>CM075479.1:11630000-11975000 GCA_037950665.1 Hypophthalmichthys nobilis
CGCCGCAGGTATGAATGTGTGATCATGGTGCTTTTATTGAGGCCTTTTTACCTATTTTTAAACAGACCTTTTCCTTACATTTGTGTTTGGAAAGTGCAAGAAAATAACAGCAAGAAAAGCTTTGTGGATTGGTCACATAGCAATATCCAGTGAATCTTTTGTACAGTTTGATTACTTTGAATCAGCACTTTTTTTTGTTTGATTCCCTTCATTATATAGTTGCAGCCTGTATCTATTTTTTGTTTTTTTGCGTTTGTGTGATGCCAAAGATTAACTGATCAATTAAGTACATTTGAATCTGTAAAACTGGTTCGCAAAGAGGTCTAATTGAATACTTTAGCAAATCATGAATCTCTGAGGAAGCCTCCAGAGCTGAAATTCAGATATGGTAATGGGCGTTTAGTTTCCGACACGCACTGTAAGCGGTAGACCAATCACAACAGACTGGGCCGCCTGACCAATCAGAGCAGGGCAGGCTCTCGGAAAGGAAGGGTTTAGAGAGATTGAATCCTTTATTAAATCATTTCTTACACTCTGAGAAAAGAGATAACGTGCAATGTATTTTATGAGAAAATTAAAATGTTTTTTGACGCATTTAAACCTAATGTAGGAGACCTCCATAATAAAATTAGGAACCTTTAAAATAGCATAATAGGGGCATTTATAAAAATTATTTTTGTCATGCAAATCTTTTAAAGAGGCACAGACCTAAAAAATGTAAGGAATTATGAACTGACAAGACATATATTTACTTAATGTTCCTTTATTATGATGAATATCTCTTTCAACATCACTATATATCTGCTGCCACTTTGGAGTAACAGAAAAATATTGCACAAAAAGTATAAAGCATACCGATGACTCATTTTCTAATTTCTGTTGAAATAAGACACATTTTCCAGAATGGTGTAGCCTGCTTTGAAGAGCAAAACCACTAAATAACCTCTCCTTGTAATAGATGACATCCCAAGCAAAGCATGACTAAGAGCCATTTTGTAATCAAATTCATGAGGCCATTTGCAAGAAGACAGGCCTCACGGGCGAATGACAAAGAGTGGGGAGAGGTGCTTGAATCTGGAAAGCACAGCAGGAAAGTGGCTGTTCCTCATGCACAGCCCGTCTCCCTGACATTAATCAGAGAGATTGATTCCCCACCATTCCTCTATACAACATGCATAACTGCACTCTGAGAAGCTAAATTCATTAAAGAAAGTGCATGTGTAACCATGCCAAAATCACCTGACAAGTAATAAATGAATGGCATAGCAGTGAAGGTTACTTTTTTTAATAAAGATTATTTGTATTATTTGTTTATTTCTTAGTTATAATTAATAATTATTAATAATTATAATAATAATTACTTAATTATTAGTGATGTCAAACAATTAATCGTGATTAATCGCATCCAAAATGAAAGTTTGTGTTTGCATAATGTGTGTGTACTGTGTATATTTGTTATGTATATAAATACACACACATGCATGTACATATTTAACAAAAATATTATATATATATATATATATATATATATTTAGGAAATATACATGTATGTGTGTGCAATAAATCACACATATTATGTAAACACAAACTTTTATTTTGGATGCAATTAATCACAATGAATCATTTGACAGCACTATTAATTATATATTTAATATAAATTGTATAAATAATAATATATTATTTAAAATATATTATTATACATAACATATTATTTATAGCTATATATAATATAATTAAGTTTAATTTTTAATTTTTAATAATTGTATAATTTAATATAAAAATGATATATAATATTGAATTTATTTATTTATAATTTTTTAGTGTATTTCTTTTTTCTTCAATATTTGCAATAATGTATTCATAATGTATTTAAATACATTATATATAAAAATAAATGGGTGGGGTATATATATGTGTGTATGTGTGTATATATATATATATATATATAAACACACACACACACATATATATAAAATTAATTTACAATATATTATTTATATATGACATAATATTATAATTATTAATAATTATATGTAATATATTATTTAATTAATTAAGTTATTGCTATTTTATAATTTTAAATAAATTATATAAAATAAAAAATTATATAATATAAATTATATATAAAATATCTAAAATAAATTGTATATATACGTGTGTGTATATATGTATATATATAATTTATTTACAATATATTATGTAATTGACATATTATAATTATTCATAATTAAATAAAATATATTTAATTAAGTTATTGCTATTATACAATTTTATATAAATAAATTATATAAATAAAAAAATTATATATATATAATTTATATATCAAATAAATGTTATATATATATATATAATTTATTTACAATTTATTATTTATATATGACAATATTATAATTATTCATAATTATATACAATATATTATTTAATTAATGTTATTGCTATTATATAATTTTATATAAATAAATTATATATTATGTTTTAAGTTTTTTTTCATGCTTATATCTGAGGTCTCTTAAGGACTGTAATTTAGTTTACAATCAGTTCTCATAAATTTAGGAAAGTTTATAAAGCGTCAGTCTTTATCCTTAATGCTAAGTGTGTTTTATGAGCTAGCAAGACCCTCAGGGTCTCTCAAGACACCATACAGAACATGAGAGTCAATGAAAAGTACCAAATTTCTAAAATAAGTTTTAAAGTGCCTTATCTCTTCATTTTCTAACACATGAAAGCAATACAAAAACAGATGACCTTACTGTAGCACAAACCCAGTGGTGCATCACAGATATAGTGGGAAGAGATCAAATTTCTTTTAAAAGAAACACCAGTGACACAGAGAGCAAAACAGCAAAATCTGTGAGCAGCAAGTTCTTCATTTTGACTTATTTCACAGTGGTGAAAAGGGCTGCATGTAAAGTTTGTTTTTTTAAAGAAATATTCACTCCAGTTGTCATCCAAATGGATAACAGTAGTACAGATCTGCCTCATGTACTTTCAGTAAAAATAAGACTGCTGGATCTGTGTCAAACCCATTGCATAAATAATTGCATTATTGTTTAGATCTCAATAAAGCTGGCAGGACAGTATGGTGAGTCACGGATCCCAAACCGTTCCAACTGAAAACACAGGCATGTGAACAGGAGACAGAAGACGTCAAGACAGAGATGCCAAAAGAACGCTCAACGGTTGCCATGGTTTTAAGTTTTACTGCGCCTGAGAAGGTCAAAAACTAAAACAAACCAGTATTTCATTCTAACCTTTACCCATTTCCACACATACCAGAAATCATGTGGCTCACAGCCATATGTGATGCAGCTTATGTGTGCCAAAGATGAAGACAAATAAGATATATCTCAATAATCACAACACCAAAGTGTTTAATCTCATGTGAAGGCTGTGAAAATGCATTGTAATGAATCATTCTGCATGCAAATGTGGATGACACACAAAAGACTCTCAAGACATGGAGCAACCACTTAGATGGAGACCATTTCTTGAGCAGATGGTTTTACATGTAGGTCAGATGTGACCCAACACAAACTGTGGAGGTTATGTATGAACATGGTGACGACAGAGTACTTAAAGCAGAATAATAAGGGAAAATCGCCTTATCTTTCTGTCAACTATTCCAGCAGGGTTGCCAGTATACGTTCAGGACAAATAAAAGCATGTGTGGATAGTCAGACTGAGCAAACAGTGTGTGGAGAATGAGGAAGGGCTGCATAGAAACAGGATTAGCAGCACTCTTGGGTCACATTGACCAGGAATAGAAGTGTAACACTATACACACACTCATGCCTCTGCCAACATGGAAGAGAAAACCTCTCTGCAAGATTTGGACCGGTTTAATGTGGGTTGTATACACATATTATGATAATATTATATTTATGTATATTTGTAGTGATTTTCATCAATCTATATTTGTGCACTTTAAAAAATGCTGGGTTAAAAACAACCCCAGCTGGTTCGAAAATGGACAAAACCAGCGACTGGGTTGTTTTAACCCAACGGTTGGGCTAAATATTTGCCCAATGTGCTGGGCAGTTTTATTTAACCCAAATATTGTTTAAAAATTGCTATATGGCTGCTTAAAATGAACCCAAAATAGGTTGGAAATTAAAAATCAGACACATAATTACTAGAGGAAACAATAATAATCAAAAGGTAAACATTTATTAATAAGCAATTTAATAAATGTTTATTGTTTAATTATTATTCATTAAACTTATTAAGAAATATTAATAAATGTTAATTTCCAACATATTTTGGGTTCATTTTAAGCAAGCAATACAGTAGTTTTTAAACAATAGTTGAGTTAAATAAAACTACCCCGCAGGTTGGGCAAACATTTAACCCAACCGCTGGGTTAAAACAACCCATTCGCTGGGCTAAAACAACCCAACCGATGGGTTAAAAACAACCCAATCGCTGGGTTTGTCCATATTTAACCCAACTTGGATTAACCCAGCATTTTTTTATTAGTTTTGATAAATGATAAATTGATTTTGTTTTTTTTTTTTTTTTTAAGAAGTATCTTAGGCTCACCAAGACTGCATGTATTTGATCAAAAAGCAGTAATATTGTGAAAAATTATTATAGTTGTTCTATTTTCTTATATTTTAAAATGTATTAATTTATTCCTGTGATGGCAAAGCTGAATTTTCAGCATCATTACTCCAGTCTTTAGTGTCACATGATTCTTCAGAAATGTGATTTGCTGCTCAAGAAACATTTCTTATTATTACCATCAATGCTGAAAAAAGTTGTGCTGCTCAACAGTTTTTGGAAACTGAAATACATATTTTTCAGGATTCTTTGATAAACTGAAAGTTCAAAAGAACAGCATATTAAAATAGAAATCTTTTGTAACACTATAAATGTCTTTACTGCCACTTTTGATCAATTTAATGCTTCCTTGCTGAATAAAAGTATTCATTTCTTTCAAAGAAAAACATATGTTAATACACCAACATAATGCTATACTACATTTTAGTAGGCAACATATCTAATAGAGAGCTTGTATCTGAGATTTATCTTCAGCAATATTGCTTTTAAATATCTATTTTGAATATTCACTACTCAAACCAATTTATTAGGTCTTCATACACTTACTTTTAAATCCAAATGGTCAACTTTCCGTCCCATCTGTAGGTAACATCCTATCTGTCCTTTTAAATGGGAAAGCACATGGCTTTACACTACAGCTGTAGCATGCAGAGACTGACTTGCTTTGTCGTGGTAAATCCTTTGTTCATGAAGTATTCATCAATTATTCCCCATGCTTTATCAGATGTCTTTATCGTTAACCTGAAACAGTGCAAATAGCTGTCCAGTGTACGCAGTCGTAGTGAGAAGGCTTCCTCTATAAACCATATATCTCCAGTCACGGAAATATAATCCTGTCCACCGAATGGCAACCCAGTGGTGCTGTACTGTATCCAAACACTTCTGAAGTCTCTGAACCCCTGCACACTCTCACACTGATGGGTGGTAAAGTTGAACAGCTGTCTCCGTCACTGGTGCAACTAATTTCCCTCTCAGATAAGGGATGGGAAGGAGGAGGTGTAATTGCTCACCCCTGAGTCAGAGCCTCCAATCTCTGCATGTCAGGGGGGCAAGAGGGGGTTTCTGTTTCAGTTACTGCATTTAACATACTTTCCACAGGTTCCTGACTTCACACATAGAAGGTAATAAAAACATAGGCTGCACTAGATGAGATTTTTATTATGATCATTAAACTAAATATTTCAGAGCAAACGTATTGAACAATAGTGAAACACTAGAAGCTCACACAATGAAGATTACCCCAAACACACCCCTCCCCCCAACCTGTTTAGTCAAATTGTTCCCTCAGACAAAAGACTCAGAGGAGGAGCATACTTTCTTTCGGTTTGGGTGCATTGATTCCCTTTTATAGATATGGCAATGAGATTTTACACTTCAGAATCATGCTTGAATTTTGGTGTGGCTGATGCTGATCATGTAGGATTGACTGAAATTTGATTTGAATGAAGACCTGGAGGAGTGAACTATTGTAAATGAGCAAAAGCTACCTTGAGACAGGCGCACAGGCTTGGTGACGGGTAGTCCGTCCATGCTACACTGGTTTCCACAGGGGTGCAGTGTGATGACTCCAGCCCTGTTCTCGATAAAGCAATGCTGAGCTGCAATCCCTGGGCCCTGGATGTTGATGTCCATGGCTCCATGACCCAGAGTGGTCTTCCCTAAAACAAACAACCCCCACAGGATGTTGACTTCAAAGATTATTTGCTCTCAGACAACATGTACTAGTGAAAAGTTCGGGTTGAAAGTACTACTCAGGTGAAGTTTGGAAAGCAGTTAATGAAAACCCAGGCACTTTTATGTATATTTTACTTTTATGCACACTAAAGTTCAAAAGGTTTGTGGTCTGCAAGATTTTTCGATGTTTTTTTTTTTTTTTAATTAGTCTCTTGCTCACCATTAAGGCTGCATTTATTTGGTCAAATTTACAGTAATATTGTGAATTTTTTTATTGTATTTTAATAATTTATTTCTGTGATGCAAAGCTGAATTTTCAGCATCATTACTCCAGTCTTCAGTGTCACATGATCCTTCAGAAATCATTCTACATGCTGATTTGCTGCTCAAGAAACATTTATTATTATTTTGTGGAAACCATGGATTCTTTGATGAATAAAAAGTTCCAAAGTACAGCATTTATTTGAAATAGAAATCTTTTGTAACATGTCTTCACTGTCACTTTTGATCAATTTAATGTACTTTGCTGAATAAAAGCATTATAATTAAAAAAAAACACATTTATTGTTTTACACTTATTCTAGCATCAGATGTTCAATGAAAATGCACCACAAAAATAAATTTTTTTTGAATGTAATAATAATCTAACAAAATTAACTAAAATAATCATAAAGCATTGCAATATATATTGTGTCAAAATTATGTATATACATTTTTACAGACTATGGCATCTTGTCTATTCAGTGTTGGGGAAAGTTACTTTTAAAGGTAATGCATTACAGTATTGCGTCACTCCCTAAAAAAGTAACTAATTGCGTTACTTTTTATGTAAAGTAATGCGTTATTTTACTTTTGCATTACTTTTTCTCACCTTTTTCTTGTTTGTTTTTTAATAACAACATAAAAGTTCTATTTTTGTCAAATGTTAAGGCCCTTTTACACCAAAAGTGAAATGAATAATCTTCAGGCTGATCACAAATGTGATGTTTATCCAAAGTCCTTTTTGCTTATTAGTGTGGTTGAACTGGATCATCGAAGCTCAGCAGCAAAGACATTGATTAATAAAGTGAGATTAAATACATGAAGTATATTTGTTTAATTTAATATATTTAATTATTGCAGGTTTGTGCACTATTCTAAGATTGCATTTCACTGTTTTTATTCATTTTGCTGAAATTTTAATTTAGCATATTAAGTTACTAAGGAGATAAAACTGCCAGTAAACTGATAAAGGCAAGACTTATGTGAATTATATACAAAATAATAATAAATGTATACACTGTTGGATATTGTAATAAATTCATTAAACTAGTAAGAGTGTGAATTTTAAGAGACAGGACTAAAAGTGCAAATAGTTGAAAAAACGCCTATAAATAACAGTTACATCAGTATGTGTCATCTATCATCTTCCAGCAGAGTGTGATGCCTATAATGTTAAATTAAACTGAAGCTAAATCACTGATGTTGGCCTGCTCTTTGTCAGTGAGAAGAACCAGATTCCTAAACCCGCTTCCCATCTGCCCCCGTCCACCCTCATCTGTTCTCAGACATGAGATAAAAGCCTGTGACCTGAGAGGACCACAGAGTCACACATGCTGTATCAGTTTATAATACTAATACAGTGTACAGTGACTAATATAAATTAAATAAGCATTCAAAACCTCTTGTCCTGTGCCCTTTTCAAAGTCTTCATGTTAACCCTATGTGTCTCTGAGGAATTCAGGCAGATGGACACTGATAAAGGAGACACTGGTAATGGTTTGTCAGCATCAGAGAAAGTAAGTAGGTGGAGATGATGGTGGGAGGTTAGAGAAGGAGGGGGTTTGTCTAATTAAGAGAGGGTGTTTTTAAAGACCCCATGCTGCTTAAGGCTCCGGGTTGGGTTATTAGCTCTTCAATCACAACATGCAGGGGATTTGACCATCTGTGTATATTGGTATTATACTAAAGGTTTGTATTTCCTTCCACAAAATTGCATTATTGGATCATATTGAGAACTTTCCATTTGTAAAGACAGAGAATCTTGGAGAAAAGATGGATAAATCCATTTCAATACCATTGCAAACATTTTGAAAAAGTCAGTCCACTGAAGTATCTTATATTATGATAACATAATATCATTAATATAAATAAATATATAATTATATAATAATAACCTTACCTTCAGGCAGGGGTAAGAGGGTGATGGCTGTACTGAGACGGCCACTTCCTAGACTGACCAAATGGGGGCGCTCTGCTTGGACCTTTAGTGCTTTCCCAGTCTCGATCAAATCCAGTGGAGTGCTCTAAAAAAGCATTGTAAAGTAAACATGTCATCATTTTCTCATCCTCATGTGTTTCTAAATCCATACAACTTTGGCTGCATCCAAAATAGCTTTCTTCCAGACTACAGGTACTCCATTTGATGAAGAACACCTTATTTTTAATGTATGCGGGTGCGGCCATTTTGTAACTTGAAGGCTTCCGTTGTCATCTGTTTCCAGTTATTTTAGCTGTACAAAAACATTCTGTTATGCTGCTTGATATTGCAAACTGGTATTTGTTATCTTATTATTTTAATTTATTATCATAATCATAAATAAACACACTGGTTTACTGCAAATAGTTTACCGTTTAATGCACTTTGTTATTCTTCTAGTTATTTACCTATAGCTATTTACCAAATGAACCAGAAGTCTCACACATTCACAGATAATATAGCTTACTTCCGCATTGCAAAATAAAGTGGATAGTATGAATAACTGTAGCTTTAATATAATCTGGACATACTGCTATAGCATCCGTATTGGCAAGTGACCAATGAGTCGCTTTCCCACCATGATCTCATGGGATAGTAAAATGTCCATCAGATGCGCACTTTTGAATCTCACTGGAAGTAGTAGGTAATCCAGATGGTTTTCACCTATACTATGTATTCTGATTTTTTTGTATAGCGTATAGGCTTAAAGTAAACATATTCAGATGCAGTATTTCTTTCTTGCATGGAACACAAAAGGTGTTATTTAGCAGAATGTCCAAGCTGCTCTTTTCCATACAATAAAAGTAAAGGGTGACCACTCTTTAGAGCAGGATTTTAATGGCATGATTTCCAGTGAATAACAACTTAAATTGTATTCACTTTATGAAACTACCATATAGGGTTCAGAGTACTCAAATTGTAAAGGCTTTTTGACAACATTTTTGAATTATTTTGAATATTATGGTCTCTGGTCCTTGTATGTGAGAGAGCACCATGAACATTCTTCAAAACATCTGTTTTTACAGAAGAAAAGTTGGGTTTGGAATGAAATGAGGGTGAGTAAGTCATGACAGAAGCATTTTTAAGTAACTATCCCTTTAAACCAGTGGTTCTAAACCAGGGGCCAGAGCCCATAAGAGCCTCAATATAATAATATAATAATATAATATAATATAATATAATATAATATAATATAATATAATATAATATAATATAATATAATATAATATAATATAATATAATATAATATAATATAATATAATATAATATAATATAATATAATATAATATAATTAATATAATATAATATAATAAACAACTAAAAGTTAAGAAATTTCTATTTTTAATTCAGTTTTTCTTTTAAACTACCAGGGTTCCCAAGGTCTTGAAATACCTGGAAATATGAGGAAGCCCAATTTTAACAGTGTGATTGTTAGACCTGGACAAGTCATGTACATTAATAAAATGGCAAAACTATATACATTTGTATATATATATATATATATATATATATATATACACACAGCTTGGAAGCTTTACGAATCTTTTGTTTTGAATCAGCGGTTCTGAGCATGTATCAAACTGCCAAAGTCACATGATTTCAGTAAACGAGGCTTTGTTACTTCATAAGTGTTTCAAAATTTCAATGGTTCACCACTGGGGGGCGTGACTTTGGCAGTTTGATACACGCTCTGAACCACTGATTTGAAGCAAAAGTTTCGTAAAGCTTCAAAGCTTCATGAAGCAGTGTTTTGAAATCAACCATCAGTCGATTTAAAGTTTGAATAAAGTTGTTATTTTGTTTTTTGGCGCAAAAAAGTATTCTTGTCGCTTCATAACATTATTGTTGAACCACTGTAGTTACATGAACTGTTTTAAATATGTCTTTAACAGCTTTCTGGGCATCTGAAAGTGTAAATTATCTTGCTGTCAATGAAGGCTTCACTGAGCCATCGAATTTTATGAAAAATATCTTAATTTGTGTTCTGAAGATGAACGAAGGTCTTACGGGTGTGGAACGACATGAGGGGGAGTAATTAATGATAGAATTTTTTGGGTGAACTAACCCTTTAAATGTTTGTGTCTGATCTGAGAGGTAAAACCCATTGTTTTACACTGCTGCTAAAAACATTATAAATACAGTATAGTGTTGATTTGATATTTCACAACAATAAGAAGTTCCGAAGTAGTGATTCAAGCTGAGCTCTAGGCAGGCGGTTAAGTGCTCATCTTACTATTCTCTTCAACCCTAGTGAGAGAAGAGACTTCAGTTACATCTTGAGAGTAGACCTCCGTGGAAACTTAAAGGCTCAGCAAGGGGGAGGTTGTCATGGCAACAGTGCGAACTGGTAATGACTGGAGGGGAAGACTGTACCCTGTAATTCTGCAATCATGCAATGACATCATTTTTCAACTGAAAATTAGCTGAATCCATCAACTTGTTTTAATAGTAAATTCCATTCAAGGCACAATCATGATGATATGTAAATATGCACATAATTTAATTTTGCACAGACTTTTGCAATACTATTTTTAACCGTACAGCAGCCTTCCGGATAATTGCTGTGCACCCACCTTCCCAAGCATCTACTAAAGACATATTATCACCTCAGGGCTGCGGTATATGTTTGAGTTTAGGATAAACCTGACTGCTGAAACAAGATTAGCAGGAGGTAATTAGTGTAATCGTTTAAGGCAGAGGTTACAGGATGTGAGTGAGAGATGATTATTGTGTTTCATAAGTAAGACCATCAACACATCTGCCATGGATTATCTATACAAGGAGTAATACGTGGCAGCCATGTTGAAGCAGAAGGTGATGATGGCAATGAAGCCCCCAAGGGTCTGTTTCACACTTCGCCTGTCACCTCGTATCATGAACACTCAATCCTGCCAGACAAAAGCAGTCTCACTGAAGCTGTGAATCTGAACAAAGGTGTCGCTATTAGACCTGGATTTACCTTCTTACTGTCATACAAACTGTAATAAACTTTAATTAGGACAAAAAGTAGCTTTCTGCCTCTTTGAGCTGAAGTTTTGTTTATATAAAATAAATAATATAAAATAGAAATAGAAAAATATATATATATAATGGTATATAATATTTTATTGTTTATATACAGTATGTATAAAAAACATAAGCATGCACTTTCTTGTTATTTCTTATTCTTATTATTATCAATGTTGAAACAGTTGTGCTGCTTAACATTTTTGTCAAAATGGTGATTTATTTTCAGGATACTTTGATGAATAGGAATTTCAATGAACAGCATTTATTTGCATTTATTACATGTATTTATTAAAGTGTTTATTACATAGAAATATTTTGTAACATTATAAATGTCACTTTTGATCAATTTAATGCATGCTTGATGAATAAAAGTATTAATTTCTCTTTATTTTCAATCTTACCACAAATGTTTGAATGGTATCATTGTTTCCACAGAAATGATAAGCAGCAAAAACTATTTTCAACATTATTATTATTATTATTATTATTAATAATAATAATAATAATAAATGTTTCTCGAGCAGCAAATCAGCATATTAGAATAATTTCTGAAGGAAAATGTGACACTGAAGACTGGAGTAATGATGCTGAAAATTCAGCTTTGATCACAGGAATAAATTACATTATAAAATGAATTATTAATTATTTTAAATTATAATAATATTAAGTTATAACATTAAAATATTGTAGTAAAAATATTACTACTGTTTTTCTGTATTTTTGATTAAATAAATGCAGGCTTGGTGAGCATATATATATATATATATATATATATATATATATATATATATATATATATATATATATATAGAGAGAGAGAGAGAGAGAGAGAGATTATTATATATTATAAAATAGAATAAATTATATTATATGTCATGTTATACTCCTATTACATGTACAAGCAAAAAATAGAAAACAGAAATAGAACATTCCTGTCATTATAAAGCTGAATTTTCAGCATCATTACTCCAGTCTTCAGAGTCACATGATCCTTCAGATATGCTGATCTGCTGCTCAAGAAACATTATTATCAATATTAATATTTATACTTAATATTTTTGTGATAATTTTTTAGGTTTCTTTGATGTACAGCATTTATTTAAAAATAGAAGCCTTTTGTCACTTTTGACCAATTTATTGCTGAATAAAAGTATTTTTTTTTTCTCTTTTAAAAAATTAACTATATATTAATAATTATTATATTGATAATACATAAGTGGATGAATGCATTAGTTGTCACACAGTAAGTAAAGTTCAATCTTACCTGGAGCAGCTGATGAGAGTGATGTCCACTGCTAAGATTTTGGTTCAAACTCTCCATGACCAGCGTGTCACTTACGCGCTCAGGGACATGAGAATCCTGCAAGAGACAAAAACAGTGTTGAAACGACCTTACAGATCTTAATCAGTTTACAATCCCCATCAGTATATCTCTCGGTTTTGTTAGTAAATTCTTATTCTTATTCTTACAGCAACTAGAACATTCTGCTATAAGCTTTGTTACATAAAAGAAGATCATACAGGTTCAGGCTGACTTTATAGGGTGAGTAAATGATGACAAAATTTTAATTTTCTGGGAGAATGTTCCCTTTTTGGAGCCACCATACATACTTTTACATAAGTGTACACTACCAGTCAAAAGTTTTTCAGATAAATACTGTTCTTTTGAACTTTCTATTCATCAAGGAATCCTGAAAAAAAGTACACCAAGGCTGCATTTATTTAATTAAAAATACAGTGAAAACAGTAATATTGTGAAATATTATTACAATTTAAAATAACTGTTTTCTGTTTGAATATATTTTATAAAGTAATTTATTCCTGTGATCAAAGCTGTATTTTCAGCATCATTACTCCAGTCTTCAGTGTCACATGATCCTTCAGAAATCATTTTAATTTGATGATTTGCTGCTCAAACAAACATTTATTGTGTACAATTGTACAAAATATTTGTGTACAATATTTTTTTTTTCAGGATTCTTTGATGAATAGAAAGTTCAAAAGAATAGCATTTATTTGAAATATAATCTTTTGTAACATTATAAATGTCTTTACTGTCACTTTTGATTGATTTAATGCATCCTTGCTGAATAAAAGTATTAATTTCTTTAAAAAAAAATAATAAAAAAATAAAAATTCTTACTGACCCCAAACCTTTGAACGGTAGTGTATAATGTTACAAAAGCTTTGTATTTCAGATAAATGCTGTTCTTTTGAACTTTCTATTCATCAAGGAATCCTGAAAAAAAAGTACACAACTGTTTTCAACATTGATAATAATCATAAATGTTTCTTGAGCAGCAAATCATCATATTAGAATGATTTCTGAAGGATCATGTGACAGTGAAGACTGGAGTAATGATGCTGAAAATTCAGCTTTGATCACAGGAATAAATTACTTTATAAAATATATTCAAACAGAAAACAGTTATTTTAAATTGTAATAATATTTCACAATATTACTGTTTTTACTGTATTTTTAATTAAATAAATGCAGCCTTGGTGAGCAGACGAAACTTCTTTTAAAAACATTAAAAATCTTACCGATTCCAAACTTTTGAGTATATATTCTTCTCAACTGGTATCTATAGTAGATAACAACTAAGCCAGTCAAGTATCTACAGACAATAGCGCAAGTGGGAGACATGCAGCCTCTGGCATTCCCCGTCTGCATCCTCAGCTGACTCACTGCCCTGATGAATAGAGTCTACACTCATACAAATGGCATTTGCAAACAGATAACGCTGATTTACCCTGTCGGCCCGACTCACACTGACTCTCACCGGCCGTAAGCTGCCTTTTCCTCTGAGACCTGACACATACACGTACAGACCTTCCTGCCCTGACATTCCTCTGCTCTTACTCACTGTGCTGCCTTTGACTTCAACCAGAGCAGAACATATCACTCCAATGGCTAAATTTATACATTTACCTGTTGGCTAGCCGCATGCAGAACGTGCATTATGTATTGTAACCTTTGTGCCCTCGAATCTAGAAACAGGCTTGTGGTGAAACGAATTCAGTGAAACTCAAAACTGCATAATCTGAGGTAATTAGTGTAATTAGTCTGTGAGATTCGATGATAGCACCTTTGTTATAAGATACAAAAACACTTTTTTGAAGGTTGGAGAATTTAAATTGCTTGGCACTGAATCAAATTTCACACAAAACTAACCTTTTAATACTTGAAACCACTTCACCTCAGCAAAAAGGCCCTTGTATAATTTAAAAACCGGCACTACAAACTAAATTGCCTGCTCATTAAATTCTGATGAGGTTTTAAATATTTAACAATCGAGGATGTATCCATCAAGAAATAAAAAATGAGATAATATGCTGTTTAAAAGGTGAAATATGAAATAAATGATACAAATTTACCTTCTGCCAAGTGTCCAACAAACACAACGCCTCCATTTTTGAGCATTAAATCAAGCTTTTACAGCATCAAAGTCCTCAGAAAATGTAACTGGGCTATTTTCTGTCTCTCTAGTCTCTCTACATCTTCATTTAGAGGATACCTGCTCGTATTCAAAACAGCACGGACCTGCCTATACATGCTGCTTTGAGCTAAATCCCACATTCCTGCCTGTTAGCTATAGCCCTGATAACAGATGTTACTGCGTTGGTCAATAAAAGGATGGAGCTTCATAAAAGAGAAAAGAAAAACAAAACGGCGAATTACAGTGAAAGAGGAACAAGAGAGAAAGTTTAACAAGTTGAAGCAAACACAAGTGAGTGATAATTGAAGTGTATGTAGGTCATACATGGGAAATATACAAATACTATGAGGCAGACAGACAGAAGATCTGACAGATTGAGATTGGGTTTGATCACACTCCAAAACTCGTTATTGCCACATGCCTCTTAGCTCATCAAAGCCAATTTTCACAATACAAAATGGTAATGAGTCACATTTCCCTACTAGTGTCTTTATACAGAGTTTGATTCTGTTCCAAATTGCACACGCTCACATATTATCAGACACAACAATGTGAAGGACAGCACATTTTTCCAATAGAAGCATAAAGGCTGGTATTGTCTCTCTTCTGCATGCTCAAATGGGAGAGCACTCTCTTTGGATGCTGCACACTGCCTGAAGAGCGCAATGGAATAAAGATGAAGAGATGTGGTCGATCGAAGGCATGTAGGTCTGGCATGTAGCTGCTCACTTAACTGTACTCACACGTAACTAAGCGAAGAAACCGAAATGTAACTTTTTTTATTTTCAGTAAAAACAATGTAATATATTTTTGTTTAATAATATTTTTTCTTTTTTATTAAGTATTTTGAGAGAATTTAATGCCACTATTTAATATTTATGCAATAATTTTTATCAATTTTTTCCCATTGAAAATAATATTTTCCACCCGTTTTTTCCCCCTATTTTTTATTTTTCAATTAAAGCTGTATATCATGTTAAAATATAGAGACAAGGCCTTTAAAATCCAATTTTTGAAGGCAGATTTGTGTCATGTGGTAGGAGTAAAAATAAATAAATAAATAAAATAAAAAAAAATCTGTAATGCCATGGTTTAACCACTAGATTCCTATAGCTAAAGAGGCTTGTAAATTCTATAGTTGTTTTTAGACAAAAAAAACATACTTTTATTAGGTTGTGTATGTGGATATATATTTAGAAAAATTTTTCAAAGGCTTGGATATTTTATGTTTGAAATGTTGATTTTTGAAGTGTCAAGTTTTTCCATTAATTTTCCTACTGTCGAACACAGAGAAAGACATTTTGTTACATATAACATTCAAAATTCAATAAAAATGTAACTTTATCAGAGATTAATCAGTCTAATGGGTCTAATCTGATTTCAACCTCTTATTTGAGTTTTCTGGTTCAATTTTGCCATATTGTTACAGCCACACCAGTTCATTTGTGTGTATAATAGTGTGTGTCTGTGAGTGTGTTTGAGTGGGTATGTCTGTTTTGATGTTTTAGAGTGTAACCCCTTCCTTGCTGCCCGTTTTTTTTTACTGCTTTCTTTTACTGCTTTGTGGCTGAATTATTGGTTTTATTTCACGAATTTACAAAAACTTGCTCTGTGTTACAGTTACAACATTTATGTTTGGGGGTGGAGTGTGGAGAGTCTATTTTGCGCTATTGATATTTTAGAGTGTCTTTTCACTGTTGTGTGCATTTGTAGATTGTACCCCCCAAAAATTGCTCTCTTTTTTTCCATTTTCCGTATTTCCCATTTATTATGGCGATAATTTCTGACCATCAACAACACAAGTATGACTATTTTTTTATGACCATTTAGCTTTTTATTTTTTGAGTCACGTAGCGACTGCCACAAAAGTCACTGACTTTCATACCATTTCGATAAAGTAGCAGTTTTTAAAAATTCTAAACATTGTTTTTTTTTCGGCCTAAAATGACCGAACACCACCAGAGGCAGAGGGTTAATTTGACCATGCAGTAATTTTAATAAAAAAGTTTGATTATTATATTATATATATATATATATATATATATATATATATATATATATATATATATATATATATATATATTTTATTTTTATTTTTTAAAGTCTGAAAAATAATTGGCACCATTTTTCTTTAAGTAAAAAACGTTAAACAAGAAAAAATACTAACAAAAAAGACTTTTCTTTCAAAATTTTTCAATGCCTGAGGGTTGGCTTGCTATCATAATCCTTAAGTGTCAAGTTTAGAGAGGCGCTGGATTGTTTTGAAAGGTGAATGACAACATTCAGCTCTTCAAAATGACAGCACTGTGGGCTGGAGGGAGACCATGGATTAATGGATGATACATCTCTGAGTGGAAAGACATGATGGTGCTTTTTGGAATGTTCCACCACATGCGATCTACACTCTCATACATATTGCTGAGGTTCATTTAAAGGATTTCCCACAATATAATATTCTGTATGCTCAAGAAACGCTGAAGGAGAATAAATTTGTAATTGGTTTATAAGAAAGTGAGGAAATGTGGTAAAGACGCTTGCAGCGAGTCCTGGCTGTTGTACGATAATAACAGCTTTCTAGTTCCTGCCTTGAGGTGCTGTGGATTATTCATCAGTGGAATTTCAGTTGAGCTTAAAAGTACAGGGACACATGTAGAGAGAAAGGGGGAGATGATGAGCTTTTTCACTAGTTGGTTATCGTTTGTAAGCTGCCTGCTCAGAGACCTCCACCTGGTGGTAAGCACTGAGCTCTATACTGTGCTTCTCAAAACTGGGTCTGTTCTGATATCATGAACAGAGGAGGGAAAAAAGCTGAATGCATAAAATAAAAAAAATTTAAATTATTTCAGCTAAATATTAAAAAATAGCAGTCATTTGCTGCACACCGGTTGCAGCATGTTATGTATATCATACTGTGGAACAATAAACAAATGTCGCCTTATCAGCTGTTTGCCGTTACTGAACTCAGTTTGCACGACATCCGTGATCACAATGCCTAAGGCCTCTGTTTCATATCCAAAGATGCCCAACTTCAGAGGATGTTATTGAAGAAAACATCACACATGTTTAAGATCTATCCCTGCAGCATGCCGCATACGTGCTGCAGCATACAGACACATCTAAACAGGAAATTGAGGGGCAGATGAAAAATCCTGCCATTTCTGTGTGTGTATGATTATGGCTACAGACAAACACAGCAATCGATGTGGCTGACTAAATAGCTTCTTCCAATTTTAGACCTTGCCACAAAAATGTTGCAAAGTAGAGGAATGTGAAAATTAACTGGGCTCTAGAACGTGACTTAAAATAGCATTGTGTGGGCAGAAATTCTCCCACCCAATGTAATTAAAACTCAAAAATTATGTAACATTTCCAGAGCTCTAAACAGACCAATTTTTAAAAAGCAAACTTGATGAATATTGCTATTTACAGATCAAATATATTCCCATGTCCAAGGAACTTACTCATAAAATGCTAATCAGAACTTTGTTTTTAGCATCAAAGCTAATCTTGCTAATACAGGATGCGCCTTAAACAGCTCCCTAGGTCAGCAGTCAGGGCACTAATCAGAGAGTCAGCCATTTTAAGGCCTATACGGAAATATTCACTTAATAAAAATTCCCACAAAGCACCCCAAAAAATAAATTGCACAAACCAACTCAATAGGTACTAATTTACAGCTAAAATGTTGCAGGTATATGTAACAACCAAACTATTTATCAATGTACTTTAATTAGCTTTAAAAAAAAAAAAAGTAATGTCAGAAAGATATGAGGGAGCTAGAGAGCTGATTGAGACGCACCCTAGCTTTGTGGGATTCCTTAAAGTGCTGCGTAAAATCTGTGGTATGCTGGTTTCTCCATCACTCATTGTGTTGAGAAAGGCAGAGGCTTGGTTACAAGCTAATAACCAGCAGACCACCTGCACAGAGAAGACACATGGGCAAAGGTCACCAGAACACCATCAAAGGCCTCTGTGTGCATGCTCATGTCAGAGTCAGTGAAATATAGAACCCTGAGATAAGAATCAAAGAGCAAAAAAGAGCTGTATTGTTGACAACCAGCCAGAGGAGGTGGGGTTACACAGGCCTATACTGGAGAAAAATACAGTTTAAGATGATAGTTATGTTTTGGAACGTGGTAGCTAGTTTCTAACGGGTCTAGTGAATTGATAATTTGCTAATTTTTAACCGGTTGACCATTGACCATGTCCCAAAAATACAGCCTGACCACCTTAATTTGGTGTAAGGAAACTAGCTATCATTTTCCAAAATTTTGGATTCCCAGAAGGGTGAATACTGACACATATACATGACTTTACAGCTCATCTAAACACATAGTAGCACCTCTAATTGTATCAACAATGGGGGTGTATGAGTGGGCACTGGGGAGATCACACTAGAAGACGTCCCCTAAGAGAGGAAGCATGACAAACAAACAGGATGGCAGAAGAGGAGGATCACAGTTGATTGTTGAGTCTATATGTAGACTTCCTATCAGAGAGAGAGAGTTTCCTGCAGGATGAGGCAGTCAGAGAATGGCACATCACTCTTCATTTCTCCTCACAGACAATTTCAAAAATCTTCAAAGGAACCTATTTAATAATGTTTTTTTGTTTGTAGATTTATAAACAAAATGGAATTGCAAAAATAATGATTGTTCCAAACACTTTACCTTGTCATCCACTAGTTGAACAAAGTCATTTGGCCATTTTTTAAAAATTTTTAGAATTTCCCCTCAAATCAGCAAAGAAAAATTTAAATAAATAATTTCTGGACCTACTCATAACTCAAAATACAAAAAGTTCAATAATTTCAAAGCCTTTTTAAGGTTGGAAACCAGTTTCACTATCGCAGAACTGAAGCACATTACAAAATTTAATGTCACATTATGAGATATAATGCCCCAGTTGTAAGATATGAAGTCAGAATAATGAGAAATACTTGAGGGATAAAGTCACAATTGTGAGATATAAAGTCAAAATTATGAAAAAAAATAAAGTCTCAGTTGTAAGTAATAAACTCACAATTGCAAAGTTGAAAGCCACATTATTATATAAAATCACATAATGAGCCCTGTAGTTCTGAGATTATTGATTTATTAACTTATATCTGAGGTAATAAGTCACAGTTATTTTAGGCAGTAATAGCATACATTGAAGGTTGTGTTTTTTGAGAGCACACTGACTTTCAGGTGCAAATAATGCATCATCAGACTAATAATTTCCTGGCTTGAAGTCTACTATTGAGAGTGAGTCACTCTTTCTCTGGTCTGTTGAGGGGGCTGCACAGGGCAGGGGCTCAAGTGAACACAATATTCCAACAGGCACTTGCTCAAATGTTCCGTTGACTTTGGCTGTTTGTTTCCTAAAGACACTGGGCTCAACAGGCATTCCAGTGCAGCCGGCACAAAGAGCTCTTTTCACCGTGTTTAATCCTTGCAGAGGAGTGGCGAAGGGGCCTGGCTCTCCTCCACTGAGGACCACAGGACCCGAACTCCAAATTCATAGACAAAAGCACCCACGCAGACCAAAAAGCATGCAGAAAAGCCCTGTTTAACAGAGTCAGATTTCAAGACTTAATTCTATATTTTTATACGCAAAGAATTGATTTACCTTTGCAAAGATGTTGATGAAGGCATCACATAACACATTACACATGCTTGTATCCTCTGAACAGAAGCTCCATGACCAGATCTTCAAAATCTCCAACGTCTGGTCCAAAGCCCAATGCCACCAAATCCAGTTTAAAAGCTTTGTTTTGCACTTCTGTCATTTAAAAACCTTGGATCAGAAAGAGATTCACATGACTGTATGATGTCAGACCTTGTTCAGATGCGGCAAGCATTGCCAATGTCCTCAGTGCCAGTGAGCGACCCTCAACGCCTTGGCAAAACTCCTCAGATCATCTCTTTAATCTCCATTCAAAAATGTGCGAAGCTCAAAGCCAAGAATTTCACCTCAGCTGGAAAGTGGCTAGCACACATGGACTCAAAGCCACAGAAGGAGAATGACGTCAACACCTTCTTTTGCTGTGCTATTAAAAGCTGTCGAGATACAATGGGTTGCTGCCAAAGACTCACCCCTCTCCTCCTGACTCTGGGTCCTGTCTTTCCACACTCCTCCAGACATCAGATGATCTATGCACAAGAACTATGCATCAAAACCATGTTGTCTACCAAAGCTGGTCTACAGTGCTTATTCCCAGAGTTCTTCCCAGAGAGTAACTGAAGGAGGGCTGTGAGTTAGTAAATGGGAGGAGGTGGATGAGACGCAAAGGAAACAGCTTTGGAAATCTCTTGGCCTAATGGAAATATTGTCAACAACCTCCTTCCTCCAGCCCTTCTTTTGTCTCAGACTCAGTATATAACAGAAAAAAATGGAGTACACTATATAACTAGTTGATGAAAGTCTGAGTTGACAAGGCAATCAAAGTTGACGGATTTTGATGGGCATAGACTCCGATCTTTTAGCTTCAGCTCAGATTTTAAAAGTTGTGAAGCGAATTCTTGCCTTAAGTCACAATTTTGCTGTTTCAGTGTAAATGCATGAGGTAGACAGTGAGAAAAAAGAATGACATCACCCAAATTACACAGCTTTTCCAGCCACCACCTTTTGACTGCAGCTGGAGCAATTCTTTCTTCTGACCTGACATTATGCAAGTCCGATAACAAATACATTTCATAAAATGACCCCGGCTCCATTTCCATGAGAGCTCTTTCAAATCCCAAATGAAATTCTGTGCACGGCTGCTGAGAGTTAGCAGTGAATAATGATGCTAAGGAAAATGTGTTTAAGTGTCTGGAGGATATCTCAGACAGACAGAGGAAAAGCAAGAGCAGGAGGTGGGAAAGATCAGCTTGGAAAATCGGTTGTGAAGTGCAGATGTTATCATTGGGCCACACACGCGCACACACGCACATCCTTGTTACATTTTTGGAAGATTCAAAACTCACTGCCATGTTGATGCTAGGAGGTTGTTACTCAATAGCTGATTTCTGGCATGCTGCTATGCGGTTGCTGGGGTGTTTCTGTGCGATTGCCTGGATGTTTGTAGAGCTTTTTAGTATGTTGCTATGTGGCTGCTACAGTGTTCTGGGATACTGTTCTGAAAGTAATAGCACATGTTTGTGCTACAGACATGATGATGCTGCACAATTTGATGTTACCTACAATTAAAAGTCGTTCACACAGAGCATGCTTTGCATTCCATTGTGCTGCTTTTCCATAGTTTTTCTGTGAAAACATGCCTAAAATTAACACTCTGTTTCCCACTCGCTGTGGGAAGTTTTCTGTGTGCAAATATCCAAAGTGCGCGCCCAGAAAGCCGTGTCTCAGACAGCACACGAATATTGAATTTAGCTCACTTTCATGTCTCCTTGTGCTTTTTTTTTTTAACTTTAATAAGGATTAATCTGTTTAATTTATACAGTCAATACTATGCAGTGTTTTTTTACATTTGATTACTATATTAAATTTCTGTACCTGAAAACTATTGTTAGACCTACCTGAAAAGTCCGAAACCTGAAAATTTATATTAGTTAGGCTAGTTTTAGCTGGTATCAGAGAGTAGCCTGTGTGAAGCAATGAGGTTTCTTCTTACTTCTAACAAAGAACGGTCTCTGCTTCTAATAAACCAGACGACAACTACTATTACTACTACTACTACTACTACTTAGTGCGTATTCAACGTAGTTACGATGCAAGCTGCCTCTAAAAACACGAACGATTTAGAAGAACAACAACATAGTGACGAAACACGCCCTGTAGTGTTTGTCCGTTTAGGGCTGCGGTAGAAACATGCCGGCGTATAACGGCGACTTGACATGGAGGGTGGACCCACGGTGTATGAGATAGAAATGGCTCATTCTAAGGTAATAAAAACATAACGGTTCATTATGTAAGGTCTTTATGTACCACTGAAAACATAGTTATGTATATTATATTGCATTTCTGTCAATAGATCCTCCCAAATTTTACATATTGCACCTTTAAAATAAAAGAAGTTCAATTTTTTTAAAAAACATCTCACGTTTTCTGTGTGAATGGCTCCTTGCGTGCTTCAGTTAAATATTTAGTTGAAGCAAACCCCTAACCGTAGTAATGAGCAACATCAACTGTTATGCTTGCCTTAGAAAACACGACTAATGAATGTGTTTGTATTCCACTTCCAAGCAAATCAATTCCAGCAATCTCTGCGTTCTGAAATATTCCAATAGAACACATGGTCATTGGCAGGGACTGTGTGATTTCAGCCCATTCTCATTTCTTTGGAAACAGAAATGACCTGGACAACAGAGGCTTGATTATCAAAACCAAAACCAGTGGAGCATTTTTCACTCACCACTGACCCTCCAAAGTGATCATGGAAAGGCCCCACACTCCCCCTCTGCCTGTTTCTCTGTACTGGCTCAATGGACTGCTCTGTTTTGGGTGGGAGATCAGGAGGAGAGAGAGCTACTAACGTGGCACTTCCAGTGTGGTGCCTCTGGTCTCTTTCTATCTGTCCTCCTCTCAGTAAATGAAAGGTGAGGCACAGATCTTGTCTCCTCCTTGTTTTCTCACTATTTCTGCTGTTTTCTTGAGGCCAGTGGCTGTAGTCTGAGATTCTCACAATGCTGGTTACGTTGTGTCTTCAGCTCTGATAAAAACAAGGACAAAGCTCATTTCTGTTGCCCGCATTTGGCAGTGAAAAACTTTCACAACCTCATGCCATATCTGCTATGCAAAACATCATTCCACATGGACACAGTCAAATATATATTTTTTTAAAACAGCAATGGTTTCTAAAAATAACAACCTATGTTTGGATCACAGCTGATTTGACTGGACCAGATTTTTGGATCAGAATCTCACAAATCCTGCCAAGAACATTTCCAGGTCATTTCACCTCAACATCAAGACACAAAATTAGTAATTATATATTATACACATAAAATGAAGCCTATTTTAAGATTTTGTTTGCATTATGACATTATTTTCATGACAATTATTCAAATTTCCCCTGCCATTCTTAAAAAAAAAAAAAAAAAACTAATTCCTGTAATGTCAAAAATACTTATTACTATAATACAAAAATTATATATTATTTTAATTGAGAATATTTATACATCATGTTAGTATTTCTTGTACTGTCTTTAGTTTAATGTCTTTAGTACTTTATAATGAAATAAAAACATTGTATTATAGTATCTCTTATTGCAATACAGTAAAAAAAAAAAGTGTGACAGTAATGAGAACCTAATTAAAATCTCCCATAAGAATAATGAAGAAAAAAAAAAAAAAAAAAAAAAGTAAAATATCCGGATGCATAACAATACAAATTTGAAGGGAATTCGCATAACTGCCACAAAATTGAGGATGCAACAACAGAACTAAAACAGTAAAAATTAGAATTTGATAGGAATTTATGGGGAATTTGAAGGGAAAATGGAAATAAGAATTTGAGGGGAATTTGCAAAACTGCCACAAAAAATGTCAAAATGCAAAATGGAAAAAAGTCCTAAACCCCCCAAAAGTTTGGCTACTTTTTAATAATTATATATATATATATCCTTTTGACTGTGGAGAAATTGGACTTGGCATGTTATTAACAGGTTTCATGAGATTCAACATTTTTAGTATCTTGAAAAAACAGACTGCGTGACATGGACACAAGTTCTTAATATCCAACAACAGACACGTTTTAAAGTTCAAAACATTTGAAAACAATCAAAATAGTTGCACTTGTGCAGTTATTATAAAGCTATCATTCACCAAGTTAAGTTTTTAAAATAGTATAAAAAGTGAAGTATCTTACAAGTCATACAGGAGACCTACCTGTAAGAACTTTCTGGCAGCCTATTAAACAAGACAAACACATGGCTCCTTCATGAACAAGACATTATGAAGATGGATAGAGTCTTGAGGATGGTATGTAAGGTTCTTCCTGGCACATGTTCGAACAACCATCACAGACACAAAGCAGATTCTCCTGCCCAGCACGGGACAAAAGTCGTCTCCCTCTGTGACGGCCTCTCTCTTCTCCTCTCACTCGTTCAGCCTTCCTGTTCTGTCAACCACTCCTAGCCTGACACAAGGCACTCATTCTTTCAGTCAAAGAACTCCTCACTTGTTCACTAACCTTGCAGAGACCCCTGCTGCAAAAGTAAGTCCATTTCAGGAAAGGCTGAAACTCACTTTTCTGTAGAAGGTGCGCAAAAACGCACTGGCATCCACAATGCTGGTACTCTTTCTGAGGGTTTCTTGGGAAGGTGCCAGAGCACTGGAGACCTGAGGTCAGTCCAGCTTTTGTCACTGTTTGTATAGTCCTGTGTCAGTTCTGACTCTTCCTGGCACTACACCAAAGAAAAGCTGCTCTTGTAGGATCAGGTGCTTCTCTCCAAAATGTCACTAGTCTTCTTCCAGCTGATGTCTCTAAGTGAGTGCACTCTATTTCTCATCGGTTTGTGTTAGCTTGACTCTTTTCCTTTTTTGATTCTCAGCATAATTTATCCCCTTTCCAATAGGAGGGGCACGTCGAGTGTTTTGGAGTGGTCTGCTGGCTCTAAGCCAGCCAAAAAGAGCTTGATGTTTCAGAATTATGAGGAATGCTTTAGAAGATGGTTGTTTATTTGACACTTTGGATGAAGATTAAGAAATTATAATTTGTGGGTTTTGTGGTGTCATCTGAATTTACTTTGAACTTCTGAAGAGTTCTTCAAAATGATTCTTCATTTCAATTTGTCTTTATGCTTTCATAAGTTTGTATGCTTTTCAAATAATTATGGGATAATTATGGGTTGTTTCAATATGTTTCAAAATCATAATTATGATTTTTATTTTTCTTTCTGTTATGTGGTGTAAATTGTCTCCTTGGCTATACCTAAAGGCTAAACAACAGCACCATATTCACAAGTGAAGAAATAGGCCTATGCGATCACATTGCAGGGTCCCTTGGGAAAAACTTGTTTGAAATTAGCCTGTGAAAGTGAGGAGGGGGTTAATTAAGACTTAAATTATCCAAATGTAAAGTACTCTTTTTTTTCTTAAAGTATATATTTTTAACTGCATTTGCAAACATTTCAATAGCCACGGAAGTAAAATTTAAAAAAGATGCTCACAGAGCTTTTGCCTGAGAGAAGATTAGCTATGGTAAGTTATTTGCTTATGGATAGTAGGCTACATTGAAAACAAACAAACAAACAAAAAACATACGAGTAGGCCTACTGTTATTTTATCACTTCGATAGATTTAGACATCTTAGGTACGTCAGAAAAATTTAAGTTTGGAAATATCTTTAACAGGCTAGTTGGCGGTTAGCTAATTGCTCAGAGGGCTACAAGACAATTGCACGAAGTTCAGAAATTTGAAAAAGTAAGCCTCCTTAAAGTCACAGAATGAAATTGTTGATGTAACGTTACCAAGAAAATACTGAGCTAAAATATCTTCACAACTTATAAATTAGCAGATTAAGCTGCTTATTTTTTGATATGAACAAGAAAACTCGCAAGAGATTGACTGTAATGTAGAAAAATAACTTCGCTTTGAGCGATTTCAGTGTGTATGGAGTTCAATAATAAACAACATCTGTGTGACTCAGTTTGGGCAATTTCCCTTTGAGACTGTACTTTGTTTTTAATTAGTGAGACATGCTGCCCTGGATGACTGAACAATTCAAAATACACATTTTCACAGTCAAAAACGCAAACTGTGTCAGCGTTGCCTACCATTCTGAATGATGTGACAATAGTGCCCTCTAGTGACTTCTCAACACTTCACTTTTCAAAACAACACCAAATAGATGGACCAGGTAATCCATACGGTAATCTTAATGCAAATAACCTAGAAATAAACACAATTAGCCAATACTAAACTTTAAAATAAAGCTTTGATCCGGCTAGCTTTACTCTTCCCCCTTTCCTAACATAACATATAAGTGTCAAATAAACTTGTAACAGAAGTACCCAACTCCTAGGACAGTAAGACTGCTGTTTGTTCTGTTTCTTCCTAAGGAAATTCCTCATGCTCACTCAGAATGCATCTAATTTCCTCCTGTGTGTCTCACATGTTAAAGGCCCAGCTCAAAGGCTTGTCACCACAGTGGGGGGAAAGCAGGCCAGCTGGAGGGTCTATGACAGGTGTGGAAGAATTGAACTCTCGCTCTCACTTTTACTGTGGGAAAACGTTCCTAAAATGGCCTCTGTAAGAATGGGATTATTTTGTCAGCACCTTAAGGCCCTAAAACCTGTAAACCTGCTTCTGGCTTTCAAGGTATGTTTAGCACGCAGTAGACACTTACACTAACTTCATCAGTGTAATACAAATTATGCTGTTCATTATAATGATAGTTATATTTTTATACATTTTTATATATTTATATATTATGACATAAAATGCACACACACATTTTATAATATATATATATATATATATATATATATATATATATATATATATATATATATATATAAAAAATATTCATTCGTTTTTTTTTATTTTTTCATTATCAGAACTGGCAAATCACGTAATTTTTATAGGCCATGAAAAAAAGAGAATATTATATATATATATATATATATATATATATATATATATATATATATATATATATATATATATATATATATATATATAATATTCATTAGTTTTTTTTTTTTTTTCCATTATCAGAACTGGCAAATTACATCACTCCATTATCCTGTCTGAAATTCCAAATATATAAATGTGTAAAGATGCTAGAAATTGAGGAAACCACACTTTTAACTAGATCTAGAAAACAGAAACCATGCATTCAGATTCACGCAACATATCATACATAAACCCAACAGCACATGTGTCCAGTTATTGACAGTTTGTGGATAGGTTTCAGAAATAGAATGGAACTAACCTGAAATCGGACCTTCTTGAGCAGCATATTAAAATCCTGGATGGTGGACGCTTTACTGCTGTCTGTTGGGATCCTGAACGTTCAGCACATGTCGTATTCCTCATTAGCCAACCTGGAAGAATAGCCTATTTCAGACTGAGACACAGAGCTATAACAAATCACCGACCCCCAGCAAACTCATAAATCATTAACTCCAAAAACTTAATCCTTTGTAAATAATTAAAATAAAGTTTTTAATGAATCTCAGACTGATACCAAAATCCCATGTGACCATATAAATTCTTAGCCCATGCTAGTCCCTCTGCCCCCTCTCACTCTTTCATGTGACCCTTTAACAAAGCCTAGCTCAGTACTTATCTGTTTGTTCATTCATCCGAAAGAAAGACCCGCCCTCTTTTATGACCGGGATAGTGGTCATTAACACCCCTCCTCTTTTTTCTCAACCCCAAACAGGGATACACCCCCTCTTCTCCTCTCAAGGGAACCATATGGTCACCTACTGATTTGACTGACAGTGTGAGAACTACTGTTTACATCAGACGTGTACGAGCAACCTTTACTTCCACAATCACTGTCCATGCATCACTCCCCCCAGACTTCACCTCATTATTTCTCCATTGCGAGCGATCAGATAGGAAATTAGGTCAGCACCGTTACGGTCCCTATTCTTGCAGCCTACACCCTTCAGTCCCTTCATCAAATCCACAAATCAGATGTTAAATCTGCTTTCTCAGGCCCGCCCTAAAACTTTCCTCGTGGATTAGAGTCAACATCAAACATAGAGGCAGATTTTACCAGATAAGACTGTGTTTCACATACAGATCATCCCCTGTAGATATGGGTCAGTGACTATGACTTTGACATTTAGTAAAATATGCAGACACAAATTTATGGTAGTCAACAAGGAAAGACTGTATATGTTTAAAGACACGATTATAAAAGCGATAAAGAACAGTTTACCTGTCGTTTTCACCTATATTACAGTTCTGTTCTTGTAAAGTTGACCAACAACCAATAAATAGCCAATATTAAAATTCTCTACTATTTTGTCTAAATAAATTAAAAATTAAAAATTAAACAAGGGAAAGTGTCACAACCAGTATTATTCTAGTATTATTTATATACTATTAGCGTATTTATTTATTAGCTTTTATTTTTTATGTGCTTTTCTCAATTTTATTAGTTTTCTATTTAGCTTTATTTTTTTTGTTTTTAGTATTTTTAGGACTGCTTATCATCCCTCTCAATACTCATTTACCTCCAAAATAAATAAATGGAACTTAAAAAGATTAAGTTGAAATTATTTAAAGGACATGGTGATGGAAAAAATATGAGATGGAAGGAAAACTATCAATCAATGCTTTTGTGTTCTTTCGCAAAAGTTTTGCATTTCCCCGAGAAACTTGGCATTCGCTCTCAAAACTTTTGCGTTACCCCAAGAAACTTTGCGTTCGCTCACAAAGAACTTAAAAGTTTTGCTAGCGAACACAAATTTTCTTGGTGGAATGCAAACATTTTGCAAACAAACTCAAGCTTCTCTGGGAACGCAAAATATTTGTGACAGAACGCAAAAGCACGGACATATGTCCATCATCATGTCACTTTAGGAGCTCCATAACTACTGTACATGCTTTGAGAGACCTAAAGCTTCATAGCTATTAAGTAATATATACAGTTTAGCACCATTATACAAAAATATTAGAGTCAAGTATTCCAAAAAGCCACATCAGAGCAGATGTAAATTATTTCTCTTAGTAATTGTCTGAGGAAGTGATTCATTGGCAGGAATCTCCTCTACTCAACCATACCTAATGCATTATCAACTCTGAATGCCATTGCCTTGTCTCCAAGATTCCTCACATGCTTGTATAAATCCATAACAAACTCCCAGTCCACTGGCTCTTGAAGTCCACCAAACCAGGGCTGGACAGTCAATTTATCATTACAAATAATACTCACAAATTTTACGCCAAACAATGACAACAATCAACCATCTAAGTGGTTTTTAATTGTTTGTTGCTATTCAATTGCTAGGGTGTTCTAGGTGCTTAAACACACCACTACTCAAGTCACATGACTTGAGGCATAATTTATGTCTGGTACAGGATGATTTAACTTTAATACATAGGGTTAGGGCTCTAAGCATAAGCAATAGTGAAGCTTGCCTTAGCAACACCAATACATATACAAAGCAGCTACAGTATTTAAAATCCTAGGTAAAGACACATATTGAGGCAGGAAGAGCTAAAAAAAAATACACATTAATTTAAATTTGACTTTATTATTGATTAAAGGTATTCATAACTATCTTACAGCAAAATGGAATGTCGTAACCCTCCCCTTGGCGTTCCGTAATCATCTTTGAGTGTGCGCTGATAAATGTATTTTACGTTATGGAAACACAAAAAAATAAATCTGTTCTTAATAACATCTGGGAAGCCAGGGAGAATATATTTTCCTGTTTAGCCAAATAAATGCAGCAATGAATAAAAAGCAAGAAACATTTAAACGGATTATGTGTAACATTACTTACAAAAAAAACAGAATGAAAAATCTTCCTGTTTAGATTAATCTTCAAACTAATGATTACATAAATATAACAGAAAAAAGGGAAGATACTAAAAGGCAAAAAGTATGTGTGCTTTATGATGTATACAATTATATCCATATTTACTAACAGCAGAGATGTCATTTTGAAGAGATGAAAAATTATGTGAATTTGGACTGCACATTTAATGCAGTGTCAGTTCTTATTGCACAAGCACAGCTGATTTAAATCACCTACATATTTATTTGGTACTACAATTTTAGGTCTGTTTCCATATTAGAAACCCTTGATTATTAGAAATAAATCCAAATTGCTAATGGGCCGATGCAGATCACGTGGTTTAAAAAAAAAAAAACGTCAATTAGAATGCAATTCTATACAAAGCCTTTGCAACAAAAGTATATAAGTTTCCAATTTTATTCTATTTCTTTGAAGGGTCAGGAGGGTTCATATGGCCTTATAATACATCTGCTGTAGATGACAATGATCTTCCCTTGATGTCTTCAGGTGCAGTGCTGTATTTTACGTTCTTTGTCTCTTTTTCTGGCAGGTGTAGCTGACTGCACTTAGTAGTGAGCAGCTGAAAGTCCAGTTTATATAAAAGTAGATTATTTTCCTTTAAGACAAACACAGAAGTACTGCAGCCCATGTCAGAGAATGTTTTTTGAGAGCTCTGTTAACGTACAGCACACTCTCTGATCCGTTAAGCTGGCTGGCAGGTTAAAACAATCTTCCACCAGGAAACATTTACAGGATCTCATACTTATCCACAACAAATGATGTCTCTGAGGAGAATTTGACTGGACTGCCTCCTTCTACGTATGTCACCTTGGCCACCTGTGGAAATATAGTGGATATTTCGTCATTATGTATTTGTGGATATGTGTGTCTATACATGGATATATATAGTCATTTTCTTTCTCACTAGGACTAATTTTTGTTGCAGTATTTCATAACTTGCCTGAATGTCACAAAAGTTACGCTTGGAGACAAAAGAAACGTTGATTGGGAAGAAGTCGTTGGGTTTGCCATCTATACTGAACTCCAGGCTGCCACTTTTGTTCTTCTCATCGATAACGGGAAGTGACCATTCCAGGATGTTTTTCCTGCTGTCATGGTTATACTGCCCATCCAGATCACCGACCACTGGAGAACCTACACCTGACCTGCATAATCGCAGGAGCCAGAGTTTGTTTATGGTAGATGGAATGAAATACTAAGTTGACGTGCTAATTAAATTATTATTAATATACTTACAGTTTTAATGCACAGACAGATAGACAGACAGACAGATGCACCGATACTTAATTTCTCAGTCAACACCGGTATCCAATTATTCAGAATGATATCTGCTGATACCGACAGTTTGATTTAAGGAAAAAAAATCTTTCCCACTACTGTAAACTATACAGGGAACCGTCTCATTTGGTACATTACTATAATATTACAGGTTAAAATGATCAAATTATATTATTATCAAGTTATATTATATTCAACTGCCATTTATTATTTATTTTCAGATATAATTAATAAAATTAAAAAGCTGTTTTATTGACATCTTTCTGCGGTTGAAACACAGATTGAGCGATTACATGAGACAGTTTGGTAAGTTGTACTGTATCTTTCAACATACCTGTTGATGTTCATGCATGTTTTTTCATACTATGACTTGTATTAATGTGGAAGAAAAGACTAACGCTCCACACTGCCGCTTGAACTGAAGTGCTACAGCGACCACATTTAACCCTCTGGTGCTCTTCGGTCAATTTTACCTTTTGTTTTTTCAGAATCTTTTACTTCATTGGAATGGTACTAAACTTTTAGTGGAAACTTTTGGTATGGAGCACAAACAAAATCTTATTGAAAGCTAATTTTTTTGTGGTATCAAGATCAAAATTGGAACAACTTTTTTAAAATTATGGCTTTGTTTTTCTCGCAGCTTTTAAGTAAAATGTGTTTTGGAAAATATACATTTCAAATAAATTAAAATAGTATGTTTTTGAGTTCACTTTTTTAAACTTTTCTCACTTCAGCAATAATCTGCCAAGTGTCTTTAAAAAGAGACCAAACTTACAGCAAGTCTGTGCTTCATAGCATTCAAGATTTATGACAGTTTAAGTTGGAAATTTCATTTTCAGGGAAATGCTAAAAAGTGAATAAATGGATAACTACTGCATAAATATAATTTAGTACCATAAAATCCCCTAAAAATACAAAATATTAAATAAAAAACATTTTCAACCTAAATTATAGTACATTCATTTCATAAAAAAAATAATAATTAGAACCAAGAACACCAGAGGGTTAAGGGCTTCAAAACGGAATTTATTGTTTAAATTTTGTGATAAAATTGACAGAAATTTAAAGCTGAGACTTTGTTTCTTATCAGAAGTAACAAAGCACAAAGCTCTTTATTGGATGGGAGACGCGCTACAAACAATGTTTGGTGTAAGAAAAAAAAAAAAACACGTACCTGGCAACCCTGGCTTGAACTACGAATGATTCATAGGGTCAAACAGAGCCTGCTTTAACGTTGCTATTTTTTAACTGTTAATTTAAACCGCTAACCTCGACAGCCTTAAATTCAACACGAGAGACATTTTCTTCACACACAGCATGAGTTTCCATATGAAACATTTTTCCGCCCACTTTTGATTGACAGGATATAATCGGCCCTGATCAATGGCTGTTTTTAAACAACTGGCCAATGGCTGATAGTGAAAATTGCTTTTATTGGCCAATACCGATTATTGGCCAATACATCGGTGCATCCCTATAAATAAATGTTTACACAATTAATATAAAAACATATATAACAATATTAAAAGGGAAACAGAAAATATCTTGTTTATAATGATTTGAATAAGCACTTACGGCACAGGAATAGTAATGATAACATCATTGAGTTCGAGTCCCTCATCCTGAAGCTCATACTCAATGTTGACGTCACAGCCACTTCCACTTTCTGACGGCCAACAGTTAACTGAGAAGACAACATAGGACGCATGCATGATTGATATGTTCATGAAAGTGCTGCCATACAAAATCCTTGAGTATGAAAAAAAGAGAAGACTCACTAGTTAAAGGAATGAGGGAATCATCTGTGCTCTGTAACCTCCATTTCAGCACCCCCAAATCACTGTTGAGAGGGAAGGACTTATCCTGGTTTTTCAGAGCAATCAGGGACTCAGTGTTGAAAAGCTTTTTATCAACATGAGGGTGAGTCTGAAAGATAAATGAAACAGTATGAGTCACATGGTCAAGACAAAATATTTTCTGAAGATCTAAATAGGGTGAAAACTGAGTGAAAGCACAGTGTCCTTTCTAAAATCCCATATTGTCAACAACTTCCCCTCAAAATACATGCTGAGACCATGACATGCAGTGTCGTGTCTCACACACCTGTAGTTGGGCTCCTTTCTTGTCATTATTGTTGAGGAGTATAGAAATGCGGCCATTTTTTTCATCTGTGACTTTCAGAGTGATCATACCCAGAACCTCCATGTTCTGCAGTCCACCATCCCGACCACAGGTCAGAGAGATCTTCTCTTCCACCCTCAGATGTACACTGGGAAACAAGTTCAAAAAATGCCATTAACAACAGGCATAATCTGAAAATAATATTTTAATATGAAAATACACTACTGTTCAAAAGTTTGGGGTTGATAAAATTGTTAATGTTTTTGAAAGAAGCATTTTATGCTCACTAAGGTTGCATTTATTAGATCAAAAATACAGTAATACTGTGAAATATTATTATAATTTAAAATAACTGTTTTGTATTTTAATACATTTTAAAATGTAATTTATTCCTGTGATGGTAAAGCTGTATTTTCTGCATTTTACTCCAATCCTTCAGAAATCATTCTAATATGCCGATTTGCTGCTCAAGTAACATTTCTTATCATTATCAAAGTTGAAATCAGTTGCACTGCTTAATAATTTTGTGGAAACCGTGATACATTTTTCAGGATTTTGATGAAAATTTTTTTATTTATTTGTAACATTATAAATGTCTTCGGTCACTTTTGATTAACTGAATGCACACTTCCTGAATAAAAGCATTTAATTAAAGAGTATTTATATTAGTGATGTCAATCAATTAAAAAAATTAACTACTTTAATCACAGATTTTTTTCTGTAATTATTCATGATTAAAAACTTTTAATATTTTTAGATTGTAATAATTTTGCAGTTACTCTCCAAATTAATGTAGAAACAACTTAACAACTTATTATATTTTAAATATTTGTTTAATGGCATCTGTTTATGAATGAAAGCCAGTTTCACTGATACTAATACTGGTAACTGATGTCTCTATGAAATTAATTGTTTTTAAAACATTAATTACAGACATTCAATTCAATTCACATTTAGTTGTATAGTGCTTTTCACAATACATATTGTTTTAAAGCAGCTTTACAGAAAACAGGTAGGAAATATACAGAAATTGAATGAAGTTATCGAACACTTCACTGCATAAATTATAAATTAAATATAGATTAATCCTTATTAAAGCTCCAATTTTCTCTGTTACCTTTGTTCTTTGATTAACATTAATGACATACATCACAGCAACTGGTTTATTAGGTTGCTGTAATTTTAAGGGCTGCCGCCACCGAACATGATGCAGATCTGACACGCATCTCATATTCTCACAACTCTTTAAGGTCTTTTAAGATGATATTTAACTCATTTAAGACTGCTCTTATGAGGATACTCAACAAAATGGGCATTTTGGCATAATTCTGTGTGTTATTGTTTGTTCAAGCGTGAAAGAGAACTCAATGCTGGCGCGTGTCTTTCTGAGCACACGAGTCATGCGTGTGACACACAGATATGACATTCGCAGACAGCGTGTTTTCATTTGTCTTGTGGTGTTAGCCAAATTATGATGGAAAAAAAGATGCTGCATTAACTGCGTTAAATATTTTTAACATGTTAAACTGAAAAAATTAATCGCATGAGTTAACAGCCCTAATTTATATATAAAAAAAAGAATCTTTTTGAATGGTAGTGTACATACATAATATAGGGAGTTGAATGTGCCGGATACTGAAATAAAATCAGCAAGCAATAAGCCTACCTCTCTATATTCACTGGAGGCTGAAGGACTTTAGATGCCTCTGATGCCTTCCTTCCTGCACTGGATGTGACAATATTCTCTCCTTCTGATTTTAGTTTGTCCACGAAGTTATCCACCTCTTTCCCCTTGACACCCAGCTTCAGTGCTTTACTCGAACCACTCGGCCTACAGGAAGAACAGGGCAGATTAACTTCTGTACACATTTATATTTGCATCATGGCCCACAGTTAAAGCTCATACCTGACAGGAGCAGAAGCCATTTTGGGCTTCTCTGGCTCTATTGTATCCATGATGATGTTGGCTGATGTGACGCTGCTCATTCCTGAATTTCCAAAACCGCCGAAGCCTGGCGATTTCTTTCCGGAACGTTCAGCATCTTGTCTTGCTCGCTGCAGCTCTTTGGCCTTGCGTTTCATCTCGGCCTTTGCTTCTCTTTCTTGGGTCTGTTTAAGTGGAGAATTGAGAGAAACCCAGAAAATTAGAGTGTGTTTGATTTAAACTTAAAGTGGAGAGTAATTTTGCCCTGGATGTTTCATCAAATATCAGACCTCTCTGACAGCCCTGAAGACTTTCTCTTCATGCGAGTCCATCTCAGTAAAAGTGCGAATCTGGGCCAGGTTAACGTTCTCCCGGTATCCCAGAGCTACGATCTCATCAAATGCAAATATGAGATCAAAACAGTGCTCCGAGATCTCGCTTTCCTCCAATACTCTGCAATATTCAGGGATCTGAAGAAATACAGAAAATAATCACTTATTCAAGATACATCTAAGAAGTGCAATAATTTGGAGAATAAAAAAAGTAAGATTTACCACTCGGGAGAAAAGCCTTAGTGTCTCCAAGTCCTCCAGGATGTTGCTGTTTTTTGTAGTGATCAGAACCATGTAGAGCTTCTCCAGGGGCTGGTAAACGTAGCGCACACTGTCTGTTTCCACAAAAGTGTGCTGCTTGCCTGTATTCATCAGTTTGGGAAAGGCAGCCAGAAGGCCCTCGACGCGGGTTCGCGTCATCTCTACGAACTGTCGTGACACTATGGCTTTTCCTGCCTTAGTGCAAACCGCCGCTGCCAAGAGCACCTGCAAAGATGTGATGGACATTCAAAACTTAATCAGACAAAGAGAACTGGGATTTTTGATCGTTATGATGATGCTTGCATTCAGAAGAAATTAGTCTGCAGCACAACATCTATTTCAGAAATGATGATCAACTTGCATTACCAGTGAAAAATAAAATAAAACAAATGGAGAATCAAAACATTTAAGATAAAGTGATCAAAGTTTTGACTGGGAAGTTAAGCTCAATGCGTGGTTTGGAATAGACTAGAGACCAGTAATTGTTAAAACATTTTTTCTACTTAATTGATTATTCTTCAGTGTTGGGCCTACCGATAAATGGCATGCCGCAATTGTAAAGTAACTTAATTTGTGTATGTAACGAAATCTATTTAAAATAGTTTTTTATTAATTGAAAGTAGCTGATATAAAACATAAATATTAGATGAACTTAAGCATAAAAAAAACATGTTGTAGAAATGTATAAGTATAAGCTAAAGAACTAAAATCACTAAAACTAGGAAAAAGCTAAATATAAATATTAATAAAAAAACAAAACAAAAAAAAAATCACTAAAACGAAAGCTATTATTTTTTATATATTAAGTTCATTCAAAATGTAGATAAATACTATAATAGTATAATAATACTAAAATAACAGTTCTCAAGTGAGAAATATGTCAAGCTTTATGCTTAACAGTAAGACATGAGCAAAACAAAGACAAGATATATTTGCAATCACTTAGATTTGCATAAATAATTGTAAATGAATAATATTAAATGAATTTTATTTTCTAGTTATTATTTTTAGTCATACACCAGAAATAAAACTAAATAATAAACTATTCTACATATCAGTTATCAGATACGAAAAAGCATTAAAATAATCTACATTGGTTGGCATGATACAGTAAACGTGACTAAAAAATATTTTCCCTAATGTTAATGAAAATTATAAAGGTCTGCCATACATAATTTAATTTGTATGCATTTCATGTATAATTTTATGTTTTTTTATGTTTCATGATCCACTGGTTATTTCTATTAAGTTCATATTTGAATTGTCAAAGTCAGTTAGCTACAACCTGTTATTATCTACATAGACATTAATTATATAAATGATAAAAGAATACAAAAAATAGCAGTTTATTATACCAATATTTTGTCATATAGCTGATAATGACAGCTATTCACTTTCGTTAATTACTTGAACTGTAATTAATCTTGATGACAATCTAATTAGCTGGCTAACATTTAGCTGGCTAGCTGTATCAGATATCATAACCTAGCAACAATGTTTCCTTCTTTATATGATGTTTTTAAAACAAAAACAGATGGAATAGACACTTTTTAGTCATTGACACTAAAAAATGAAAAGAGTTTCAAACTGTATGAGCGATGAGCTACATCGCTAGCTGCTAGCCCCATCCTGCTAAATACACAAAACAAACAGTCATACCATTTCTGTTCCCTTTCACACGAGGATCCGTCAGCGGACTCAGTCACAGACACTGTCTGTCCAGATGTATCAAAACAGAAAATGTCAGAGTGGTGCCTAACGCTCTGTTTCAACAGTAGCATATAGCTTGACTCGTAATATTGAAGAAACAGAGCCACGTCTCCAGAGTCCAACCGGAAAAAGTTGCGCCGTGTGTCAGAAGCAGATTAGAGCTGATGCAGGAGAGATGGCGACATCTAACGGCGGAGAACAGCTACTGCGCATGCAAACAATAAACTTTACACATATTTGCAGAGATATCATCATGATCAGAAATAAGAAAATACACTACCGTTCAAAAGTTTTTTATTTTATTTTTTTATTAAGAAATTCGTTATTTTATTCAACAAGGAATCTATTAAAAAGAGGACTGTAAAGACATTTATAATGTTACAAAATATTTATTTTTCAAATAAATGCTGTTTTTTTTTATCTTTCTATTAATCAAAAGTCCTGAAAAATGTATTTTGGTTTGTACAAAAACTGTTTTCAACATTAATAATAATTTGAAATGTTTATAATGTTATATAATAAAGCTGCAAATCAGCATATTAAGGTGATAATACACGGGGCAACTTTTTGAGCAATGTTGCCAGGCAATTTTGCCAAGCAATGTCGTTGTGAGCACTTTCCCATTGAGAATGGGCAACAAATTTTTCTCTGGATATCCAGATACAAATTTGTTGCCCATTCTCAATGGGAAAGTGCCCGAGCAACATCTTTTGGCAACATTGCTCAAAAAGCTGCCCCATGTATCATCTCTTTTAGAATGATTTCTGAAACATCATGTGACACTAAAGACTGGAGTAATGATGCTGAAAATTCAGCTTTACCATCACATTTACATTTTAAAATATATTCAATCAGAAAAAAGTTATTTTAAATTGTAATATTTCAAAATATGCAGTTCTTTCAAAAACTTAAAAATTAAAAATTACAAACCCTAAACTTTTAGAAGAGTATCCTGTATGTAACATGTTGTTATTTGTATATAACAATTCATCCTCACTGTATTATATATATATATATATATATGTGTGTGTGTGTGTGTGTGTGTATATATATATATATATATATGCTTTATTTACCTCACTCTGTTTAATTTCTGTACTTTCTATCTTCTATTTCAATACTTTAATTTTCAGTTAAAATCTTGAGCCCTGCTTTAACGTGTCCTATAGTGTGAATTTTAAACTAAATGTGGGAACCAAAAACAGTTCTTGAGTGGGCATTTTAGCTTATTTTTTAAATCTTATTTATTCTTATTTTAAATCATTTTAAGTCATCATGAGCCCCCCTTGGAAATTTCTAAATCAGACCACTGATCAGTGACAAAAAAAAATTATTTATTTTATATATAATTTATTTAGATTTTTTTGGTCGCAAGATAAGTGTTTTGATACAATTTTTAAAAGAATTTAAAGGAGTTTAAAATCTTAAAATATTTATCTTTGATTTTTAACGTAGGCATAGGCAAAGATAGGCTTAAAAAAAAAAAAAAAAACTTTGTCATCTCTACATATAATGTGGTTCCCAGACACAGCTTATTTAAAATGCTTCACAAAGTACATAAATATGCAAACTGCATACAGTTCGATGTGGTTCCATACTCAAGAAGTAAAAACAACCTTTTTTTTTTTTTTTTTTTAAGATTTTTTAATGCTGAAATTAGCAGTCACAGTTGCTTGTTAGTTGTAACACGTCACTTTAAGAAGTATGGAAAATAAAACATAAAGCACATTGGGAATGACAGTGGACTAAACAAGGGGAATTATGTCAATAACCACACCCCTGCATCAGCGATCCAAACTCAGGATGTGTTTTTTTTTTTTTTTTTCAAATTCCACCACATTTGACCATCAAATGTGATCCATGGCATCTTGTTACACCACTGAGGTAAATAAGGCACATTTGTCTAGCTCAGATGTCTATACAGCCTGACACTGTCAGTGATTAATCATAATATAAATTTACAAAATCATCTTTATTATACTGTCCATTAAGTGCAACAACATTCAGCAAAACACATTCAGCTTAGTCCATCATAGTTTAGACCCCAGTATCAAACAGATTAATAAGTGCATTCAGATGCACAACATGAAATCACAGATGAGTAAATAATACCAGCATTCATCAGTATTTTGACCTGGGGATTTATTAAATTCAGACACAGAGGCCAGTGCTGCACAACGTCCCATTTCACTTCTGCTTTCTCTCAAAGCCAAAGTTACAATCATCATCCAAGTCAACCACATAATTACATACAACGTCCAGCTGTAGGCCATAAATATAACAAACCAAACCCAACTCCTACAACAACCTGCGTTTACAGGCCTAAAGCACTGACCCACTGTGCGTTTTGCCTGATATTGTATTGTTCACTATATGGACAGAAATGTTTCTGCTTATATGTCTTTCTTTGGGTATGTGTTGCATTAAAGCATATGATCTTAAGCCTGTTGTAATACAGTAAGTGATTCTCTCAGTCGTGGTTTGTTTGGAGACGAGGGGCAGGGGTGTAGCTATTGACGAGTTTACTTCTGCGCTGGTGGCTTCTCTCCACGGGTGATGGAGATGTTGTGCTCAGGGATGTCCAGCGGGTGGCAACATGCACAGATGGTCAAAACACCATCAGAGGACAGAGAGGAGGTGATGGACTCTGGATCTACACCGGCTGGGATCTTATACTTCCTGTAAAACTGCCTTGCCACAATTCCATGCTCATCCTGAAACAGAGACAGATTCAGTTTCTTCGAAAGGAGGTACAGCAATCACTGCACATTAAAAAGTCACAGAGAATAAAGTTGAATTGACTTTAAATTGAGGAAGCAAACAAGAACTAGAACTGAAATTAAGAATTTGAATTTAGAGAAGGGCACATTAAACTGATCAAAAGTGATAGTAAAGACTTACAAAAGATTTCTGTTTCAAATAAATGCATTCTTTTGAACTTTCTATTCATCAAAGAGTCCTGAAAAGATTTTAATTGATCATAATGATCATAATTTATACAAAAAAATATTAAGCAGCACAACTGTTTTCAATATTGATAATAATAAGACATTTTTCTTGAGCAGCAAATCAGCCACGAGTCCGAGTTCAAGTCCCGCTTAGAGCAGGCGGTTCGAACAGGAGGGGTTAAATTGGTGCCGTGACCCGGATGGGAGTGAGTTTAACAGACGTAGGCCAGTAAGAGCTGTGTGTGTAAACCTCACTCCCCTGATCTCAAGTGGTACGCTAGAGACTGTGGTCTTTAGCCTCCTTGTTAGAGTGCCCGACTCCCATGCGGACGGGCCCGGGTTCAAGTCCCACTTAGAGCGGGCAGGAGGGGTTACATTGGTGCCGCGACCCGGATGGAAGTGAGGTTTAGGGGGTGAGTGTAACAGAGTGGGTGGTTCGAACAGGAGGGATTACACTTCCAATCAATGTCCTGCTGTGGGTGTGACCGGTGCTGTGTTTCATAAAAACACATAAGCCTAGTTGATCGTAGAGACCATTGGTGACAATTGTTCTCCGATCAACTTAGGCTTAAGATGCTTTTGGGAAACACAGCCCAGTTCAGTTTAATTGAAACTCATGATTTGAAAGTGAGAAAGTTCTTCATGTTGCCTTTGGAATATGTCTTGTATATGTCCAGCCTTGTAATACACAATATTAAAGTAAACATAATTTATGCTAGCAAAATACCCATCTCAATTCATCCAGAACAGCCAAGTTTAAAATGGTGAATAAAATATAGGTGGGTTTGAATACTTGTTTTGTTACCTGCCGTTCATCATGTTTCCCATGAATCTCAATAAAATCATCATTGACCTTGACAGTCAGTTCGTCTGGAAAGAAGTGCTTCACATCCAGGTTGATTACAAAGCGATCTCTGTGCATTCTCACCTGTGTAAGAGATAATGGCAAACTAAATACTGCAAAACACTGAAAACATGCATAGTTTCTGACTCAAAGAACATAAGAACTAACATCAATAGTTTGAGGTTGGTATGATTTTTCAATGTTTCAAAGTCTCTTATGCTCAACGCTACATTTATTCGATTGAAAATACAGTAAAAACAGTAATAATGTGAAATATTATTACAATTTAAAATAACGGTTTTCTATGTTAATATATTTTAAATTGTAATTTATTTCTGTGATGACAAAGCTGAATTTTCAGCATAATTATTCCAGTCTTCAAGGTCACATGATCCTTCAGAAATCATTGTAATATTCTGATTTGATGCAACATTTTGTATCAATGTTGAAAACTTGTGTTGCATGCCTAATGTTTTTGTGAAATGTTTTTATGATACCTGATACACTAATGATAACAAATTGAATCTTAAAAAAAGTAAAGAAAAAGAAATAATAAAGTAAAGTATTAGATATTTTGGTAATGGCTAATTTGTAGCAACATCAGCAGTTTATCTCACCTCTGACATGCCACTGTCCCACCAGTTTGGAAAGCGCCAGAAATAAGGTCGATAGTAAAACATGGTGTAGAAAGGTGAAAATAGGTCGCTGTCGGGTAGGTGCTCTCCAAAATACTGGTCATAAATTCGATGGGAAGAAGGGAAGAAACCTGGGAACCAGGCCCGGCGGTACCAGGGATGATGAATAGAAATGTCCATTGTATCTCAGCGAAGTGGCTGGACTTGACAGCGGATCTGCTGCATGTTCTGCTGTGCACCAGTATTTATGGCCCATCCATAAACCTTATGTCAGCTACTGATCTGTCTCCAGTTATGAGGTAAAGTTTTTTTTGCTGCCTCTCTGCCCTCTTCCCCTCTGGCTCATTCAAACAAAAAACCTATTTAATCACCCTTCACTCTTCTCTCTTAGATCATACAGTCTCAAACACTGGGGTCTGAATAGTGTTAATGCCGCTTTGCTCACAAGCCTGGAAAAATATTTGCCTGGCTAAGTTAGAATGGTTCTGAGTGAAGCCTCCATGTCAACTGGCCACATCCCAGCAAGCTCTTGTGCCAGGAGGGATTCTGCAGCCCGTGCCCTCGGGATACGGCCGGATACTATCTGCTCCCTCCTGGCTCCTATCACAGGAGAACTCAGGCAGAAAAATAATATTATGCCCTAAAATGGACGGGACTGCAGGAATCAGCAAGATTGGTGATCCGCTGTAAATCAGATGTGATAAATTAGCCCTCACTGCATCACTGCCGTCCCATCCGAGACATCAGAAACATTACTATTTTTAATGTTTTTGAAAGAAGTCTCTTATGCTCATCAAGCCTGCATTTATTTGAAAAAAAAAAAACATTAATATTGCGAAATATTATTACGATTTAAAATAATGGTTTTCTATTTTAATATACTTTAAAATATTTCTGTGATGCAAAGCTAAATCTTCATCACACGATCCTTCAGAAATCATTCTAATATGCTAGATATAGATATAGAAACGTGGTACTTTTTTCAGGATTCATTGATGAATAAAAAGTTAAAAAGGACAGCATTTATTCAAAATAGAAACCTTTTCTAACAATATAAGTCTTAACTATCACTTTTTCTCAATTCAACTCATTCTTGCTTATAATATATAGTATAGTAAGTATATAGAGGTATTCATTTCTTTCAAAAAAAAGAAAGGAAAAAATAAATTAATGGTAGTGTATAGTGTTACAAAAGATTATATTTTAAATAAATGCTGTTCTTTTTTTTTTTTTTTTTTACTTTTTATTCATCAAAGAATCCTGAAAAAAGTATCACAGGTTATAAAAAAATATTAAGCAGCACAACTATTTCCAACATTGTGACACTGAAGACTGGAGTAAAGATGCTGAAAATTCATCTTTGCATCACAGAAATAAATTATATTTTAAAGTATATTAAAATATAGAAAACCATTATTTTAAATTGTAATATTTCACAATATCACTGTTTTTTCCCTATATTTTTGATCAAATAAATGCAGGCTTGATGAGCATAAGAGACTTCTTTCAAAAACATTAAAATGTTTCCAAACTTTTGACAAGAATATTGAATCTTCTGGAATCAACAAGTAAATCAAGGATTAGTTCACTTCACAATTACAATTTCCTGATAATTTACTCACCCCCATGTCATCCAAGATGTTTATGTTTTTCTTTCTTCATTCCAGGATTTTTCTCCATATAGTGGACTTCAGTGGGGTACAACTGGTTGAAGGTCCAAATTGCAGTTTCAGTGCAGCTTCAAAGCGCTCTACACGACGAGGAATAAGGGTCTTGTCTAGAGAAACGATTGGTCATTTTTTAAAAATTAAAAATTTATATACTTTTTAACCATAAATGCTCATCTTGCACTGCTCTGCGATGCGCCACGTATTAGGTAATCACATTGGAAAGGTCTCGCGTTACTTCTGATGGTCAACTGATGAAACTGTATGTCCAACTTGGTTTTATATTATATTTTCATGTATATATTATATAAATGTACATCTTTGTCTAAGAATGCATTGGCAAGATGGGGAAAGTTCAAATGTAAGTCTACTTGTAGCCTATATTTTGACTCTCAACTTGCAGTTTGATTGTGGCTCAACTTCTTTGAATTATAAGTAGCTTGTAGCTTTATAAGCTTCATTTACATGCATAGTAGCTTTCCCAACACTGCCCTTGACCGTCTGAGTAATCTCTTCCAGTAATACTGTAGGTTTTTCTAATTCCCTTCCAAATCCACTGCCAATATCACCCTGCTCTGCACAAATTGGGAATGCAGCCATTATGGGATAAATGGGTTGTTCATGCATAACATGACCATGGACTTTCTTTTTTTATTCAACATCATTATTTTTTGGTTAAAATGTAGATATAATGTATACATAAAACAAAGATTATTGGAGTACGTTTTACAAGAAAATACCATTTCAGTCTACCTTAAAATTTTATGTTTAATTCACTTCCATTTCTTTGTAATTATTTGTGAAATCTACTAGCAATTTCTGAGTGAAAATTATATACACCAATTTTTTTTGTCAGTGTGGAGACAGAGTTGTGGAACAGTATGCTTTTCTCTAATTTCAAGCTGACGTGGTCATACTCAACGTCCTCTTTCTCTCTCGCTCTCCCTCTCACTTTCACATGCACACACACATTTGCTCTTTCGTTTTGACATAATATGACAATATAAGATTTAAATCACACAGTGAACCAACCACTAATCATAACCTACATGTTTTTGGTTTTACAGAGCTCATTGTTTAAAGTGTCATCTTCACACACACACACACACACACCACCAAGCAGCATGGTTTACAGGAGACACCCATTTTTTCATCCTTCCCACACCCACCCCCCTCCATCCTGGAGCACACTGCTCTGTGTGAAAGGGAGGGGTGAAGATGGAGGAGGGGAGGGTAAACAGAGCCGGGCTGAACCATGTCTGACTCCTAAAAAAGGAACAAGGGAGGGGGGAAGACAAGGAGCGAAGAGAAACAGAAAGGCAGAGGAAAAATACCTCAAAACCGCCTAGAGAGAGGCACAAAAACAGGGAGAATGAGAAACAGGAGTCATACGAGTTGCAGAAGACACTGTGGAGATTCAAGAAGGGGGACGGCAGACCATTCAAAAGCCTTTTTCTCCCCTGTTATGGCTCAGAACTGAAAACAGGATTACCTCATGCTTATCATAGAAACACATGCTGCCTCTGATCTGGATTTTCAACGTTGAATCTGTGTGAATACCAAAAAAGATCATTTAATCTGGGTTTACAGAACGAGTGTCCAAAGGAAGACCTGCCAAACAAGCAGGTAGGGTTTGCACGAACCAGGACATTCACATGGTCTGGTTCTTCATCATCATCTCCAACAGACTAGACTAGTGGCTACGTGGATACTAGGATTTGTGTGGCGGTTTCTGATGAGCACACCCTTTGGACCAGCGCTGTGCTGTCTGCTATGTTGATGACACACTGCTGCTTCCTCGAACCCCACGGGCTGGGCTGGATTAGAATGGGAGGTTAGAAGGGCAAACAGCATCATGGGAGCCAAACAAATGAAATGGTATGAATGAAATTCCACAGCTCCCTCTATCATTTTTTCTTTCTTGTTTCCATCTTCCATTCCATTTTGGACATCCCAGGAAATAACAGCTTGTTGTCTATAAGTTGGACTGCAATACTGTGATATTGTGTGTGGCTGTATGATATGATGAAGTGAAAGCGGCTGGTGCATCACTGTTTTCTCACTCTGAATGTATGTCTCAATTGTGCACATAAGAGATTGATATGTGGGTGTTGCCTGCTATTGTGAAATCACCCAGCAACCGGGAATCACTGGCTTCAATATGGTCAGTGCCATCTGTGTGCTCTGTAAATGCTCAGATAAATGAATCCACTATTTGGTCCTTAAATGTGTTGACAGTTATGGGATTTTGATACACAATACATCATAAAGAGGTCATACAAGTAGAGGAAATGACTAGGGAGAATATTTGTTCTCACAAGCAAATGTTAATTATGTTAGACTCTGAATAGTAATCTGTTATGCAACAGTACTTGGTCTGTTTGGACCAGCCTTGAAAAGAGTATGGAACGTGTGATTTATTGTATAGCAGCAGTTATTTAAGTTGTTTATGCTGTTGTTCATATTAGCATAAGAGATTATTCATACAGAATGCATTTTTGCTTTAAAAAACACAAGATCTAGAGTTTTTTTAAAAGTTGAACTTTTTTTAACTTGAGCGCTGCGTTTTTAGAACGGCACATCATGTGTGAGATGTTGCAAAAGACATAAGATGTGGCACGTCAGTCTAGCGCATGTTTACAAAGATAAACAATTAACTCATTGGAACACAAAAACGTGTTCTGTGTGAACCAACCCTTAAGTGCGGGCACATTTTCAATGCCGAAATCCAGTCATTTCATCAATAGGAATTCACACTATCAGTACGAATATATATAAGGGGGTGAAAAATTGCCATAACAGATTTTGCATGGGGTTCAAGTTGGTCATGTGGTGAGTTTTGTTTGAAAGTAATTCTGTGTAAGCTAATGTAACCGCACCTAAACACGACTAATCACAAGCGCTGATGTCGAGGATCAGGCTAACAATAAACATAACTTTAATTTACAATACCTTACATTTTAAATACAATATTGCCAAATAATTTGTCTATTTGTTGCTCCGCCCATTAAAATTGTTACAAATGAAGTAACAATGTTGTGTGTCTCGTAGCAAAACACAAAATACTGGCCTTACTGAATAAATCAGTGTGCAATGAAGAGATTGAGTGAATGATTCAATGATTCACTCATAAAGATATTCAGCAGTTTTGCACATAAATGAAACAGTTTTAAATGAATCAGATGAGTAAATGATTCAATGACTCGCCTGTAAAGACATTTAGCCATTTTGTTCCTTAATGAATCTGTCAAGTGAATTATATAATATTTTTCTCACTAAAAGACTTGTGACCACTGGCATATAATCACTGTTTTTACCCCTACAGCTTTGAAGGAAATGGATATAATTGGTTATGAAACATCCGTTAAATAGCTTTCTGTTGCAAATAAACAAAACAACCCTGTTGTTCATAATGCATTAGAGGAAATATAATATTCAGTGAGATATAAATGGTCTTAGATGAGCCAATCAGATTATGTTTTGTATCTGGAGTGGTTTACTATAAACCAGCATGTTCCTCATTGTATAAATAATCAGCATTCAGTAATATGACACCTCTCAGAGACGCATTCTGCTGTAATTTCATGCATGTGTACACATCCCTTTATGTCGTCATTCTCAGAAGCTTAATCAAGATGTAATCCTGGTTAATAGCCCTTATCAAAATTATGACGCTAATCAACTGGGAGAGCTGCTTTTGTCTTTTATTCTGTGCGACAGACTTCATTCTGTCTTTATTTCTTTGTTAGAGAGATCTCAATGTCAATATCATATTCCCGTGCCAGAGGAAAAGCTAGGGGTGTTCGAAATAGAGTCTCTCATTTCATTTTTACTGAAAACAAATGAATGACATGTGACTTAGGAATGCTCTGGAACTTTGTAGTAGTGTGGTTTGTAACTAAAAACCTGGATTAGAAACATGACATGTCTATTGTAACAGGAATTTCCCTTCATTTTAGTTCAGCTACATGTAATTAAAGAGAACACATTATACCTTATGTACAAAAAAGGCTTTCATTGTCATCAAATTACTCCAGCTAGTAACATATGACGTATGATAATTATACATGGTTATCTTACTCACTGATTCTTTGCAACATCTCTCCAGCCTCAGTTCATCCAGTCCAGCACACACACCTAAGGAGGAGTATATTATTGCCAAATCTGAAGATTCAGGAGAACTGGTGGGGAACCATACAGAGCAACCACAAAGCCTAGGTATGTATCCCACGCTTGGCCCTACAATGTATTTTTCTATACTTTTCTTGTATTTTATTGTTTGTTTCCTTTGAAGAGGATGTAGTGAAATCCTCAGCCACCGAGCCGTCTCCTGGTCCAGAGCATGCTGGGAAAGAGGAAAGCAGCACATGGGAGGAACAGCTATGTGCCCAACAGGAGCAGCTGGAGAAGGAGATGCAGGAGACCAGGAAAATGGTGTCAAGGCTTCAGGTGAGTTATTCGTACACATTTATATATGGGTGTTTCTTCAACATCAGGCTTTTTATGTCAAATTACGAAAAAAAAAAAAAAAACACTTGGGCGGACCGCTCCTGTTTGCCAGATCTGGGCCACAAGCAGGCCATAGCAATGCCACATGTCAGCCAAGAGAAAAGAAATAAACCAGAACTGGACCTTATCTGAGCCACAAAATCTTATATATTATTTATAGAGTCATCTCAGCATTAACAAGCCTGTTATCAAGCAGAATCACTGAAGGAAAGAAGCAAACAGAAAAAGGAGACAAGCAGAAACACAAGAAACTACAACTGACTTCAGCCACAGCCTTAGAGGAAATCAACTGAAGATAAAAGACATTAAACCTCTGAAGATCTGATTAAACAACTCCACAAACAGCATTAAAGCTTCACTTATTACTAACCAGACTGACTTTATTTCTGTCACACGTCTACAGAAGTTCTTATTGAGAATTAACAAAAGTTTAACTCTTGTTTGTTTCATTTAAGGTTACCATGATGGTGATTGGTGTGTCCATTAGTTGACCTCTTAACTTTTTTTTTTTTTAATATGTTTGTCTTTTCTGGCAGCTGTGATAGTGTTTCTGTCAAATACATTAGCAGTAACAACAAAAACTGAAATGAGATCAGGTTTTGGCTGTTAGTTATTGATGATTTTATAATAATCGTGAAATGGCCTGAATCACTGATGCTGTTTAAATGTAAAAATTGTTTTGTGCTATTAATACATTAACATTACAAACCCTGCCTGTCTATGACATGAGATCTAACTGTATTGCAGAAATTTAAAAAAAACAAGCACTTTGAGATAACACACTAAGACATCAAGAATCAGCACATGAATCTCAACTATGGTGACAATCAAAAGTGTCATGTAGCTGCAATACATGCTGGGAACCATAGTACAAAACTCCCAGAATGCATCAGAGCATGGATAAATTATGCAGCTAATCTGATTGTCTGAATATTTTGTTTATTGTCACCATTGTTGAGATTCATATGCTAATTACTGATATCTGTGTTTGTCAGTGCAGTTTCCTGTTTTTTTCATCTTCAATCTTCTAACTGATTTCTGCAAAACATCTGGATCTTACGTTGCAGTAACAATTATTATATTCAAATGACATCAGCAAAGCTGGCTATTTCATGAGGATGATAAAATCATCAATAGATATCTATCATTACTTGATCTTACTACAGTTTTCTTTGCTACTTCTAATGTGTTTGACAGAAACACTACCACAGCAGCCAGAGAAGACAAGCACTTAAAGTTAAGAGGCCAACTAATGGAAACACCAATCACCATCATGGTAACCTCAAATGAAACAGTAGACGTGTGACAGAAATAAAGTCAGTCTGGTTAGTAATAAGTGAAGCTGGTAATGCTGTTTGTGAAGCTGTTTAATCAGATCTTCAGAGGTTTAATGTCTTTTATCTTCAGTTGATTTCCTCTAAGGCTGTGGCTGAAGTCAGTTTTAGTTCTTGTGTTTCTGCTTGTCTCTTTTTTCTGTTTCCTTCAGTGATTCTCCTTGTTAACAGGCTTGTTAATGCTGAGATGACTCTATAAATAATATATAAGGTTTTGTGGCTCAGATAAGGTCCAGTTCTGGTTTATTTCTTTGCTCTTGGCTGACATGTGGCATTTCTATGGCCTGCTTGTGGCCCAGATCTGGCAAACAGGAGCGGTCCACCCAAGTGCCATCATTCCTGCCACATGTGGCCCAGATCATCATTCCGCATGTGCCAGATGTGAGCCGGATCTGAGCCGACACAAAGTTGCTATCTGGGTAATAATAAATGTTTCTTGAGCAACAAATCAGCATATTAGAATGTTTGAAAAATCATGTTACACTGCACTGTCAGAAAATAATTGTTGGTTTAACTTAAAGTAAGTTACCTGGTTGTCTTAAAATTTTGAGTTCATTGAAATTAAAAAATTGAGTTAATACAATGAAGCCAAATGGTTTAATCAACAGAAACTCAAAATATTATGTTATCTGAACCACATTAATTATCTAAGTTGATTTGACAAAAGAAAAAAATGTTCTGATAACAAATAATATGAAATATTATTTCATATATTATAAATATATGAATTTAAAATAGCTAAACACATTCATAATTCTAGGTATGGAATTAGTCTTAGCAAGACAAAGTAGTTTTATGCAAAATATTTAAAAAGGTATTTTTCACTGCTATCATTTGAGATGTGGTGGAAAGGATCATGAGTTGAATCATGACTTGAAAAATATTTAATATTTAAAAAATGATTCAAAATGACAAAATGCTCCCGAGATGTATATTTGTACACCAGACAGTAGTTAACTAGTGAGTCCACAGGGTCAACATTTTGGAAACACACACCTGTAATACCCCCACTACTACATTTTAAGCAAAGAATTAGTGTTTGTAAAAGTAAAGCATTTCAGTCAGTCAGATTAAGATTATTAGTTTGCACAAATTGGCAACTTTCCCAATTTATCATGATTAATGTCACTCTTAAATAAGCTTCTAAACAGAACCAATGACCAAGCATTTCAAGCTTATCAATCCAGCATTTCAAAGCCTCCTTTTATTTTCCAGGTATCAAGATTAAGGCATCTTTAATACTGTAATGCAACGACAGAAGGAATAGAAGAGAATTAAAAAGATTGAAAAGAGGAAATGCAGCTTTAAGAGAGAAGCTGGTTAATCTAATAATCAAACGGCATCCAAGGTTGATCACATGGAACACTGTTGGTGCAATAGCATATGTTCACAGGGAGTGGACTAGTTTTACTCACAGTACCTCAGCACTTTAGAAACCTCATGCTCACATGTCTTCATTCAGGCCTTACTGCTGCATGGGTCACTACCTGAGGACGAACAGACATCCACTCTGAGCTTTGGAGACAGTACCAGCTCAGAGCAGCAGCTGGTAATGCATCATTCTGCTTTTGTGCATGTCTCATTTACAGTCTATTATAGTAATGACATATCCTTTTTATTCTGCTATTGAAGATTTTAATCCGCAGTCGTCTGGACCAGAGTATGGAGGAGTCTTTAGATCTGAAGGTAAATTAAATTGCAGTATATATAAGCTGAATATACTTCAATTTATATATTGATTTGAATTGAATTAATGTGTTTTTTTTTAGAGAGAACTTTTAAGATACAAGCAGGAGGCACGTAATCTGCAGGCTATTAAGGTGAGACCAGGTGAAATTAAGTGTAAAATGTTTACAGATATAATATAAAATACAAAATATAATAAAAAAATTGCATATGTTAATTTCTAATATTATATATTATATTATTAATTACAGAAGTGTGAATCATTAGCTTTTGCAGTGTACAGATTTGTTGCCATTTGGGATAATTAGGGTTTGTTCCTGTGTCCATCTGTTTACCCAGGATGCCTTGCAGCAGAGAATGTCTGTGCAGGAGGACTCAGTGCTGCAGCTCAAACAGGAGCTGCTCAGATCCAGCATGGCTAGAGAGGAGCTGGAGGGACAGAATGTGAGTCTGACATCAACACTAATATAAAAGTAGTAAAAAAAAAAAAAAAATTATTGCATTTGGTTCTTCTCACTGTCAGATATATAAAGGTTTATGTAAACTTTTGCTTTTTGTTCTTTAGGTGGAACTGGAAAGGAAGTTGAGCGAACGAAACAGATTGCTGAGTGAATACAAAGTAAGCAAATTCATCCTAATCATGCTGAGTATACTTGAATCCTATTTAGTGTGTTTTAATCATCTTTAGGGTTTTCATTAATTAGATAGACCTATGTTGGTTCTCTGCTGGTTTTCCTGCAATTGTTTTCGGTTGGTCTGTGGTAAATTCATGAAAATCCTTTTTATTTCACATGCACTTATCTTTGTAGAAAGAACTTGGGCAGAAAGACAGACTTCTTCAGCAGCAGCAAGCTAAACTGGATGATGCCCTGCGCAGGATCAGTGAAAGCTATCATAGGGTAACTGAATTAACTATTGGGGAAAAATGGGCCCATTTCTGCAATAATTGTCTGTCCTATTAATATTTATATTTTAATATTGTGTATAAACTCTCTGTAGCTCTCATTTATTACACCAGAGGGAGCCATAGCACACCAAGAGTCTCAGAGTGACTTTTACTTCTAAATGTATTTAGCTTCATATTTCATAGATATTCCCATAAAATACAGATATACTTAACATAGAAATAAAAACAGCTTTAAAGGTGCTATATGTAAGATTTTCACTTTTAAAAAGCATAAAAATACCCCAATATGTTTGCAGATATTTAGGAAACATGCTAAGTTCATCTACTTGTTTCTCAGAAAAACAATGATACAGCCAGATATTCTACTTTGAAATGTGTGTTCCGTGTCGGAATGTCTTTGTTTTGGTCTGTGCGAAACCGCATACTACCAGTTTATCCATTAGAATTTCGACATCACAGGTCACCAGTTGGCGGAAAACACTGTGTATTGCAGCCATGAAATACACGGTGGAAACCAGCAAACAAACAGGGTCAGAGAATTGCTGATTCTACCCGACCTAAAAAGCCTCTGCATCCATCTAAAAATCTCTATGAACGACAGCATAATAAAACACAGATAAATCAATTAATCAACTTACAGTGTGTAAGTCTCCTCTGCTTTCATTTCACAACAAAACCTGCCCAATTGCTCCTCAAAACTAGCCCAAAACTAGCCCAATCACATTTCAGAATCAGAATCAGAATCAGAAAGAGCTTTATTGCCAGTATGTTTACACATACTAGGAATTTGTTTTAGTGACAGAAGCTCCACAGTGCAACAGAGTGACAGCGACAAGACACAGATAATAAAAAGAATAAGAATAATATACAAATATACAAGATAGACAAATATACAAGATAGGGGGGTCCCACGGTAAAAACTGTGTTCTGGGGGGTAAAATTCGCTTTTTTGGTGAGGCATCCCTGGTAAAATTCACATTCCAGGGATTAAATATCGCGTTATTTTGGGTCGATTCAACCCGCAGACATGAAAAACAACCCGCGGCAACAGTGTAAAAGTAGCTCAATTCCACGGAAAACCCCGGACTTGGCAACACTGCTGGCAACCCACGTCTTTGAAGGAGGGGGCGGGGCAAACAATATTTTGAATTTGGACTGCAGTACCTATTTCGACCACTGGGTGTCATTCCTACATACCGCACCTTTAATATAAACTATTTCAAGTACATGTGTAATGTTCTAAATTAATAATACAGAATTGTTTGCTCCAGTTGTCAGGCTGTGAGAATAATGGCTACAGTCACATGATGGACACATCGTCCACTGTTTTCCAGCACAGAATGGTGAGTCATGTCATTCTTCACTTTAAAAAGTATTCGCTCAATTTCTACTACATGTGTGTATTTTTTGTTCTTTGGTTCTGGCTGAATGTGTGCGTCAGGGGGACGAGCTACAGCTGGTGCGAGATGCTCTGCGCAGCCTTAGGGACAGTTTTAGCGGTCATGACCCGCAGCATCATATGCTGGACACGCTGGAGCAGGGCGTGGCCAGTCTGGTGGACCGCCTTCACTCCACAGAGTCCAAGAAAAGGCAGGAGAGAAAGGCAAGGTCAACCATTATCTGTATGCAAGATGAACATGAGCTTGTTGGGGCAGAGTTTAAGTGGACTAAATGATTGGAAAAGTCCTGTATACGTCACCAGAGAGAAGTCGTTTTCACCAGAAGGTCCAGTTATTAATTATAGGAGAAACAAAGATTTTTGATACTTTGAATCAATTAAATCATAAAATGATTGCCTATTTAAGATCTATAACAGGCATTTAGAAAGTAGATAGGGTGAATTTTCATTTCATGCCGCCTTTAAAACCATTTGTTGTACCACCACAGGGTTCAACCAGGTCTCCTGGACGAAAAGCCAATCACACAGACCGAGAATCATGGCCATCAAGCTCAAGTAGGTCACTTCAATGCTATTCAGCTAGAAATTCATGCAGGGTTGCCACTTTTTAGACCAACCCAACTAACAGAATTTTGTTATAAGAACGTTCTCTAAATATTCAGTGTTGGTTCTGGGAACGTAAAAAACGTCCAGTTTTCTTGAAGTTAGAGGAATGTTTTTATAAGGTATAATGTTCCTCAAACGTTCTTTCAACTTAATTTTGATCTAAAATTCAACATTGTAGGAATGTTGATTTGTAACATTCCAAGAACATAAAATGTACAGTTTCCTTAATGTTAGTAGAATGTTATTTAAAGGTTTGTATGATGTTCCTGAAACATTCTTTCAATCATTCAAACACCTGCTGTGAACAAGCACTGAAAGAAAGAGAAATAAGAACACAAACTACAACTTTCTTCAGCTACAGCCTTAGATGAACTGAAGATAAAAGACATTAAATCTCTGAAGATCTGATTAAACAACTCCACAAACAGCATTACCAGCTTCACTTATTACTAACCAGACTGACTTTATTTATGTCACACGTCTACAGAAGTTTAGATGTTTTGTTTGAGGTCACCATCATGGAGGTTGGTAGTTGCTTTAGTTGAGCTCTTGACCCCTGACTATTGTAGAGTTGCTTCTTTATCAGCAATTGTATGTTTTCAGAAAGCATTTCTGCATTGATAAATGTTTTAATAACAGACAAATAACTGTGACATGAATAAATTATGCAGCTGAGTTTTTTTTTATTGTCACCATTATTGAGGTTTGTTTGATGAGTGCTGATGTCTAAGTGTGTTGTTTTTAACTTTTAACAACACCAAAAGTAATGAAAAAAAAAAAAAGCAGTTGATTAAAACACTTTAACGCAGTTGTTTGTCTGTCCTTATCAATGCAGAAAACTCCTGCAATTGCTGATCAAAAAGCAACTCTGTTAGAGTCAGGGGTCAAGAGCTCAACTAAAGCAAACACCAACCTCCATGATGGTGACCTCAAACGAAACATCTAAACTTCTGTTAATTCTCAATAAGAAAACTTAATGCATTTTCTATAACCTTTCAAGTCATTTGTGATTACTGGACTTAAAAATCATTCAAATTCAAACCTAATTATTTAGATCTATCTGTGAAACAATTCATTGAAAAGAACTAACTGAAAAGAACAGTTTGCTCACAAATTTAACATGCAGGTTTTAACCTACACAAGATCAATATCTAACAAATTAAATATTTTAGAGCAAAAGCATAACTATATATATATATGTATGTATATGTATATATTCACATAAGCAAATTGTTTTCTTTTTTCCAGAGATGGCTCATTCTCACAGTAGCCCTGTTCTTAGTGCGGCAGCCTCAACCAAAGTACTCTACTACACTGATCGCTCTCTCACACCCTTCCTAGTCAACATCCCTAAAAGGTGATGACATCATAGCATCATCTTATAAATATTGAACCCACAAGTCTAAATTTGATTTATTTATTGGTAGGCTGGGTGAGGTCACGCTACAGGACTTCAAGGCAGCTGTGGATAGACATGGCAGTTTCCGTTATCACTTCAAATCTCTGGATCCAGAGTTTGGAACGGTGAAGGAAGAGGTGAAAATCACACCCAATCAAAAATAATTCAATGCTCTGAATTAGTGAATACTTGGTGTCTTTCTCTAAATGTGCCTTGAGTATTTAAAAAATAACCCTGAATGCCGTCTTTCAGGTGTTTCAGGACGATGCAGTTATACCTGGCTGGGAAGGGAAGATCGTCGCATGGGTGGAGGAGGATCGTGGAGAGGGGAGATAGAACATGAGGGTTCTGTTCTGTTCAGAATGTATGTTTTACCCCACATATACCTCATCCCTGCAAAACTCTGAAGCCTTTGTCCTGTCCTAACTGTGAATCTCACCGAACCTGTTCACTATGTCATTACAGCAGGCAAGTGTTTGTAAAATAGATTATATGCATTTTGAAGATTGAAAGAAAAATGAAATTTTAATATTATTATAAAACAGTTTACAAGTAAATATTGATTAAAAGTGTATTAAAGTTATGGTACATTTTGTTTTCCAAAACTAGTGTTTCAACAATGCCATTGTGATAAATGAGCAAGAAAAGAAGATTATTTACTGAATATTTGTCTTGTGCAGTGTCAAATAATAAACATGTTGCATTAGTTGCCAAACTGTGACAAGGACATCACACATTGTGTGCATGTATTGTCCTGCCAGAAAAATGCCATTTCAAGAGAACATATAACAACATATGCACACATTCACTGTATATTTTTCACTAAAATGTATGCCAAGCTTTCTTGACTATCCTTCAAAAATAAAGGGTGGTAAAAGCAGGGACCACTTTATTTGTAAAAATTTGTAACATTTGAACATATTGAAGTTTTCCCTTTGAAAATGATTGTACTTTTCCAATCAAGTTTGCATGTCTGTAATAGTGTTTGGTAACTGTTGTAAATGCAAATGCAGATGTCCACCCTTTTATTAAAGACATTGTGTGCACAGGTGGAGGCTTATTTGTATAGGCAATTGTCTAAAATTGTGGCGATGCACAATATATCAGTGTCATATTGGTTATCTGCCAATATTAGAGATTTTTCGGTATTGGGTATTTAATTGTTTATACTCATTTTCCATACTTATACATTTCATTTGCCATCATGTAAATTCCCTTAAAGTTAATTTAGTAATATAGTTAATTGTAATCTTCAGCAAATCTCAAAATGAGCATCCATTTTCCATAAATTCACTTTAAAATGAGTGATTTTATTTTTAGTGTTCTATTTATTAATTTAAACAAAATAGCACAGAATTTTAATATCAGACAATCAGTTAACAGCAATAACATAAAATAATTATCATCTTTTAAGGTTCTCATAAATTTAAGAACAGATGTGTAAGAATATATGCCTGTTGAGGTGGGCCTTAAAATTATGTATTGAAATTATGTAACCTTGAATTTGAATGCATGACTATTGATCTTTGAGGCAACAGTTAGTAATACAACTATATATTTCTCAGAAAATGATCTGGAAGGTGTTTATATCCTCAGTTTCTGGATTAATAAGAGCGACGTGTTCTCATAACACAGTCACTAAAACATTTAGAGTCTGTTTCTTCTTACTAAACGTTGCGGTGCATGTCTCCTCCTTGACCAATTCAGGAAATGAAAGATGGAGATAATAAATGTCCTCAACTTCCAGGAGAATATCATCCTAAATAATAAAAAACAACCCCTTATTGCACAACATGAATAAAAACCTTAAAAAAATAAGTACAATATAAGGGCTGTGGAAAGGTTAAATCAGAACTATGGAAAATTTGATACAGTTCTAATAAAATAACAGATAAAAGGCATTCGTTTTGTAATTAAAACTTCACCCCACACAGCTGCCCTACCGGGAATACTGACCTGAGAGATGCTGAGCTGACATTGTGACACAGATCTCACTCCAGGAAGCTCAACACTCAGCTTCAGGCTCCTAGATGAGCCGTTGCCATCAGGACAGACTGTGAGATGATGCCGGGGTTGTTGTGGCTGAGATTGGTCTGATTCTGTGCTGGAGATCACTTCAATGAGACCTGATCGGGCTGGTTTCTTCTCCTGCTCCATGCTCAGTTGGATGGATGAGTCCTCATTACTCTCAGCCATTCGCAGTGAGGAGATCTGCTGCAGGAGTGATGGGGCTACAAAAATAGTAGTAGAATCACTTAATTATGCAAAATCAAATAATTTACATTCCAGCACGTTCATAGTAAGGTTCTATACAATTAGCTAATCTCTGTAGCTCTTAAAACCTGTAAGATAAAGCTCAAACTGTCTTTAAATTTCTAAAGTATGTGTATTTTACCTGGTTCAGATTCTGGTTCCTTGGCAGAAGATTTACATGTAGGCCTATGTGGTGACATGAGACGCTGCTTCATTTCCTGAATGCTGCCTTTGAGTTTGTCTTTGGTGAGTTTGTAGTGTTGGGACAGACTCAGGTTGTGCTGTTGTTTGATGAAGTTCATAGCAAGCAGATGGATCTTCTCTTTCTCATGTTTGTCTTTCTCTGTCATCTCCAGAACCTCAGGGTTGAAGGCCACATCAACGACACTGTATCGCTCTGTAAAACACACAGGGAATCAGATTGTCTCGAGATAAAAAGGTGTTTAAAGGGTTAGTTCACCCAAAAATAATAGTCATTAATTACTCACCCTCATGTCGTTCCACACCTGTAAGACCTTCATTCATCTTCGGAACGCAAGTTAAGATTTTTTGATGAAATCCGATGGCTCAGTGAGGCCTGCATCACCTGCAATAGTATTTCCTTTCTCAAGATCCATAAAGGTACTAAGAACATATTTAAATCAATTCATGTGAGTACAGAAGTTCTAACTTATTGTTATAAAGCGACGAGAATATTTTTTGTGTGTCAAAAAAACAAAATAATGACTTTTTACCATTATCTAGTGATGGCTGATTTCAAAACACTGCTTCATTAAGCTTTAAAGCTTTATGAATCGAATCAGTGATTCGGTGTGCCAAAGTCACGTAATTTTAGCAGTTTGGCGGTTTGAGGTGTGATCCGAATCACTGATTCGACACAAAAGATTCATAACGCTCCGAAGCAGTGTTTTGAAATCGGCCATCACTAGATATTGTTAAAAACTCATTATTTTGTTTTTTTTGACACACCAAAAATATTCTCGTCCCTTAATAATATTTAGGTAGAACCACTGTAGTCACATGAACTGATTTAAATATGTTTTTAGTACCTTTATGGATCTTGAGAAAGAAAGTACCATTGCTGTCTATGCAGGCCTCACTGAGCCATCAGATTTCAACAAAAATATCTTAATTTGTGTTCCGAAGATGAACAAAGGTCTTAGGGGTGTGGAATGACATTATTTTCATTTTTGGGTGAACTAACCCTTTAAGAATAAAGTCTAAGGAAATCAAGTAGGTTAACTGCAATACAAGACTATGATCCAATGCATAACGGAACAAATGCCATATAAAAGTGAGTCTTCTGGTAAAGAAAATGTTTTGAAAGCAGCAATGATGAGATGGAGTTTTTGTACCTTTCTCCTCTGTTACTTTCTTCATTTGTCCTCCACACACAGGAACAGGATCACTGTAAGAAGTGGCCGCTGGTACACGTTTCCAACCACACATATTAATGTACAATATATCTTCCTTTGGTCCCTGAAAAAGTAATCAGAAAATCTTTCTCATTTCATAATTTATGACTTCATAATTTTTTGTAAATGCCAGCCATTTTTAACTTCTACTGTGGCACAATGGTTCAATAAAGTTATCAGATGCAAATGCCATACTATGCCATGCAATATCATGAAATTTAAATGCCGATTCTTCAAAGTACTGCATACTGTTATCATCAGGAATATGTCCAAAAACATGATAATACCAAGTCATCAGTGTTGGGTAAGTTACTCTAAAAAAGTAATTATGTACTAGCTACTGATTATATCATCAATAGTCTAATTAGATTAGCCTACTGTACTAATTACTTGGATTACTATTGGATTACTTAATTACTTTCTAAATCATATATCAACCTGAACCAGTTGAAGGATACCAGCTAACAGAATTTTGTTATAAGAATGTTCTCTAAATATTCAGTGTTGGTTCTGGGAAAATTAAAAACGTCCAGTTTTCTTGACGTTACAGGAACATTTTTATAAGGTATAATGTTCCTCAAATGTTCTTTCAACTTAATTTTGATTTAAAGATTGACACGTCTGTTTTAATAAGTCACATGACTGCATTAAAGTGAGTTAAACACTTTTTTCTGTAATTGTTAACTTTAGAAATTGAAATGCTGTATCAAACTCAACCAATGTGAAAACATTTGCAACACTGTCATTGTTAACTTTTTGTTTAAAACACATTTTGTGCCATTTATACACTCACAAACATCAACATTCGGCATATGAAACACAACAATGGTGACATGCTTCATGCCAGCTTACAAAACACATTCATGGTTCCCAGCATGCATTGCTACATGAATAAATTATGCAACTGAATTTTTTTTTATTGTCACCGTTGTTAAGGTTTGTATGATGAGTGCTGATGTCTAAGTGTGTCGCTTTTAGATTCTAAATAGTTTTGGACAATCCAACATAAGTCAGTGTTAAAAATTATTTAAAGTTTATTTTTTCTTTTTCACATCACACTTCAGTACCAAAAGTTAAGAAAGCTACAAAAACACAGTTGATTAAACCACTTTAATGCTGTTGTTTGTCTGTTACAACAGACATGTTGATTTGCTTTATCAATGTAGAAATGTTTTCTGAAAACTACTGCAATTGCTGATAAAGAAGCAACTCTACAATAGTCAGGGGCCAAGAGCTCAACTAAAGCAAACACCAATCTCCATGATGGTGACCTCAAACAAAACATCTAAACCTCAGTTAATTCTCAATACGAACTTATGTAGACATGTGACAGAAATAAAGTCAGTCTGGTTAGTAATAAGTGAAGCTGGTAATGCTGTTTGTGGAGTTGTTTAATCAGATCTTCAGAGATTTAATGTCTTTTATCTTCAGTTCATCTAAGGCTGTGGCTGAAGAAAGTTGTAGTTTGTGTTCTCTTTCTTTCAGTGCTTGTTCACAGCAGGTGTTTGAATGATTGAAAGAATGTTTCAGGAACATCATACTAACCTTTAAATAACATTCTACTAACATTAAGGAAACTGTACATTTTATGTTCTTGGAATGTTACAAATCAACGTTCCTTGAATGTTGAATTTTAGATCAAAATTAAGTTGAAAGAACGTTTGAGGAACATTATACCTTATAAAAACGTTCCTGTAACGTCAAGAAAACAGGACGTTTTTAATGTTCCCAGAATTATAGAACGTTCTTATAACAAAATTCTGTTAGCTGGGTAGACACGAAACTGCACTTTTGAGTCTTTCAAATAAACAATGAATTGCATAAATTATTCTTGAACTGACCAAAGTCTGTAAAGGGAAAAGGTTACATTAAAAACATATTTTAACATTAAATCTTGATATTAAATCCACTATTGTTTTATACAGAATTGTTCTATAGTCTATGCATTTAATGTAATTACATCAGACTTTTTCTAAAAAGTAATTTAATTACAGTAATTAGATTACTTAATAATTAATTACACACAACACTGGGTAATACCATGTCAAAATAGGTAGCGTTTATGTCATCAAATCAAATTATAAGACCTCTAAAGTTCTCTCATACAGCTGCAGTGGTCTACTTGTTTGTTAAGATCTATAAAATCAGTGAAAACAGAGTTTCGCTAAAGGTTACAGGTGTTGTTTACCAGTACAGCAGTGCGGATACAGGCGTGCGGCTGCGGCGGTGAGTAAAACTCCGCTCCCTCCCGAAACTGGCGTTCAATGAAGGTCCTGTAGGCCTCCGGATTATTCTCAGACATGTCATCTAACATCGACCAAAACTGATTCACCTGCTGCAGAGCTGCGTTATTATCATAGCCAGGAATTTCCATGCTTAAAATGTGTCAAAACTACTGTAACAACTAAAAAAAAAGCTAATACAACTAGCCTACGAAAACTGTTTGGAACAAAACGGACGTTTCGCAGATACTATATTTACTAACAAATGCTTGGTTTAAAAAAGAAAATCTTAAACGACAATATTTTGTAGAAAAGCTAGTTAAATGGTCAGTCCCGGCTTTTCGCCGTGCTAAACTCAAATGTTACCATAGAAACGAATCTAACACATGCACTGTTCTTCCGATAGATGGCGTTATTTAGTCAAAATAGCTGTTTCCATTTGCAAGGGACACCAGAAAGCCGAATCCCCAACTGAGGCTCTTTCAAATAATTAGGTTTGTCTGTCTTACTCTAAAAACCAACAATTGTTTAAATCTATTGAAAATAAATAAATAAATAAATAAAATCTTATTAAGTAACTACAAGCGACTGTGATTGGACGAGAAATACACGTGATTAAGCATTCCAAACACGTCACAACAAAATCTAATATAAAAAAGTAGCGTTCCGTGATGCTTGACAACTAAAAAGTGTCTCTTTTCTATTTTTTAGAATCAAGAATTTAATTTAAATAGCAAAAATGAACAGGACAGCTCACTTTGTTCTCTGTTGTAGATATCAAACATTTATTTTAAAACCACAATTTTCTTGTTAAGTAACACAACAGTAAACATGTCATGTACAAACATCTAAATGTAATCTTTACCTTGCTGCGTAAATGTTGAGGCTTTATACATAATAAAATATAATAAATAAAATAAAAAGGCCACAGGTCAGGATATTCTTCTCTTCTCTTCTACTATCAAACATCAGTCTTTAGTAGCTCTAGGGCAGGAATCAAGATACAAGAGCACAACATGAAGTTAATAGCTGAGTATATCTTTCAAGGGCCATTGTCTGTTCATTTACTTACCTCTATAATCTCATATATCCACCCTAAAAACTCAGCCACTTTGGTATAAACCCCTGGATGGTTTGGCTCAGCACAGCCTGTTCCCCAGCTAACAACACCAACCAGCCTCCAGACACTTTCATCCTGGCAAACCAGAGGGCCTCCACTGTCCCCCTTAGAAAATGAAGATTTATTACTAGGTCTTCTCACACATTTATTAGATAAATATCATGTATTTGTGAAAAAAACATTCTCCACATGACATGTATTTTGAGTAACATACATGGAGCTCACCTGACATGCATCTACTTTCCCCTCTGTATATCCTGCACAGAGCATTCGAGGAGTAATATCTCCATTGTACATGCAAGAGCTATTGCATTTCTTTGTGCTTATTAAAGGTACAGGTGCCTCTTTGAGAACCTCTGGTATATGAACTTCAAAAAAGACATAATTGACATTTACAAACAGTACAATGTCTTATGGCAGCTGTTAACACTCCTAAATCATAAAATGAACTTAAATAGTATTTATGTCAGGATTATGGACTTGTTTTGGCCACTAGAGGCCCTCATTGTGTTTTATTTTAAAGGGTTAGTTCACACAAAAATGAAAATTCAGTCATTAATTACTCACCCTCATGTCGTTCCACATCCGTAAGATCTTCGTTTAATCTTCGGAACACAAATTAAAATTCTTTTGATGAAATCCGATGGCTTAGTGAGGCCTCCATTGCCAGTAATAACACTCTCTTTTTCAATGCCCAGAAAGCTGCTAAAAACAGTTCATGTGTCTACAGTAGTTCAGCTTTAATATTAAAGCGACGAGAATACTTCATGAAGCTTCAAAGTTTAATGAATCATTTGTTTCGAATCAGTGGTTCAGAGCGCCAAAATAACATGATTTTAGTAAACGAGGCTTTGTTACGTCATAAGTGTTTTGAAACTTCAATAGTTCACGTGACTTTGACAGTTTGATACATGCTCCGAACCACTGATTCGAAACAAATGATTCATAAAGCTTCGAAGCTTCATGAAGCAGTGTTTTGAAATCACCCATCACTAGATATTGTGGAATAAAGTCGCTATTTTGTTATTTTTGGTGCATAAAAAGCATTCGCGTCGCTTTGTAATATTAAAATTGAACCGCTGTAGTCACATGAAAGTATGTCTTTAGTACCGTCTTGGATTTTAAGAAGTTCGGTGGTATTGCTATCAATGGAGGCCTCACTGAGCCATCAGATTTCACCAAAAATATCTTAACTCATGTTCCGAAGATGAACGAAGGTCTTACGGGTGTGGAACGACATGAGGGTGAGTAATTAATGACAGAATTACCATTTTTGGGTTTTGGGCATTGTATCATGCTGCTCTGTTCCTCAGTCAAGTTGCTTTGTTCCTCAGTTCTTTGCTCAGTGTTTAATGAGAGAAACAAAGCTTTTCAAGCAAACCCTGGTTCTGACATATGCGTGTACACTTTTAAATATGCATTTGAAGAATAACAGTACCGTCATCTGGCTGTGTATATCCCCAACCAGAGATCCAGCACTGGGTCCCTCCTGGGAGATCATGGTCATACTGCGGTAGACACACAGGTCTGATGGTGTCTAAATATGTAAAGAATGAAATAGCAAATAAGCCTAATGAGATACATGACACACAGTGGCACACATACTATACACGCGATTAATAAAGTATCACCTGAGAAGTTCAAAGGAGTTCTTAATTTCACCAAAGCGATATCATTGTCATGAGTCCTATGGTTGTAATTCTTGTTGTAGATGATCCTCTCCACAGCAAAGCCTTGGTATTGAGCCAGTTTAGCTGAATTACTGGTTACAATACCAGCATAAACCACCCAACTGGACACTTGAGGTAGCCTGTAGCTTCAATAAGCAAGCAAATCAGATCATATACACAATTAATCTGCTTATAATAAATTACTTTGCAGAGCACAGCATGTAACTGTTGGGAACTTTACTGGCATTATGAATTATGTTGCAGTGCCTGTCATCTATTTAATCCTGAACCTTTTGTATTCGCTGCACCACATTCCAACACTACTGTAAACAACTACTGTACACTGTTCCAGTGGGTGAGTCTCACAAAAACACACTTAACCCATGTTTAAACCTTGTTTAGGTTTATGACAGGTTTTGTGAGATTCATCCAAATAAGTCGTCATACTTAAAGTCACCATGAAAAATTGACTTTTTTTTAATGCAATATTGCAGTATTTATTATAAAAGATTTATCCATGCACATCATTATTATTTTTTTTTAAAATCATGTTCCCTTGTAATCATCAATCAAAATAACTTCCCCTCCCTCTTGCAGCAACATCACTTCCCTGATGACACGTTTACTGATGTGAGGGTGGGGCAACCTGTGCAGCAAGAGTGCAGCAATAGCAAACCACAACCATCCAATCAATTCTCATTGGACAAAATCAAGACCCGTCCTACGTTTTTTTTGTTCGAGAAGCCGTTTGACTCAGATATACGCAGTGTTGGGGGTAACACATAACAAGTAACTTGAGTTACGTAATCAGATTACTTTTTCAAGTAACTAGTAAAGTAACACATTATTTTTCAATTTACAACATCTAAGTTACTTTTTCAAATAAGTAACGCAACTTACTTTTTCATATTTGTTGATTGACAGCTCTCCTGTCATTGTGTGCGCTTTGTAAACAATGGTTATTGTAGTTCTAGGCTAAATGTGAACATGCATTTACTCATCTCACTTGCATGAAAACATTCAGTATTCCTCAAAATAAATAAAAGCAGTGAAATTCAATCTCAGAATTTTATGCAAAGCTGTAATAATTAACTATATTAAATTACACAAATATACTTTAAGTATTTAATCTCAATTTATTAGCCAATGTCTTTGCTGCTGACCTTCAATGATCTAATTCAACCATACTAATGAGCAAAAATTACTTTAGATTAGATTTAGAAATGAGTGTTGAATCTTCTGTATCCTATTCTTCTTCAATCCAGAATGGCAGCACAGCTGAAAGGTTTGTTTGAGCTGCGCCCTCTACTGTACAGGTGTAAATATGCTTTTCCTTCAGCCTGAGGCTTACTTATTTCACTTTTGCCAAAAATATAACTTTTTTTGTTGTTATTAAAAAACAAACAAGCAAGCCCAGCCCAGGTGAGAAAAAGTAACACAAAAGTAATGTAACACATTACTTTTCATAAAAAGTAACTAATTAACGCAATTGTAATGCATTACTTTTAAAAGTAACTTTCCCCAACACTGGATATACGTCACAATAGGGAAGAACTACTGCAACTATTGCAACTTCCATTTCATGCCGATTTTAATGTAAATGTAGAATCTTACTTATGGACACAATGAGCAGCTGTAACTATCCACTGGTTGGTGATGATGGATCCTCCGCAGATGTGGCGATTACTGTAGTAGAGACTCACTTGCCAGGGCCATCTGCCCAGAGTAGCTTCCACACCTCCAATAATCCTAGGTAACTTTGCTCTGGTCCCGCACTCTATAATGCAGCAAATTTTGTGCGCTCAGACAGACAACGTATGTGGATAGTAAATATTATTTCAGACTTAAATGCTGTATAAAGTTAAAACTCACCAAAACATTTCAATGCTATAACCTTTCCTGTACTACAGCTTCCTCTAGAGTAAAAAAAAAAAAAAAAACTAAACTTGTGACAGCTGTTGTTTTGGGTACTCGTGTCTGTTAAAATGATTTCTTGATTACCTGAAACGCCATAAACTCTCCAAATTGCTTTGGTGTTCTGAGGCGATTTGAACAAATCCATCTGTGTAATTCGGACCAATATCAGTCAGATTCACCCCTTTGTGCTTTGATAATCTGAAAGGTGAGGTTGTTTGACAAAACTCAGATGTTGCCACACTTGCTCAAAAAAATCCATTACTAAAATAAATTAATAAAACTACATCAACACCATTAACTAATTCTAATGTCATTCCAAATGTCTTTCTGACCGTAGCCATGAGATCATGTTTACACTTATGCATATCTTATGCTCTACTTTATGGCACTTCCATTGTACCTTTTCCCCAGCTAACAGAATTTTGTTATAAGAACGTTCTCTAAATATTCAGTGTTGGTTCTGGGAACGTAAAAAACGTCCAGTTTTCTTGATGTTAGAGGAACGTTTTTATAAGGTATAATGTTCCTCAAACGTTCTTTCAACTTAATTTTGATCTAAAATTCAACATTGTAGGAACGTTGATTTGTAACATTCCAAGAACATGAAAATGTTCAGTTTCCTTAATGTTAGTAGAATGTTATTTAAAGGTTAGTATGATGTTCCTAAAACATTCTTTCAATCATTCAAACACCTGCTGTGAACAAGCACTGAAAGAAAGAGAACACAAACTACAACTTTCTTCAGCTACAGCCTTAGATGAACTGAAGATAAAAGACATTAAATCTCTGAAGATCTGATTAAACAACTCCACAAACAGCATTACCAGCTTCACTTATTACTAACCAGACTGACTTTATTTCTGTCACACGTCTACAGAAGTTTAGATGTTTCGTTTGAGGTCACCATCATGGAGGTTGGTGGTTGCTTTAGTTGAGCTCTTGACCCTTGACTATTACAGAGTTGCTTCTTTGTCAGCAATTGCAGGTGTTTTCAGAAAACATTTCTGCATTGATAAGGACAGTCAAGCAACTGCATTAAAGTGGTTTAATCAACTGCTTATTTTTGTATTAATGTGATAAAATTCATTTTTAACATTGAAGTGATTTGTGTAATATTATCCAAAACTATTTAGAAGTTAAAAATGACACACTTAGACATCAGCACTCATCATACAAACCTCGGTGACAATCAAAAAAAAATTCAGCTGCATAATTTATTCATGTCGCAATGCATGCTGGGAACCATGAATGTGTTTTGTATGCTGGCATAAAGCATGTCACCATTGTTGTGTTTCATATGCCAAATGTTGATGTCTGTGATAAATGACACAAAACAATGTTTTAAGCAAAAAGTTAAGAATGACAGCGTTGCGAATTATATTTTTCACATTGGTTAGGTTTGATAGAGCATTTCAATTTCTTAAGTTAGCAATTACAGAAAATAAAGTTTAAACCACTTTTATGCAGTCATTTGTCTGTTATTAAAACAGACATACTGGTTTCTTTTATCAATGCAGAAATGTTTTCTGAAAACATGCAATCGCTGATAAAGAAGCAACTCTATAATGGTCAGGGGTCAAGAGCTCAACTAAAGCAACCACCAACCTCCATGATGGTGACCTCAAACGAAACATCTAAAGGTGTTTGAATGATTGAAAGAATGTTTCAGGAACATCATACTAACCTTTAAATAACATTCTACAAACATTAAGGAAACTGAACATTTTCATGTTCTTGGAATGTTACAAATCAATGTTCCTAGAATGTTGAATTTTAGATCAAAATTAAGTTGAAAGAACGTCTGAGGAACATTATATCTTATAAAAACGTTCCTCTAATGTCAAGAAAACAGGATGTTTTTTACGTTCCTAGAACCAACACTGAATATTTAGAGAACGTTCTTATAACAAAATTCTGTTAGCTGGGTCATCCTTTTTGGAACACTTTTAACTTTCATTGAAGCAGGTCTAAGATTCTGCGAAATATCTTCAATTGAATTCCACAGTAGAAATAAAGTCCTACAGCTTTGGAGTGACATGAAGGTGAGATAATGATGACAGAATTTTAATTTTCTTTTTAATATTCTTGGAAATGCCTGTACTCAGCACACGTCATGCTTTGAATTAGAACTGACTTCAAAGTACATTTCAACACTGCTGTCACTCTATGAATGGTTGACCTACAGAAAACAGCCACAGCTGGTACTCAAGTGAAAGGTGCTGAGAGCTGAAAGTGTGTGTGTGTGATCGAGCTGTCAGCATGCTCACCTCAGATAGCCCAGCTGTCGACATACGAGCGTTCCCAGAGAAGAGTTCCACCTCTCGTAACATACGGGCAGCCACGTCTGTAGCTTCTCCAGCTGGATTTCCAGAAGAGAGTTCTCGACACTGATCCTGTAAAACACTGAGCCCCATTCAGTCAAAATCACTTCTAAAACAACAAACTGTAGTGCTGTGGATGGGACTGCTGTCATGAGATAATTGAATTTGTTTGAAGGATATATTTAAAATAAAAATGATGTTGAAATTGTCATATTTTGCTGGCACAAAAACAATGAAGTAACCTCATTAGGATGCATCAGGTACATTTATATTAAATACAACAAAAACACCATCATTTACATAACCGACTGAACACACAAACATCATAAACAATTGAGCAGCAAGCATGAGGATATTTATTTTTGATTCTTTTCTTCCCTATCTCTAGCACTCCAGACACAAATAACCATCCACATCAACCCTATCAGGGTTATTATAGTTAACTAAAAGTATAATCATAAAACAAATTTTTTTGTTAATAAAGTAACAATAAATACATAAAGTATATGCACCTTACTCCCGATTTCTCTCAACATAGGAACAGAAGAGATGTTATTCAATAAATGGGAAAACAAAGTAACTTGTGTTACTTGTTTGAAAAAGTAGCGTCTCGGTTACATATGTAACCCTCGTTCCCTGAAGGAGGGAATGGCGATGTACGTCAGAAGTGAACCAACAAATTGGGATATCGCATGAGAGTCCAATTCGTCGGTTCACTTCTGACGTACGTCGAGCATGACCGGCTGAAAGGGAACGTCTCGGTTACGTTTGTAACCCTCATTCCCAAAAGGAGGGAATGGAGACGTACATCACAAGTGAACTGACGATATCCCAATTCGTTGGTTCACTTCTGACGTATGTCGAGCGTGACCGACTGAAAGGGAACTTAGATATTTTGTTATAAATTTTACAAGTTACTTGAAAAAAGTAATCTGATCTAAAAATGAACCGATTCACAAATGAATCAGACTTTTCGAGGCTAAATGAGGGAATCAGGAAGAGGACAATTTAAGATGAATGATTTACTAGAAGGAATCAGAATTTCCATTGTTACATATGAGATAAAGGACTATTTAGCCATGTTTGACTATTCCATTAGCTCAGACATTACAAACAGCAGTGTGACGTTTTCGAAAAGCATACCATACAAGTTACACTATGTTGAAAACTGTCAATCTACTGAAAAATGTACTCAAAGATAGTATTGTCACTTCTTTCATTTAGTTAAAACACCGGTTATTTATTTTTCACTTTCTCTCCCTTTAGTTTGCTTCTCTTGTTTATGTGTTTGTTACAGCTTTCACTGGGCATTATGTCACTTTGTTTGTAATGCCAGTGAGTTTGGATGAACATCCACTCTGCTGTTTACCTGCTGTGTGTGTCTGTTGTTTTTACAGAGTTTGCACACAAAGGCTTGGGACGAATACCTTTCCTGGGGTCTGTCACAGAGATGTCCTCGGTTACGTTGCAGAAGGACGTGTCTTTGGCGTCTCCCAGGCTTGCAGGGCTCTGAGCTGAATTAGGCCTTAAGAGAATTTTCACTGGACAAATACATTAAATATTTCATTTGATTACGCAAAATTTGACCAAAGCTTTTCAATAATTGAACCTCTTACCTATGAACCAAACTCCAATAACAACACCTCCCAGCAGACACAGTACACACAGAGCTGCAAACACTCTCACCAGTTTATGGGCCGATATTTTGCCAGACACTGAATGAAATAATAGCAATAAATGCTCATAGGATGTCCAAAAAGCTGAAAACCATGCAGTTATATGATTTTGTGAAGAAGATTTTTTTAAATGACCACTGCAAATGTTTTTAAAGGAACAGATGTCTACTCAGGTGTGTGTTAGTAACAGACTTGCCTGGATGGAGAAACTGCAGATCTCTGAGCCAGGTGGGATTATTCTGTCCCGTCTCAACCCTGTCCACCTGCAGATGCTCTGTATGGAAAGACTGTCTGACCACCACAGGATTCTCAATCACTGCCACAGCATCTCTACTGAGACTCTGTAAGATATGATCAATCCCAGTGTCATATCCATAACAATAAGACAATAAAAGAGATCTGGTGTCATAAATACATCAAAGTAAATGAACCACTATTGACTTGTGTTCAGAATAAAACACCTGTTTGTACTGCTTTTCTAAATTCAAAGGAAATCCTGTTGACATACTTTGTCAAAAGCTGCACAGTACAAAAAAAAAAAAACAATGTAATACAACATTTCATCAATCCCAGCTTTTGTAAAAATGATGGATGTTTTTTGGCTAATTGTAAGTCGTGAAAATATTTCAGTTATAATATATTTCTTTTTGCATATACTGTGTTCTGTACCTTATAAACTACAGTATTTCAGATTTTTTTTTCTGATTTAATGTTCTGATTTTGTGATCGTCAAATCAACTGTTTACATTTAAGTCATCAAGTGTTACAAAACAAAAAGAACAGTAGCAATGCAATGATGACATTATGAAGTATATATTGTTTTTTTTCCAGCTACAGTATATATGAAATAACTTAAAATTAATTTCTCTAGGTAGCAATATTGTAAATATAATCAGTAATGTTATTTGACATTATCCAACATCACTAAATTAACTTAATTCACTGTAAAATAAAGTTATTTTAAATAAACAGTAAACAAACAAATGTATATATTTTATATATTTTTATAAATTATAATAAAACATTTTTCTACAATAAATGGTGCCATTTTCATAAAGCACCAACAGGTTTTTTGTTTTTAGACTTTCACCGTTAATATTGCTAAAAATCTAACAGATACAACACAATCTAATATTGACTCACCAAATAAACATCTTTCCAAATATAATATTAGAATAAAGATATACCTCTGAATTTCAGTACATTGGGACTCACCATGTTTTGGTTGTTTGGATCCAGGGGTTTCCTGGCGGCAGCTGCTCGGACTCTCTCTCATCCACTCACCTCCATCACAGCAGAGATGCTTCACACCAGCAGCTGTCTGACCATTGAGCAGAATGCAACTCTGGATTTTCACTTCACAAAGAGACAATGAGGTCAGCAGCGGAGCAAAGAATGAACCCGTTGTTTTACCAAGGGGGTCATGGGGCCTATCCTGACTGCCTGAACCAGCCCTTTGTAGGGCCAAACATCTCCAAAGATATCCCCCTTTCACTGATAGGATACAGGCTGCTTAGCACCACCCTCACCTGAGTCAGCGGTGTGTCCACTGTGCCACACACCTGACACTTCACAGCTTCTGGTGAAAGGGTTGTAATTGAGAACTGGGGAAAAAGTTTCATTTGGTGTCTCTGATTTGGAGGTTTATCTCACTCACATCAGTTATCAACGTTAGGTTATAAATGTTCAATGAGAACAGTCTGTGTTGAAAATATTACTGCCATTATTTTGTCTAACACTTCAGTTGTGAAAGAAAATGAATCATCAGTCTTGTAATTTTCATAAAAAAAAAAAAATAAAAGTGATAATTAAAAATAGTGTGTATATTTTATTAATAAAATTGTGGTTCAGTGTTGTATAGAAAATATTGAGAACATTTCACTAATAAAACCAAGAGATACACAAAGCAAAATCCACAGAGTTAAATCAACTCTGCTCAGAGTACATTTGGTCTCTCTCTAAATAGTGTTAAAATAACACTAAAGCAGAGTTAAAGTTAATGAGATATTTAAGCAATTAATTAAGTGATGATTTAGCAATAATGATAAACACCTGCTGTTAACAAGCAGAATCACTGAAGAAAAGAGAAACACGAACTACAACTGACTTCAGTCACAGTCTTAGATGAAATCAACTGAAGATAAAAATCATTAATATCTATGAAGATCTGATTAAACAACTCCACAAACAGCATTACCAGCTTCAATTATTACTAACCACATTGACTTTATTTTCAAACATCTACAGAATTAAAAATTAACAGAGGTAAACAGACCAAATTTATTGGACAAGAAACCATCATGGAGATCAGCATTTGCTTAAGCTGGGCTTTTGACCCTTGACTTTTTATGTTAGATTTTTCTCTGCAACAATGCATATGTTGTTGTAAAGCAGTGAAGTCAGCGCTTATATGCTGATATAATCATTGTGAGATGTCTTGACATTTGTACTTTTTGGTTTTGCATTACTAACTCTGTGAAACGACAGCATTAGAAGAAAGTGCTGCAGCAAACAGATATATTGAGTAATCTTAAAACCATGCAACGCAATGAACTACTGTGTCACTTAGACACACACAAAGACATCAAGAATCAGCATATGAATCTCAACAATGGTGATAAAAAAAAAAAGCTTCACACTGCAATGCATGCTGGGTATCACCATAGGCCAAAACTCCCATCATGCACTGCAGTATGAATAATTATTGTCACCACTGTTGAGGATTGTATGCTATATTTTCATGTATAAGCCTGAGCATTAATAGTTGTTCATTTTTAGCACTGAAGCATTATGGTGGAATTTGTTTAATGGAATTTTTTTGTTGCAATTTCATAACCTCAGTCAAGAAACCAAAGAGAAAAAGACCTCTTTGTGACGCTTATTCGAAATGGCTTTCAAACGGCAAATTCAAGCTGATCTGCTCCTTTAGTCTTTTGATTCAACAGTGCACAAGTGTTTGCTGTGAAAGACTATTGCAATTGCTTCAGTTTATTTGAAAAATATAAAAGGCCCAACTAAAACAAACCCTGACCACCACAATGGTGGCATAATTTTTTGACCGATAAAACACCAACATCTAAACCTCTGTTAATTCTCAATAAGAATTTCTTTAGACGTGTGACAGAAATAAAGTCAATCTGGTTAGTAATAAGTAAATCAGATCTTTTAATTTACATTTACATTTATGCATTTGGCAGACTTACATCGCATTATACTATACATTTGTATCTGAGTATGTGCAATCCCTGGGATCAAACCCATGACCTTGGCATTGCTAGTGCCATGCTCTAACCACTGAGCTACAGGAAAGCTAATCAGATCTTGAGAGATTTAATGTATTTTAACTTCAGCTGATTTCAATTAAATGGTTTTGGCTGAAGTCAGTTGTAGTTCTTGTGTTTCTCTTTTCTTCAGTGATTCTTGTTAACAGCAGGTGTTCATCATTAATGTTCAATCATCACTTAATTAATAGCTTAATTATCTCATTAACTTTAACTCTGCTTCAGTGTTATTTTAACACTATTCAGAGAGGGACCAAATGTACTCTGAGCAGAGTTGATTTAACTCTGGGGATTTTACTGTGCATTTTCCTATTTATTTAAGAAAACTTGCACAGTTTTGAGGCATAAATTGAGGAACCGATTAAGCTAATAAAATTAAGGAAAGAAGGCTACCTATTTATTTTAAGAGAATTAGTTCAACTATGCATTTTTATTTAGACACCATTGTTAGTTCTCAGCATGCTTTGCATATGGCTGGAAATGGAGAGTAAATATTGAAATTAAGTGATATTTTATGTGTTTTTGAGTGAAGGGAAATATCTGTTGATGTTTAATGTTCAGTTATGTTTGACATTTGAAAGAGTTTCTGTTATGTTGAAGTTTTGATCGTTACCATTGTGCAGAAGAGTAGAACTTATGGTTAGGTTGTGAATAACAGCATATGTTAATAATGTGAAAACATGTTGCTTTGTTCAGAGATCAATAGCTTTACTAATGCCAGTGTAGTAACAAGTTTGTTCTTACTTGTGTTGTGCTAGCAGAATACAGCAAACTTTAAATAAAAAAAGCACGTTTCACTAAAACTATTGAACTGTGTCATAAACCAAACAATCTAGGAGATTTCATTAATGAAATCCAACCTTAAAAACTACTCAAAAAATCATGTGATATTGTTACCATAATTTTTTTAAGTAAACAGCATGACATTTTTTTTACAGTGCATTCAATAAACTTCTTTATAAAATGTCCTTAAGTTTGAAACAAATAAAGCTCTTTATTCAGATGTTTTTTCAAATAAAACATTTCACATGTAATTTCACTTTCACAGGTAGAGCAGAAAAAAGAAAATGGACTGAGCAAACATTTTAGCCTTCAGAAAAAAAAAATGAACAAAATGAAACTTTATACAAATTAAGCTGGAAAAATGTATGAAATATCTCAATTTGAAAAATAAAACCTTATTTTCTGACATGTGAGATGATAAGCGGTGCTGCATTTTTACCTTTTTCATTATTACAAAGGCAAAAGTATGGAAAGAGTTTCTCAGTAAAAGACTGACCAGTGAAAGAATAAATAAGAGATCTGGACTCTACTTCATAAAAGGAGACCAGACCCTCCTCATAACCCACTACCTGAGGCTTCACTCTCAGAGACAGAGAGACAGAAGGAGATTCATAAGCCTTATACTGATTCCCATTCCTCAGAGCTACAATCCCGTATCCATTCTCTGGAGCTGTTGTGATCTTTCCCTTCCTGTTAATGGATTCTCTGGCCACTCCTAAATCCCACTTAGTCTTTCCCTTTACCTGCACCTCAAAATAAAATCTCCCTGAACTGAATCCCTCTTTTGCCAGGACACAGAGAAAAGTGTCAAACCTCTCTGGGTTGTCTGGAAGATCAAGCTCAAAGCCTACATATTCCACTTTTTCCATCATCAGACAGGTAAATTTCTGGATGAGATGTGTCAGGATCCAGAGTCACATCCAACTTCACAATGCTATTATTTAGATGTGTATAATGTCAAAAAGAAAGTATTGTGTAGACTTTGGGATATGAATTAAAATTTATTGTGTGACAATGTGAACATGGACATCACAGATTACCTGCACATCACTGCATCCTCTTCAGCACTGCAGAGACTAATGACAATAAAGTTATAAATTACTGACACTGGTGAAAATACATGTTTGTGGTCTGGTCAGGTCAGATAATATAGTATTTCTATGGTTATCTTTATATCACTGAGAGGAGAGAGAGTGTGTTACTGCCTTTACAGAAATCATGCACAATAGCTAATCACTTAGCAAAGGGGTTTTTAAATAATTTTTGAGAAAACCACCTGATTTTTAAATTGTTCATATCTGTTCACAGCATGCAGGGGGGGAAAATAAATATTAACATATTTATGAACTATTTATGCACATATTAAGTTAACTACAAAATTACACACAAGAAAAAATATTACAAGTGTTTACATATGTAGAGGAATTAAGAATAAAAAAATAAAATAAAAAAAATCAAGGAAAGGAAAAATCAAAGTTGTTTTATGGTTTTACAGATAATGGATTTTAAGACTGTGAATTTTTTAAGTTTACATTGTATGCTTGATTATTGATCTTCCACTGAAGATGCCCTATTTTCTAGTATAAGATAATTACTGTCAAAATAAACTCTGACATTCTCTCACCAGTTTTGCTGAGTTTCTCATGTAGTGTCTGCTGCAGCTGAATCAGAGATCTCATCAGAGTCTCCACACTCTCATGAGTGTCACTAAGACTGATCTCAGTGCAGCTGCTGGTGTGTGCAGGTCTGCTCAGGGACGGGTAAATCTACAGCAGGAGAGAGCAGAAATCCCTCAGCATGGGGAGTGTTGCGCTGTGATGTGAGCAGACAGAAGGAGCTCCACTGACCTGTAGGAGGTGCAGGTGATCCTCAGTGTGTGAGAGCTGCTCCAGCTCAGTGTCTCTCCTCTTTAGCTCAGTGATCTCCTGCTCCAGCTCTTTAATGAGCTCTTCAGCCTGCTTCTCTGCTGCTTTCTGCTTCTGCTCCATCATCTCCAGCAGCTCAGACTGACATCTCTCAATGGAGCGGATCAGATCAGTGAAGAGCTCAATACTCTCTGCTTTCTCTTTCTCTGACCTTTCCTGATAAATCGAGGAATAAATTATTTTTGTTACTTCTGCACCTTTTTAGAAAGCAAATGAAAACATCAAAATACATAGAATATTTAACTTCTATAATTATTATAATTATAATTTGACATAAAAAAATCACAAATGCCGTCTCTTTGATATTTCAATCGTTCCTCCTAGACAGCAATGAGATTAAATGGAGATCAAAATACAGACTTGAATTTTCTTCTCTAATATTTTTCCTTAAAAACATCCCAGTAATCTCACATTTATATGCTTTCAAAAAAAAATTCTTAAAGGGTTAGTTCACCCAAAAATGAAAATAATGTCATTTATTACTCACCCTCATGCCGTTCCACACTCGTAAGACCTTCGTTAATCTTCGAAACGCAAATTAAGATGTTTTTGTTGAAATCCGATGGCTCAGTGAGGCTAAAAACGTATTTAAATGAGTTCATGTGAGTACAGTGGTTCAATATTAATATTATAAAGCGACGAGAATATTTTTGGTGCGCCAAAAAAACAAAATAACGACTTATAGTGATGGCTGATTTCAAAACACTGCTTCATGAAGCTTCAGAGTGTTATGAATCTTTTGTGTCGAATCAGCGGTTCGGATCGCCAAAGTCACGTGATTTCAGCAGTTTGGCGGTTTGACACGCGATCCGAATCATGAATCGACACAAAAGATTCATAACGCTCCGAAGCTTCATGAAGCAGTCGCATCACGTGAAGACGTACGAGCAGTAGAAGATCGATTCACGGCATGACCTCTTGGCTGAATTAAAATAATTATATTTTTGCAGTAAATTCGAGTAGGTTCTATATTTTTACATTTTGAATGTATTACTTTAAGTTATATGTTGAATTAATGTTTATAAAAAAGACACCGTAGACCGTGACGTCATATCACGACCGTTACAGCATCCGAAGAAATTTCGCACGTTCAAAGTCTAGTGTGACCGCGGCTTTACTCACCTGCAGTGATGTCATAGCCCCTCTCATCTTTTGTCATGGAATTTTTAATAGAATTTACCTTTGTAGTGAATGTTAGATTGTAGCACCTGTAGGAAAACTCCTCCATATGAAAAATATAAGTCCTTAAATTCAATTAAAAAGTTCTTTGGTGGGCATAACTTGCAGGTTTAACATGACTCACCGCAAATCACTACATTGTTTCCTTCATGGCTTTTCAGCAGCACCACTTCTTGCGCTACATGCAAAAATAAGCATAAGCCTACATTTAGTCCGATTCACGAACAAATAACTCTATATTCTTTAAATTAATTTGAATTCGGAGCTTAAATGGTTTGAAATATCTTGACTGAACTCTCCAAAATGTATCAGAGCAGTTTCTGTATCAACATCCCAGCTAACAGAATTTTGTTATAAGAACGTTCTCTAAATATTCAGTGTTGGTTCTGGGAACGTAAAAAACGTCCAGTTTTCTTGATGTTAGAGGAACGTTTTTATAAGGTATAATGTTCCTCAAACGTTCTTTCAACTTAATTTTGATCTAAAATTCAACATTGTAGGAACGTTGATTTGTAACATTCCAAGAACATGAAAATGTTCAGTTTCCTTAATGTTAGTAGAATGTTATTTAAAGGTTAGCATGATGTTCCTAAAACATTCTTTCAATCATTCAAACACCTGCTGTGAACAAGCACTGAAAGAAAGAGAACACAAACTACAACTTTCTTCAGCTACAGCCTTAGATGAACTGAAGATAAAAGACATTAAATCTCTGAAGATCTGATTAAACAACTCCACAAACAGCATTACCAGCTTCACTTATTACTAACCAGACTGACTTTATTTATGTCACACGTCTACAGAAGTTTAGATGTTTCGTTTGAGGTCACCATCATGGAGGTTGGTGGTTGCTTTAGTTGAGCTCTTGACCCTTGACTATTACAGAGTTGCTTCTTTGTCAGCAATTGCAGGTGTTTTCAGAAAACATTTCTGCATTGATGAGGACAGACAAGCAACTGCATTACAGTGGTTTAAGTGCTTAATTGTGAATTTGTTTTCTTTTGGAATTGAAGTGTTGTGTGAAAATGAATTAATAAACTCAAAAATGTGATAAAATTCATTTTTAACTTCGAAGTGATTTGTGTAATATTGTCAAAAATTATTTAGAACTTTAAAAATGACACACTTAGACATCAGCACTCATCATACAAACCTCAACAACGGTGACAATCAAAAAAAAATTCAGCTGCATAATTTATTCATGTCGCAATGCATGCTGGGAACCATGCATGTGTTTTGTATGCTGGCATGAAGCATGTCACCATTGTTGTGTTTAATATGCCAAATGTTGATGTCTGTGATAAATGACACAAAACAATGTTTTAAACAAAAAGTTAACAATGACAAATTATATTGATAAATATATGATAAATTATATTTTTCACATTGGTTGGGGTTGATACAGCATTTAAATTTTTTAAGTTGCAATTACAGAAAAAAAAGCTGTTTAAACCACTTTAATGCAGTCATTTCTCTGTTATTAAAGCAGACATGCTGATCTCCTTTGTCAATGCAGAAATGTTTTCTGAAAATTGATGATAAACAAGCAACTCTATAACTGTTAGGGGTCAAGAGCTCAACTAAAGCAACCACCAACCTCCATGATGGTGACCTCAAACGAAACATCTAAACTTCTGTTTATTCTAAATAAGAACTTCTGTAGACGTGTGACAGAAATAAAGTCAGTCTGGTTAGTAATAAGTGAATCTGGTAATGCTGTTTGTGGAGTTGTTTAATCTGATCTTCAGAGATTTAATGTCTTTTATCTTCAGTTCATCTAAGACTGAAGAAAGTTGTAGTTTGTGTTCTCTTTCTTTCAGTGCTTGTTCACAGCAGGTGTTTGAATGATTGAAAGAATGTTTCAGGAACATCATACTAACCTTTAAATAACATTCTCCTAACATTAAGGAAACTGAACATTTTCATGTTCTTGGAATGTTACAAATCAACATTCCTAGAATGTTGAATTTTAGATCAAAATTAAGTTGAAAGAACGTTTGAGGAACATTATACCTTATAAAAACATTCCTCTAACGTCAAGAAAACTGGACGTTTTTTACGTTCCCAGAACCAACACTGAATATTTAGAGAACGTTCTTATAACAAAATTCTGTTAGCTGGGATATGACTCATTTATCATAAGTTTCAATACATCAGTACTGCAGTATAATTAAGTATAGCTTATCTTTTTTGACCATTATCCTAATTTTTATAAGCTATAGCCCTATCAAGTGTAATAAGAAAATAAAATGTTACCTAAAAGAAAATAAATGCATTTTTTTTCTCTCATATTTCACTCCAAAAACATTTTTGGTGGGTCTCTAGAGTCTAGAATAAATTCTTTAGGTGGGTCTTAGCATAAGAAAGTTGCCTTTATGCTGAATTACAGTATTGTTTATGTCACACACTGTGGCTGTAGTGATCGCACCACGATGGAGAATTTAACAAAAACTGTCTTTAATCAAAAATCCAACAAAAGAACTCGCAGGAGATCACAGGTGAAAGCTTAGCAAAACAACTATATAACCTAGACAACAATCAGTAACCAAGGAAACCAACTAGTGATGGGAAGATGAGAACAAAGGAAACAGGTATGATAAAGGTAACTAAAACAAAACAGAACATACATGTGACAGTTTACAGATGCTTAAGGTTAATAAATTGGGTCAAGTGTTTATGATACTTTATGAATTTTATTATGTTGTTGATTAAAGAAATACAAATACAAAATACAAAGAAATACAAAGTGTTAAAAAACTATTAACATACAGATGCATCAGATAAGAGCAGATGGCTTAAGCAAAGTTTGTGTGTGTGTGTGTGTGTGTGTGTGTGTGTGTGTGTGTGTGTGTGTGTGAAAAGCAGGTTTTTAATGCTGAAAAACAATAGGCCTACTAAAGGACAAAATATGATGATGACATATCCCATCATTTAAAAACAGCAAGTATTCATACTGTGGCACTAATGCAGACTGTACGTCCATTTTTGTGCATATCCAAGTGAAATCCGATCAGATTTAGCAAATGTGAACAACAAAAATTCACATGAAATGGGATTTTTACAAATCCATTTCGAGCAACATTTATATGTGGTTTGACATCTTATTCAAATCACATTTCTGGAAATCTGTTTCAGTCTGAGTCCGACTTTAAGTCAGACTTTGTTATAGGAAACATCCTGAAAGTCGCTGCAGAAACAAGGCTGTGTTGTTGCAGAAAATGACAATACTATATTCCTGCAATAACCTACCAGAGGCTGCAGTTTCTAGGACCTTAGTTTTTTGTGACAGCGCCACCTATCCAATTCTACTCCAACTGAGGAGAATTGATTCAAACTTAAAACATCAGATGCAAAGACTAGACCCACGGAAATTTTTTATTTTTTTTATCTTTCCATCTCTTTTTTAACGTACAGTGTAAGAGCAGATGTGGCCATTTTAAACTTGAATGTGCGAGGCTTTCGGTGTCAGCAGTCTCCAGTTATTACGGTTTATTGTGCTGCTGGATGTTGTAAACTGGTAGGACCTATTTGTTTTCAAATTATTTTAATTTATTAACATACTAATAAACACACTAGTTTGTAGTGCAAAATAATAAAGAAGACAACATGTAATAAAGCCACGAATACCAGCTTCCTACGTTTCTGCCGCTTCCTCAGAAGATGCATTGCCATGTTGTAACACATTGTCATGTTGTAAATAAGACAACATCTATATTGTAAACCCCTCCATGTTGTGGTTGATGTTGTTGTTTTTGGTGTATAGACCTACCTACCAACGCAACGTCATTGCCATAGAAACCAATGCAGAAATTCCCGGAAAAAGAAAGAGCAGCATGGGACGCACAAATCGGATATACAATGTGGATCGTCAATAATTTTAGATCAGATTCACACATAATCAGATTTGGACTGACAGTGTGAATGTAGCCTTATTTTCATATTTGGGATGTAAATTCACTCACTGATCTGATGATCAGTGGTGCTACATTTCTACCTTCTTTTTTAATATTAGGGCTAAAGTATGGGTAGAGTTTCTCAATGAAAGACTGACCAGTAAAAGAATAAATAAGAGATCTGGACTCCACGTCATGAAAGGAAACCAGACCCTCCTCATAATCCACAAACACACCCACTACCTGAGGCTTCGCTCTCAGAGACAGAGAGACAGCAGGAGACTCTAATGCAAGATACTGATTCTCATTACTCAGAACTATTATCCAGTATCCAACCTCAGGAGCTGCTGTGATCATTCCCTTCCTGTTAATGGATTCTCTGGCCACTCCTAAATCCCAATCCGTCTTTCCCTTTACCTGCACCTCAAAATAAAATCTTCCTGAGCTGAATCCCTCTTTTGCCAGGACACAGGGACAATAATCAAACCTCTTTGGGTTGTCTGGGAGTTCAAGCTTAATGTCTCTATATTCCACTTGTTTTCTGTCATCAGACAGGAAGAGATGTGGATGAGATGTGTCAGGATCCAGAGTCACATCCACTGAAAGAGAGATAATATATGAATCACAACTTACAACATTTTTGTGTGTTTAACATAAAAATATTATACAGACTTTGGCACATGAATTTCAACAAACATTGTGATAAAATTTGACTTTACAAGGCAAAGTTTGGGCTGCAAAATGTTATGTGGTGCGACTCCCCAAAAATATTATATTTATAAATTAATAATGTCATATTTGTTTTAAAAAATAATCTGAGATTTAAGAAAAATATCTGATTAAAAAAATAGTGGTTAATATTTGTACACTCACACTATTCAATGTTATTTTTACTTAATGGTGACACCACAAATTGAAACTTTTCTTGAAAATGGTAAAAACAATTTTCAATTCGATATAAAAAAGATAAATACAAACACCACATTTCTAAAAACTTGGCACATGTTATTCCTTTTCTCTTTTTTTAACACTATTATTGGTCATTGACCCTTGTACCTGCATATTGCTGCAATGTGTTCTTAACTGTGGAGACAAAAGACAGTAAAAGATTATGAGGCACATTATATATGGTAGACTAGTAGGTTTAGGATGAAAATAATTTTGTGTACAACACTTAATATTAACTTACTAATAACTGAAACAATCAAAGATTAACTATATGTCACATAATATAGCCAATACTGTAGAATTTTATAAATAAATAGATTCTCCCTTTCTTTGTGAGGGTACAATACAGGTTTAGGACTATTGTCTTCCTTAATGTACAGGTGCACTGCATATAAATTAATTATTTACAAAAGATATTGAACATAATTTTTGTAAAAAAGAAAATATATACTAGCATTATGTAAAGGTATTGATATTCCCCTACCAGTTTTGTTGAGTTTCTTATCTATTCCCCTACTAGTGTTGTTGAGTTTCTCATTTAGAGTCTCCTGCAGCTGAATCAAAGCTTTCCTCAGATTCGTCACACTCTCATGAGCGTCACTAAGACTGATCTCAGTGCAGCTGCTGGTGTGTGCAGGTCTGCTCAGGGACGGGTAAATCTACAGCAGGAGAGAGCAGAAATCCCTCAGCATGGGGAGTGTTGTGCTGTGATGTGAGCAGACAGAAGGAGCTCCACTGACCTGTAGGAGGTGCAGGTGATCCTCAGTGTGTGAGAGCTGCTCCAGCTCAGTGTCTCTCCTCTTTAGCTCAGTGATCTCCTGCTCCAGCTCTTTAATGAGCTCTTCAGCCTGCTTCTCTGCTGCTTTCTGCTTCTGCTCCATCATCTCCAGCAGCTCAGACTGACATCTCTCAATGGAGCGGATCAGATCAGTGAAGAGCTCAATACTCTCTGCTTTCTCTTTCTCTGATGTTTCCTGATTCATGATTGACCAAATTCTATGTGTTATATTTTTCAAAAATAGCTCACCCAAAATTGGCAATTAAGTCGTCATTTAATGTAAGCGTCATATTTGAAGTTTTCCGAAGCCATGTGTGAGAACCATACCAACCTTTAATGGGACTTAAAGGAAAATTTGACTTAATTTGAGTCTGTTCCTCACGAAAAGCTATCATATACACAAATCATATGGATCACTTTTATCACACTTTTTTCATTGTTTTTTCTGAGGTTTACAGACCCATTTCCAGTTCTTTTTTGTTGTTTAGAAATAAGCAGACAAAATTTTGCTTCTTTACCAAAGGTAAACCATTATTCAATCTAGACTCACCTTTCTGAGTTCTTCAAAGTGTTTGAGGTCTTCAATCCTCTTCATTCTGTCCTGGATCATCTGCTGCACGTCTGTCTGCATCTTCATCAGCTGAGGCTACAGACAGCAAAACACAGACAATGAACAGTCTCCACTCAATCCAGCTAAAATGTATCATTAAATATTATATTTACAACCTGGGCGTGTATAAAATTCACTGCAGTTTCCAGCTAAAATTAACACTATAGTGCAAACAACAACTTCCTTTTCCTTTAATGATTACACAGAGACTAACAATAAAGCCTTACTACTCATGCTGATACACAATACTATCATGACCTTAAAATTACCTTGACCATAGTGCATGACACATTTGCATATAACATAACATACAACACTTGTCACGTTGAGTAATTGAGTTAGTCCTGTAAAACACGACATCAACATGAGCTCTAAGCGTCGTAGAGGCAAGTTAAATTGGCAAGTTAAATTTTTTTTTTAATCTCATTTGCTTTGCTCACAATATAACTTAGGTTTAGGATAAGGTTTAGTTTATGTTTTATTCGTTTCAAACTCAATCGAGCATTAACCTTAAAAATGTAATTTTTATCACCATTCACTGGACATTTTTTTTCTGAAACTATAGTGACAATTAAGTTAAATGAAATAACGCCACAGTCACATTCTGTTTAGACTGGATGTTGCACTGCAAAACTCATGCAATACCTGCAAGATGCAAAGACATCAGTCATTTTGTTGTTACCTTCCTCTCTCGGCTCTCCTCCTCTACAGAAACAGTGTTGTGATTCTTGTGGTCGTTCATTGCGCAGAGCAAACACACACATGTCTGATCATCTCTACAGAACAGCTCCAGAGGTTTCTCATGTTTCTGACAGATATAGTCCTCAAGATTCTCCACAGGATCGATCAGTTTGTGTTTCTTTAAATTTGGGACTCTCTGATGAGTTTGACAGTAAGAGTTTTGACACACCAGACACATCTTCAGAGCTTTCATCTTTATATCATCACAGATGTCACAGAGAACCTCTGATTTACTCTGGCCAGATTTTCCTTTAAAGAGCAGCACAACCTCTCTAAGTGCTGTGTTGATCTTGAGGTCGGGTCTTTTGCTGAATGTTTCTTTACATAATGGACATTTGTAGATCTGACTGTTGTCCCAGCACTGGTTCAGGCAGCTCTTACAGAAGTTGTGTCCACATGGAGTGCTCACTGGATCAGTGAACACATCCAGACAGATCGAGCACTGGAGCTCCGCTGACAGAGGACCACTGGACAGAGCTGAATACAAATATGGAAAAACACCATTTATCATTTACTGATTTATAAATGAAAAGCAAATCAACAATTAGCATTTACAGTTTTTCTCAATCGATTTGACACAGTTCTCCAAACTCAGATCACTGTTCTCAATACAGTTAACACAGTGATCTGAACACTTTGTAATTGTCCTAAACAGTTTGTACGTTTTCATTCATTTCACACAAATTGCAAATCATGTGAATAATTTTCACAAAACACTACGCACAAAGTTCTCAAATGTTTTCATAATAGTTAATACATCAAACCAAAACTTTAATAAATCAGGAAAAAATTATCACAGCTTTTTTTATTGGCTTTACACAATTCCCAAACATTAATGTGCCATTTTTCCAAACACAACAAACAAAACTCTGGAATTTGTCATATCAAATGCACTTGGTATGTTTTCAATTAGCCCCAAACTGATATCTGCTTGAATAATAATACACACAACACAGGACATTCCTATCTGTTTACACACGTATCACAATTGCATTATGTAATAGGGAAAGTATACATAGAGTAAGAAAATACGCAAGAGACGAAGGAAATAAAGAGGTGTAAGCATAAAGGTGGTGGTGTGGGTAGAGGAAGGGGTGTAATGAGAAGCAAAGGAAGAGTGGAACATATAGAAGGAGATCATACTGTATATGAGGAGAGAGGAGGAAGTAAAAAGTTTGAAGTCACCGTTATGGAGGTAAGCGCTTGTTTTAGTTAAGCTCCTCCTGACCCTTGACGCTTTAACTTAAATTTTTCTCCAATTGTTTTAACTGCATATTTCCAAAGCTCATTTATTAAAAAAACAAAAAAATTGTGAGAAAAAAAATCTGATCAAATGATTGTGTTTTGAAAGTTTTTATCATTGCGCAGAAATTATTCAGGCAGGATCATGTAAACTCACACAGACATCAAGATTCTGCGTATGAACCTCAACAATGGTGACAATTTCCAGATAAACAGATTAACTCTGAGCATCACAAAACAAGCTACTAAAGTCACAAATAAGATTTTTGTTTATTGTCACCATTGTTGAGGTTCATACGCTGATTCATGATGTCTGTGTGAGTCTAAAAGACACCGCTCAAAACTCTGTCAGCATAATTAATTTTTAAAAAAAGAAAAAACTAACAGTTAATGCAAAACTAAGAGTTAATACACTCAGAGTTTTAGACTCTGGAGAGGATCAGTGAATCATGACACTCCATGATGATTGAATCACCATCTTTAAATAACCAAATTCATCTAATCAGAGTTTTTCTTGCATTTTTTGCTGTAACAAGCCTGTTTTGGAAACCCACGTAGAAGGCAACGTTCTCGTGACCTTACGCAATGTTCCCTAAAAGTTCTCTAAAGGTGACGAAAATTCCAAACCTTTACAGAACATTAGGGACATTCCTAAAATGTCCTCTTTTGGTAATGAAAGTGCTGCAGTTCAAGGTTCCTTATATGACTTTAGGGGGACGTTCTCTTTTGGTTATTTTATGGTCACATAAGAATGTTACAAAGAGGACATTTGAGACATTAACAGAACGTTCCCACACGGTCCTCTGTTGGTCATTTAATAACGTTCCCAATATGAGTTTAGGGGGACGTTCTATTTTGGTTATTTTATGGTCACCCGAGAAGGTTACAGAGAGAACATTTGGGAAGTTAACAGAACGTCCTATAGTAATAGTCTGCTAAACATTCCCAGAACATCCTGAACGTCCCCCAACCCTTAAAAGAACTCCACATCGTGACCGTCTCTGAACGTACTGGGAATGTTACTAGACGACGTCCGACGTTCTGAGAATGTTCTGGGAACGTAAAATTTCTAGCGAGGTAACACTTCACCTGGTAACGTTAATGTTCAGAGACGGTCACGATGTGGAGTTCTTTTAAGGGTCTCAAATGTGTCAAATCGATTGAGAAAAACTGTAATATATCATGCCAGGAAAATAAAGCCTATATCATGGTCATCTGATGTGGTTTTATAACACATTTCACATTTTTAATATTCTTTCTTTATTTAGGCCTACTGACATAATGGAGGTGCATCCAGACTTCTTTTCCTGGTCTCAGCTTGTTTTGGTGATGCTGATGAAGATTCTGCCATCACTCATTCCCTCTTTAAGTCTATTCACAGCAAACACAAAACACATCTCATTTCACAGCATGAAATATTACGATGAAACATAGAGAAATGTCAAAAGATTTGATTCATCTGTTAGCAGTCAAACTTGTTCAGGTACAAAGTACACATGAGTACAAAGTACACAGATCATTTATGTTACCATATAAAGGACTAGTTTTCAGTGTTTACTTAAAAAAATGAAACTGATTTTAAACCAGGCTTCATTCAACTGATGAACTGTTCATACGAAAGAAATTACAGATTATTGCAAACATGGGAAAAGAAAAATCAAATAACAAAACCACAAAATGAATATCAGATCATTTTTTCACTCAAAACATTTGTAAGATAACATGTAACATGTTTTTACCTTCAGCTTTCAGTTTGTCTGCAGTTCATGTACTTTCTGTTTCTGTCCTGTGACAAAATTTCAGCACACATCAAACTTTGATTCGCAATCCATCAAATGGCATTTTCTTAATAGAATTTTGATACCATTTCATTGAAGCAAACCCAAAAACACTGAACATTTGATTCACATTAAACCTGGTTTTACCCAAATTTACTCCAGTTAAATATATACCGAACAGACCAATAAACTGTTCAGTAAAACCTTTTATATTTCCATCACTTACCTGTGTGAGTTTTCAGCGGTGCATACATGTCTTAGACTGCCTGAATAAATGTTCTGTTGTTTAATGAGAACAATGGTTTAATATTTTGCCAAACTGTTCAGTTTAGTTTTACATCCACTAAAAGATTTCATCTGCAGTGATGTCATAGCCCCTCCCATCTTTTCTCATCAAAATGTACCTCTAATGAAAGTGTTAGATCATAATGTAGATGTTGTCACAAATTATTTTGCATAATTTTTCACATACAGTTTGCATTTGCATAAGCGATAATAAATCATTACTTTAAGTTTCAATATCAGTTAACTTAATTTAAAAACTGCTGTGTCAAATTCTGCATTATATTTATCAGAACATTTACAGAAAAAAAGCATCACAAACTCCACCTATTTTTTGGGGCTGTGGGTAATATTGACCCCAAATCATGCATGTAGCCTATGCTGGGCCTGAAAACAGACTGTATACAATCAAGGTACCTAATTTAATTATATTACATCAGTTCTGGGTGCAATAATCTTCATCTTGTATAGCTGTATGGGACAGATCATAGGCTAATTTGCGGGTAAATATTTTCCCCACCACTTTTTGAAACATCTCGCGGCACGGATGTATCTAATACAAAAGACACATCTACAGTTGATTAGCAATTCGTTCTTTTGTTTTAAAAAACAGGAGATCTGGCGCTGGGATGTGTTGTTTATGAAGTCACGCTGAGTGCTCGTTGCCGCTATCAGTGACGCAACAGCGTTCTCTTGGCGCTCGTGCACACTGCGCTGTCCACACAGACGAAACGCTGTTCGCTCCGGTGAAATCACAAAACAAAATGTACTTAAACGTGTCCCTGCTCTTGATATACAATCACTGACGAAAATCTTCGGTTTTAAAAAGAAAAAATTAAAATAAACCATACGAGAGCTGATTATAACCCAGAACCTCCAGCACGCGCTTAAAGAAAATAAAATAACACCACAATCACGTACTCTTTAGAAAAACACTGATTGCGTACTGGACAAGGCACTGCAAAACTTATATAAAAACAGTGTCGTGATATTTTGTGTATTTTCATAGCGCAAAGCATATCTTATGAGAAAAATAATGCCTATATCATAAAGCGTATAAATCTCAACAATGGTGACAACAAAATATTCAGATAATCAGATCAAATCTGGACATCACAAAAGCTACTAAAAGACAAAACAAAAACCACAGCAAAAATAAAAGCAAATAGTTAGAATTAAAGAAAATAATAGGATAATTCAGCTGCATGATTTATTCATGGTGTGATGCATGCTGGGAGTTTTGTACTATTGTTCCCAGCATGCATTGCGGCACAACACTTTTGATTGTCACCATTGTTGAGATTCATGTGCTGATTCTTGATGTCTTAGATCTTTAAAAAAAATTTTTTCTTTTTTTATTGTTGTTGCTTTGCAATGTAGTGTGATTTCATGATGCAGTAATGCAAGATTTGAAACGCTTTTTTAAAATATTAATATGTTTGTTTCATGTTTATGAGTTTAAACATCTGAAAAAAATTTAAATGTGGTTGCTTTTGCTCTGAAAAAAAAAAAAAAAACGTTTCTGTTCAGAGCAATGAAATATTTGTACTGATACCCCACAATAGAGAATTTAGACCAAAATTAATTCGCAACAAGCTTCGAATTGAGCCACAACCCTCAAAATCTGGTTTAAAATCTTCAGGTGTGTGGCCAGCCTAAGGTGGATAGGCATGCATAGTCTTTCTTCGCAAAGTGACATCGCCAACTACTTGTCTGGCAGCGTTTTTTGTCATCTGCACGTTTTCAGGACATCGTTGTCGTGTAAACATACCTTTAGTGTTAGTTTTTTTTTTCTTTTTTTCATCATGTAGCTGTAATGCAGTTAATTTCAACTTAATTGCGGCATGAAGCATGTCACCATTGGTGAGATTTATATTTCTACTTAAGAGAGTCTATGGTTGGAAAAATACACATTGCCCTGCAGCCAATCTGAAGCTTTCACTTGCACACTCACTGAAGCTACACAGGGTTAAACCCAGTCTGTATCTGGATGGGAGACCTTCTTGGAGACTGAGTAGCTACAGGAAGTGGTGTTAGAGAGACTAGTGGACCCTAACACCCCAGTACAATAACAATAAGCTTTATTGTACAATGGGTGTAACCCTGGTGTAAAATAGTTCACACAGCACATAACATAATGCCCAACACCCCAGTAAAGTTGCTATAAACTGTACTGAATAAAGAGTGTAATCCTGGAGCAAAAATAATCCCTACATTACCATGCAGGTAGTTAGTTAGTTTTACATCACAAGTGAAATAGTATTTTAATTAGTTCTTATAACTTACATGGAAGCACTCCATTTTTTTTTTTCCATTGCTTTAATGTTTTTAAAAGAAGTCTCATATGCTCTTCAAGCCTGCATTTATTTGATCAAAAACACAGAAAAACAGTAATATTGTGAAATATTATTACAATTTTAAATAATGGTTTTCTATTTTAATATACTTATTAATAAAAAGATTTCAGAAATCAGTTAGATTAAAAAACACACAAAAAGTATCTTAAACTGACACACAAAGACATCAAGAATCAACATATGAATCTCAACAATGGTGACAATCAAAAGTGTCATGCCGCAATGCATGCTGGAAACAATAGTACAAAACTCCCAGCATGCATCACAGCATGAATAAATTATGCAGCTGAATTGTCCTATCATTTTATTTAATTCTAACTATTTGCTTTTATTTTTTGCTGTGGTTTTTGTTCTGTCTTTTAGAAGGATTTTGTGATGTCCAGAGTTGATCTGATTGTCTGAATATTTTGTTGTCACCATTGTTGAGATTCATATGCTGATCATGTCTGTGTTTGTCATTATGTAGTTAGTTTACTGTCTTGTTTTTTTTATTTTTTATTCTGACTTCTGTAATATAGTGCGATCTTCTGTTGCAATCAAGCAGAGTTTGTAATTCGTATTTATTAGTAGCGCAACATAATTATTGCAATCAAATGACATCAGTGACTGTTTTACAATGATTATAAAACCATCAATAGCTAAAAATCATCACCTGATTTCATTTCAGCTTACCTTGCTACTATAAATGTGTCTGACAAACACACTGTCACAGCAGCCAGAGAAAACAAACACATTGCAAGAGTTAAGAGCCCAACTAATGGAAACACCAATCACCATTATGGTGACTTAAAATGAAACAAACATGAGCGTTAAACTTCTGTTACTTCTCAATAAGAACTTCTGTAGATGAATGACAGAAATAAAGTCAATCTGGTTAGTAATATGTGAAACTGTAATGCTGTTTGTGAGAGTTATTTAATCCTCCTCTGCTGAGATCTGGAGAGATGTAATGTCTTTTTTTTTTTATCTTCAGTTGATTTCATCTAAGGCTGTGACTCAAGTCAGTTGTAGGTCTTGTGTTTCTGATTGTCTCTTTTTTTTTCTGTTCCCCTTTTTCCTTCAGTGATTCTGCTTGTTAACAGGCTTGTTAATGCTAAGAGGATTCAATAATTAAAATATGAAGATTTTTTGGCTCAGGTAAGGTCCAGTTCGGATTTATTTATTTGCTCTTGGCTGACATGTGGCATTGCTATGGCCTGCTTGTGGCTCAGTTCTGGCAAACAGGAGCGGTCCACACAAATGCCATCGTTCCACGCCACATGTGGCCCAGATAAAAACCACGCATGGCAGATATAGGCCGGATCTGGGCAGCAAAACGTTGTTATCTGGGGTTTTATAACACTTTTCAAATTGTTAATATTCTTTCTTTGTTTACTGACATAATGGAGGTGCATCCAGACTCCTTCTCCTGGATTTGGTGATGCTGACGAAGATTCTGCCATCACTCATTACTCTTTAAGTCTATTCACAGCAAACACAAAACACATCTCATTTCACAGCATGAAATATGACAATGAAACATAAATAGAGAAATGTCAAAGTGATTTGATTAATCTGTTAGCAGTCATGCATGTATGCATACTTCAAAATTATAATCTATTTATAATCATCATGAATTGACTGGAAACAGACAGTATACAATCCAATCATATTTTATAAATTTTCTTGAAGAAACTTGTTGAACTCCCATCTTATATACTGTATGGGACAGATATTATAGGAATTGTGATGCATCTTGAGCCCTTAAATGTGTCTGAATCTCAATGCTCACTATAGTTCAGTTTCCTCCAACAAAACATGTTGTGCTGTTTGAGTGTGGTCCAGAAATGAATTAAAATTTGCTATATATGTTTGAAGTCTGTCTCACTCTGGATTTTCAACGGTTTTATTAAAAGTGTTTAGCAATATACAAATCATTGAAACCAATTCACGTGTACAGTAAGTATTACTGCTGCTTTTATGTCTGACACTTGAGCTGTAAAAGAATGTCTTTAATGTCCTTCATATTACATTGAATAAACTCCTGGAATTTAATCAGGGTAGACAATACAGACATACAATCTTTTGAGTTAAAATGTTTTTAACTTTGTTGTCAATCACATTGAAAATGTCTTTCCAAAGTATCTTTCCAAAACAATTCCTGGTGAAAAGACCATTAAAGACAGTAAAACTCTTTGAACAGACTGTGCATCAATACCTCATAGCCTTATTTTCATAGTAAATATGTTGTATATTGTTTATAAAATATCCTTCCTTATGTACTGTATGTGATGATCCCTTCATCTCCAGTTATAGAAATAAGCATAGGACTTTATTCAGATTTTACATGTGATTTAAATTTCACAGCAACAACAACAGAAAGAAAATGGTTTGATGAATGTTTTAACCTTTAGAAAAATAATCAAAAAATTGATGCTTTATTTAAAAAAAAAGGAAAAGCTGGAAAATTATTTTAAAATTCATCATTTAACAACAGCAAGTATTCATAGCACTAAAAATGTATTATTTTCATGTTCATGTTTGGTGTAAATTCATTCATTGTATCTGACATGTGAGATGATCAGTGGTGCTGCGTTTTTACCCGTTTCATTATTACAAGGGCTAAAGTATGGAAAGAGTTTCTCAGTGAAAGACTGACCAGTGAAAGAATACATGTGAGATCTGGACTCCACATCATAAAAGGAGACCAGACCCTCCTCATAATCCACAAACACACCCACTACCTGAGGCTTCGCTCTCAGAGACAAAGAGACAGGAGAAGATTCATAAGCCTTATATTGATTCCCATCCCTCAGAAATACAGTCCAGTATCCATTCTCTGGAGCTGTTGCAATCATTCCCTTTCTGTTAATGGATTCTCTGACTACTCCTAAATCCCAATCTGTCTTTCTCTTTACCTGCACCTCAAAATAAAATCTTCCTGAGCTGAATCCCTCTTTTGCCAGGACACAGCAACAAGTGTCAAACCTTTTTGGGTTGTCTGGGAGTTTACGTTCAATGTCTCCATATGTCACTTTTTTTCCATCATCAGACAGGATGATTTTTGGATGAGATGTGTCAGGATCCAGAGTTACATCCACTGAAAGAGATCAGATATGAAACTTCTCAATACAACAGTTTTCATGTCTTTAATATCTTGATGAATGTATTATTTAGACTTATATGAATTTTAACTCTTATCTTATGGCAATGTGAACATGCACATCACAAATTTAACCTGCATATCGCTGCATCCTCTTCAGCACTGTGGAAACAAATGACAATATATGATTATGACAAATCATTGAAAATCATTGAAAGTGAACAATCTAATTATATATATAATATTATTAATAGTTACATATGTAAAAGAATTAAGAATAAGAAAAGTGTGTAGTAGAACAATCAAAGTAGTATTGCTCAGAATGAAGCTTTATATATCACAAAAAAGTCTAACATTCTCTTACCAGTTTTGATGAGTTTCTCATCTAGTGTCTCCTTCAGTTGAGTCAGAGATCTCATCAGATTCTCCACACTCTCATGAGTGTCACTAAGACTGATCTCAGTGCAGCTGCTGGTGTGTGCAGGTCTGCTCAGGGACGGGTAAATCTACAGCAGGAGAGAGCAGAAATCCCTCAGCATGGGGAGTGTTGTGCTGTGATCATGTGAGCAGACAGAAGGAGCTCCACTGACCTGTAGGAGGTGCAGGTGATCCTCAGTGTGTGAGAGCTGCTCCAGCTCAGTGTCTCTCCTCTTTAGCTCAGTGATCTCCTGCTCCAGCTCTTTAATGAGCTCTTCAGCCTGCTTCTCTGCTGCTTTCTGCTTCTGCTCCATCATCTCCAGCAGCTCAGACTGACATCTCTCAATGGAGCGGATCAGATCAGTGAAGAGCTCAATACTCTCTGCTTTCTCTTTCTCTGACCTTTCCTGATAAATCAAAGAAAACATTTCATTTAATAATTTTATAGATATCTTTCAGTTTTTATTTTTAAAATATTTTTACATTTGTCCTACATTTTATAAAACGGTTAGTCAATACCCCGCTAGAAATTTTACGTTCCCAGAACATTCTCAGAACATCCCCACTGGTGTTAAGGACGTTGTCTAGTAACGTTCCCAGAATGTTCAGAGACGGTCACGATGTGGAGTTCTTTTAAGGGTTGGGGGACATTATTTGGTGGACCTTCAGGGAACATTTAGGATGTTTTGGGAATGTTTAAGGGACTATTACTATAGGACGTTCTGTTAACTTCCCAAATGTCCTCTTTGTAACGTTCTTGTGCGACCATAAAATAACCAAAATAGAACGTCCCCCTAAAGTCATATAAGGAACCTTGAACTGCAGCACTTTCATTACCAAAAGAGGACATTTTAGGAACATCCCTAATGTTTTGTAAAGGTTCGGAATTTTCATCACATTTAGAGAACTATTAGGGAACATTGCGCAAGGTCCTGAGAACATCGCCTTCTACATGGGTACTGCCATGAAACAACTGCATAAAGCCTCCTGCAATGAGGAGAGTATTGGATCTACTTGGTGAGCAGAGCCTCCCATGGCCCACAGAAATCCCTATATTTGAAACAATGAAACCCAAAACTCTGGACAGACATGTTAGCTAGTCTTGGTTTATGTGATGGATGAAACAGGCATATTTAGTAGCCATGTGCTTTTAGATCTGTCATAAAGTCTGCATTGTTGACTAAAGAACATCACCTGAGCAGTAATATTATCCTGAACTCACTTTTTTGAGTTTTGCTGAGTGTTTGAGGTCTTGAATCCTCTTCATTCTGTCCTGGATCATCTGCTGCACGTCTGTCTGCATCTCCATCAGCTGAGGCTACAGACTCAGACAAATTGTATCACTGAACATTGACTTTATATATCAATTGTTTGAAAAAAGTTAAACATGTAAATGTATGTCATACCTTTATCTCTCTACTCTCCTCCTCTACAGAAACAGTGTTGTGATTCCTGTGGTCTGTCACAGCGCAGAGCAAACACACACATATCTGATCATCTCTACAGAACAGCTCCAGAGGTTTCTCATGTTTCTGACAGATATAGTCCTCAAGATTCTCCACAGGATCGATCAGTTTGTGTTTCTTTAAATTTGAGACTCTCTGATGAGGCTCCAGGTGAGTTTGACAGTAAGAGTTTTGACACACCAGACACATCTTCAGAGCTTTCATCTTTATACCATCACAGATGTCACAGAGAACCTCTGATTTACTCCGGCCAGACTTTCCTTTAAAGAGCAGCACAACCTCTCTAAGTGCTGTGTTGATCTTGAGGTTGGGTCTTTTATTGAATGCCTCTTTACATAATGGACATGAATAGGCGTGACTGTTGTTCCAGCACTGGTTCAGGCAGCTCTTACAGAAGTTGTGTCCACATGGAGTGCTGACTGGATCAGTGAACACATCCAGACAGATCGAGCACTGGAGCTCCTCTGACAGAGGACCGGAGGATGACAGACCTGAAGACAAAGGAACTCCATTTATCACCTACATTTAAAATGTATATGTATACATAAAAAGAATATTATTAAGTCAAGAAAAACACTCTCTCATAAGTGATCAGCTATATTGTGTTTCATGTAAGAAAGAATGAAGCCTATATCAGTATCGATTCATGTGTTTGCCTTTGATCTTTTCTTTATTTCAATTACTGAATTACTGGAGGTGCATCCAGACTTTTGTCCTCACTTTGTTTTTGTGATGCTGATGAAGCCATTGCTTGTCCCCTGTTTAAGCCTATTAAAAAAAAAAAAATCACCACACACAACACATTTTTTATTAGGTGCATGAAATAAGACCAGTGCCTAACAATTGAATATTTAAAATTCTGTTTTTAAAGGTGAATTATGTAATATTGCCCATGTTAAAATATTGTTTCATATCTAATAATATATGGAGACAGAAGTGAAAGCATTTCTCTACTTGTTTGAGCAGCCCAATCATCATGACACAGGAACCCTGACTCAACCAGTTTTGGGGTGTGACTATCAATAGTAGATTGTGGAAAAGTTCAGGAAACCGGTCTGAAAACATTATTTGTGCAGTTATATTTAGTGTCACTAGAGGCAAAGAAATCGCAAGCTTCACCTTAAAAATCTAAATAAAATTTAATCTCAAACGTCTTTTTATATTTTCATATTGTGCCAGCTACCAAATAGTACAAATACTCAGGTCTTTCCAAAATTTGACCCTGGACCACAAAACCAGTCATAAGGGTCAAATTTTGGAAATTGACATTTATACATCTTCTGACAGCTGATAAATAAATAAATAAATAAGCTTTCCATTGATGTATGGTTTGTTAGGATGGGACAATATTTGGCTGAGATACAACTATTTGAAAATCTGGAATCTGAGGGAGCAAAAAAATCAAAATATTGAGAAAAATCGCCTTAGCAATGCATATCCACTCACAAAAATACATTTTTGATATATTTACGGTAGGAAATTTACAAACTATCTTCATGGAACATGATCTTCTCTTAATATCCTAATGATTTTTGGCATAAAAGAAAAATCGATCATTTTGACCCATACAATGTATTGTTGTCTATTGCTACAAATATACCGTGCGACTTATGACTTTATGATTTTTCTGGTCCAGGGTCACAATTCTGCTGGCCAGTTTGGTAGATCAGCTGACAGGAAGCCAATCTACCAAGCTAGTTGTGGATTTGACTTCTGCATAAATCTGTTTTTGTCAAACTTATTACAGTTACTTACACAGACAGCTAACTTTAAAAACCTTTTCAGTAAAATCTCTTGCAGTATATTTCCATCACTTACCTGTGAGTGAGTATCAGCAGAGCCGTGGTCTTAGATCACCTGAAGATTATCACCTTATAGATTATCTGTTGTTTAACATGAAAAGTTTTGCAGTTTTCAGACTGTTAGTCATCAGTTTTGTTTCTCTTTCACTGCAAGGATTCACTCCCCTGCAGCTCCTCCCATCTTGGAATGCAATAGAATTCTTATATATTCTGTTGTGAAACAGAACGTGTTGACAAACTGATGGAACATGTGATGACATTTAACTTTCATAAGTATAACAGAACAGTGATAAAAATTAACTCAACAACATATTAAAAAATGTGACTATAACACATGTACGAAACATATTTTAATTAATTACACTTACTAATTACACTTACAGCATTAACTCTATATAGAAAAAAATGAAATGATACTAAAACCATTAGGTTGTGGCAAGTCTTTCATTTAACAGATTAAATCATTCAACAGATTTGTTTAAACTAACTGATCATTTATGAATGAAAAGAGTGACCTTTGTCTTTATGAATGGGTCATTGAATCATCGACTCACCCGAGTCATTCAAAACACTGAAACATTCAGGAATGAAACATTCTGTGTTGCAGAAGAACTATTCTGCTTTGAAACTATTTACGTTGGCGAAATAAAGCAAAAACAGTAAAAATTAAGTGCTATTTCATGTGTTTTGCTCAATATTGATATAGGGGGGCGTTTAAAGTTGTATTATTTTTTAATTTAAAAGGTTTTCTGGTATGTGTGAGTTTTTGGGGTTACCATTGTGCTGAAGATTAGAGCCTGAGGTTACGTTTATGATTGGCTCAACACCATTAAGACTGTAATAACTTTATTTAAAAAGTAACAGCTGTGCATGCTATAGCACAGTGATAGTCTCTTTGGTAGAAACTTTAGTACATGCAGGTGTGCTTTTGTTAACTAACTTGAAAATATGAAACATTTAAAATGTAAATAATTATAAAATATGAGAAATGTGTTACATAATATATTTTATCATATATGCGTTTACTACATGAGTAAATATATCTGCAATATATTATGCATGCAGTACCATATCTGATCACATATAAATCTATATATTATGAAGTATATTACTGAATATAAAATTACATACATTATATATTATATTAGTAATATATTAGTAAATATATTATCACATATTTTTCAATATATGAAAAGCGGCAATTCCTTATGTATTATTCAATATACTGTAATATATTTACACAATATATTTTTCTGTATATTTTAAAATATATTGTTAAATCGTATATATTGATCCTTCATATATAGGGAAATATATTTTCTTTGCATAAGGGAAACCTTCCAGGACATGGAAGAAAAAGCACAGTTTAATCTTCAGTTTACTGCCAAAGACTTGCTAGATGACCTGGTGAAAGGAGATAAAAATATTTCAGTGCAGACTATAAGAAGAACACTAAACTTGCATTGACTTCATGTCCGGACACCTCGACGAATGTCACTCTTGACCAAGAGAACATAAAAGGCTGAATTGAATATTCTAAAAGGAATTGGGATAGGCCTGTAGAGTTTTAGAAGAATGTTTTATGGAGTGATGAGACCAAATGAGCAGTTTTGGGGGTAGCCTACCTTCATGGTTGGGAGCCACTGGAGTAGAAGAGATCAGAAACGTGTAGAATAGTTAGATAGACGGTGGGCAGTGACCTCTTGTGGTGAGTAAGAGATACTGCAGGAGCAGATGTGTCACTTTTCTATCGTTAGCAACTATTAGTTAACCTTGTTTGTTTTTTTATGTTAAATGAAACGTTAACTGTGAAAATATATACTTTCATATTTATACATTTACTCCGTATTTAAGTCTAAATTTAAAGTAGGATTTTATTCAACTCCACACACAAATATTGTATTTATAAAAAACTGACGTTTTGGATATCATAGACTGTTCTTTTCGCCTGAGAGAGAAGGTTCTGTCTCAAGGGAATCGGCCATGGTGCACAGAAACGTTTAGAATAGTTAGATAGATGGTGGGCAGTGACCTCTTGTGGTGAGTAAGAGATACTGCAGGACCAGATATGACACTAACCTACTGATGCTGGTGAGTCGTTGTGTTGTGTGATCTACTACTTGGTCACTGGTTCCCCGTCCAACTACGGGGTCACTTTAGAGCCATTTTCCCCCCCCCCCTCTTTTAGATAGATTATTAATAGTAATGCACACATTAAACGTGCATATCCAACATCATATTCAATAGGAACAGGAGTTAGGAAAGGCAGTTTATAAGTTACCTGAATATTTTATTATTTTAAAGCCTTGTGGTAGAACACCAAAAACACAGTCTAGACGTACATCTTATATTATCTTTTTCATAATAATAGCAGGTCTGTTAAAATGTTAAAATGGTTTGTCATTCTGAACAGATATTGGAAGATATTCTTTGATACAGATTTAATAAATAAAATAACTTAATTGTCCAAAATTATACACACACAAAAAATTATGTCTGCATAATTTGGCATGCTTCATTGCATTATCATAAATAAAACAATTGACTCCAAGCACAACTACGTAATATGCTTACAAAATTAACCAATTTTTAATTATACAATTTGAATAAAGAGTGAAGATGTCAATTTTCCAAGGCTTGTACATCAGTTTTGGCCGCTATATATATAATGCTATATTTGACAGTTTTATTTAGAGTTAAATTATTAAATATTACAAAGTTAAATATTTAAACATTAACATTATAATTATATTAATTATACCCGCATACCCGCTGCAAGCCAAAGTATAAACAAGTTATTTTATATGATTAAAATGAATGCTAAACATCAGTGCTGTTTATTTTAATGAAACAATATTGTGTGAGGTTTAATTGTGTATGGAAATGCTTAGTACATCTTTCAAGGTTTTACCATCTCTTATTTTGTGCTGATTAAAAACCAAACAAATGCCACAAAAGGCATAATATCTAAGAGCATTATAAAACTTTTTGTCTCGTAATCCATAAACTAAGGGACTCAGACAACGAGGCAAGATCACAAACAAAATGAAATTTGAGTACCTTACATTCACAAATAGCATGACATCTAATTTCCATAAAGGCATTTCTATATAAGGGGTTATAAGCTGCGCCATACACAAAAGCAGCTGAATGCCATGGAGAAGAACAGTTTTTTGACCCTTATTTGTTGACTTCTTGTTCTCAGAGGAGGCTGACCTGGCCGCGATCATAATCTTGATGTAGGTGGAGACAATAATACACAACATCATGATGAATAAGAGCTGTAGCGTCGCTGCCCTCATGTCTGCCAGCCATTTGACCTGTAACATGATCTCCACACTACATACAACATATGAGAACATGACACCTGGAGGAAGATAAGCAAAACAGACTATGAGAATAAACAGTGGGAGAACAAAACTGACACCCCATATGATGAGAAGCCCAATAAAGGTATTTTTGGGGGTGGAGATGCCGGCATGTCTTAAAGGCAAACATATCGCCACATAACGCTCCAAACACATGGCTACAAGAGTTATGGGTGAACAAAGAGAGAGCAAATTCATAAGTGTGCAGATCATACAGCAAGGAATCATGTGCACAGGGTACTGGTAAAACATCCCCATAAGTGTTAAATCAGCCAACAGCATAAGAGCAGAGTCTACAAAAAGAGTCTGAGCAAACAGAATGTAGCGCGTGTCCCTGAAGGTCTCCTTCTTCAGAAAGGTGAAAATCATCAGTCCGTTCACATAGAGGAGAATCCACACCACTACCTGCACAAGCAAAGGCTTCTCATTTAATGCTCTCAAATTAGATGTACTGCTCAAATTGTTTAGTGTTAAGTTCATAATAATAGCAAAAATAAGCCAGGAAAAAAAATGAAAGTCAGAAGGTGGAAGTTGTGATGAGCTCAGAACCTCCGATCTCTCCTTTCTTTGTGCTGTTTTTATAGAGCTTTAGATAGGCTGGACCTTATTTTGTTTACAGACACTCATATGTCGTCAGTGCAGATGTTTCTACAACACAGTGCTGATTTCATCATCTGGGATGAATCTGACAATAGATTTAGTCAAAGAATATAATAATGTGTGTGGGTATCTTTAGAAAAAAAGGGTATGTTTTTCATAAACACTTTATGTTAAACTGGTTGAAAAACTATCTTCACATCCGGATAGTGACGGAGTATTTTATCTATCCTATAGAAAACAATTGTAGAATTACTTTGCTTACTATAGAAACTAGAAGTGTTTTGAGGCCTCTTGGCCTATGTGACTGTAAGGATCAGATGTATCTGAGAAGTTAGCTTGGCCACTAAGCATATTTTGCTGGTAATTTTCCACCAGACAACAGGTGGCTGTGAAATGAATAAGATCATGATTAAGAGTGTCATGTGAAGGCTTCTTGCCTCCGGGGAGTGTTGATTGTTTTTGATACAATGTTTCATTTTGCTTATGGGAAAAGGGTTGACCATCAATTGGCAGAATTCCACCACTAGAGATTAAGTCAAAAGATGTAGACTAGTTAGCAGTCGGCCACCCTTACAAAGAGAATTATCTCTTGCATAAGCAACACCTGCAGTTTGATTGAAGTGACTGTGTTGGGGAGTACTTGGGAGACTCCAGGAAGAGAAAGGGAGGAGAGCACCTGTAAATGAGATCATGGAGAAGAACTGTAGGGGTGGATCTTACACTGTTTTAACAGATAAGAAAAATGTATAAAAACTGTGCCCTGGCTAGAGAGATTCAGATGTGGAGCTGGCATGTCACTTTGTTGCTTGTCAATAAAATTAAACTCCTGGGACCTGGAACATCGACTCTGAGAGTTTTTCTTTGAGACCAGAACTGAACGGACACAGAGACATCGAATTTGCCACAACAATAGCAATCAATAATAGAAGTGGTCTAAATTTTAAAAAATATATTATCTGTGGAAGTCTTAGGACCAAAAAATCCTGCCTGCCTGTCCACGTATGTATCCATACCTTTGCACACCCTGCTCCCACAGACATCACACGTCATCAGCGTGTTCCATGAGGCTAAGCAGAGTTGTAGACAGACAGTAACTGAGCACCACAAACAAAAAGTTGTATTTACCGTAATTAAGTGAAAGTGCAAGACTCGTTCACATCCTTGGAATTATGCGTTTTTATAACAACAATATCAATGGCAAAATGAATCTGCAGTATTAAGTGGTACAAGTCAGAGTTCATTAAGTTGTTTACGTTCATTTAAAGGGGTCATATAATTCCACTTTTACAAGATGTAAAATAAGTCTCTGATGTCCCCAGAGTGTGTGTATGTGAAGTTTTAGCTCAGAATACCCCACAGATAATTTTTTATTGCATGTTAAATTTGTCACTTTTTGAGGGTGAGCAAAAACGCTGAGTTTTTGTGCGTTTCCCTTTAAATGCAAATGAGCTGCTGCTCCCAAAAGAGGGCAGAGTTTCAAGAGCTGCTGTTAGCAGCTCCGATTACCTCACGCAGACTCACTGAAAATGTCAGAAACTGTTCAGCCTTTTATGTTCAAACCGGAGTCTGACAATGATGGAGAGACTCAAGAAGAAGTGACAACATGTAGAGTGCAACAGGACGTTTCTGAATGATTAGTTGATGAATTTATGTAGCTAATGTGGAGTCAACTAGTCATTGATTAGCATATTTTGTCATGATAATCTATAAATCGCTCGTGTGGGAACTGTTAAGATCCTACAGAGCCAGAGAATATATGCTGCATGAAGATAGAACATGTATAGTTTAGTTTAATTATGGTTATAACTTATGTTGTCATCTTGCTTTTATGACATGCTATTGCATTTGGAGAGCGCTCTGAAGGGAGGGTGGGGTCTTATGCTTTCAAAGATAGCTTGCTATTGCTAGCCTCTCCAAAATTGCCTACCCATCATTTTAGAACTCAATCAAAGAATGTGTTATTAATATTGTAGTTTAACTTTAAATACTGTAATACAACAGAAAAAAATATACTTTTAGAAAAATCAAGCCATTAAATATGCTGTAGAAAATAAACATTTGGCTGAAATATATATAACCTCTTGCGTCTAGTTCAAATTTATTTCAGCCAACACACAAAAATGTGTAGGGATATTTCACTTTAGATTTAAATGGCATTCTCTCATTTCAGATGCAGTGGGTTGATACCTTGTAATGGGGGCAATTGTAAAATTCAGAAATTCAATTTTATGATCTAGTCTTTTTCTGTGTAAATAAATTACTTTTATTGTTGGTACATAAAATATTTCTTATGTCAAAAGTTAACATGCATATTTTATTTTATTTTATTTTTTAAATAAATTTTACAGTCTCCTTTTGAAAATGTATTTTTCAGACTGAGCTACAGTACTTTAGTGCTAAAAGATTGGAAAAATAATGCCTTCCTTCAGATATTTGAGCAAACTGTAATTATGAAGGTGTAACTCTAAATATTATGTAACCCATTAACAAGCAGTTAAATAGGACACTATTTCGATTGTCCACTTTAGACATTCTTAACTATAAGCAACTTTGCAATTACATGTAAGCTAACTCTCATTACAGTATTAGTAGACTGTCTGCTTAATATCTGCTAACACTTTATTTTGATGGTCCCTCAACAGACATTCTATAATTAACTTTGCAACTACATGTCAACTTATTTTACTAACCCGAACTCCACGCATGTAAGTTTTTATTGAGGAACTTGTGAATCAGTGTTGACTTGAGCTGCGAACTCTTCCAGATGTTTCAGTCTGATTTGTTGAACTGGTTCACCCAGCTCACTAAAAAGAACCGGTTCAAAAGAACAACTTGTTCATAAATTGAACATCACTAAGCTGATCCAGAACTGTTGGATGAAAGTTTTTTCAAAGGTCACCTGCACAAAAGCAAAGTCTGCTGTGACAAAGATAAAGCAGGTACAAGTGAAACACTGTCTTTCGGGACTAATCATCTGTTTTCACTGTAGACCTCATTACAGCTCACAGGTCATTACAGCATGTCATTTGTTCAGTCTTTCCCCTGTTAACAGTTGGCAGTTAGTTAATGCCTCATTCACACTGATTGCTTTCCAAACAAACATGCTTATTAGCAATTAAAAGGCTAAATAGAGGGTCTGTTTTAATAATTAATGACAATGTTAATTACTGTCATCAAACCTAATGAGCCACCAAGGCTTTAAAGCCATTCCACAGGTAAACATCTAAGTGAATCACATGGGATGAGGTTACGATTTGATTGGCATATTCCTTAAAAAAAAAAAAAAAAAAAAAAGACTTTGTAAAGTTGTTGTTCTGAACAGAATATGATGTGTTTATGAAATCACATTGAAAAAGCTATTTTCTTTTCATACTTCAACAGTTAGTATTAATGTATTAATATCATTTGAGCATAACACTTTAATGCATTTAAAAACTTCAGCTGACTCCTTATGTGGTTGGCACTACCATGATTTATCGCTTATTCTGTATTATCTATTCAAGGTTGGTTTCCTTATATTGCATCAGCAATAAGATACTTACACTATTTAGAGAACTTAAACAGTGCAGTTCTTTTTTATTGTTTTACATATTCATGAAATGTTGTGCACATGACTAAGTTATCAGTGTTAATCAGTGAAAAAGACTTGTAAAGAACAATTTAAAAAAAAAAAAAAAAATATATATATATATATATATATATATATATATATTTTTTTTTTTGCCTGAATGTAGCAATTTTATGTCATAAGAATGATAAAAATGCTTCCACCAGAACGCAATTCCGTATTCTTCAAAAAGCTTACGCTAAATATCATACACCTTCTCTATTAAACTTACGGAAAAAACAGAACTGGCGCCGCGTTCGTTCCGTAAGTTGAATAGGGAAGGCGTAGGACATTTAGCGTAAGCTTTTTGAAGAATACGGAATCACGTTCTGGTGGAAGCACTTGTGATGCGATCATTTGTGTCTATAAAGCATATACATTTTCATTTTTTTTTTTTTTAAGAAAATGACCGATCGTTTCGCTAGATAAGACCCTTATTCCTCGTATGGTATCGTTTAAAGCCCTTTGAAGCTGCACTGAAACTGTAATTTTGACCTTCAACCGTTTGGAGAGACCACTGAAGTCCACTATAAGGAGAATAATCCTGGAATGTTTTCATCAAAAACCTTAATTTCTTTTCGACTGAAGAAAGATGGATATGGACATCTTGGATGACATGGGGGTGAGTAAATTATCAGGAAATTTTTATTTGAAAGTGGACTATTCCTTTAAGATTAATTTTTTCTGACACAGTTTAACTCTGAGCTCTTGTCATATTTTATTACCATTTTTTTAAACTATAGTGAATAAACTGTAATGAATGAAATGTTCAAGGTGTCTGAATAAATTTTGGTTTGACTCTATGTGTTATTTTAATGATCTTGCTTTCTATTGACAAATTGCTTTAGCTTTCGCTTTGTCTTCATTAATGTTGGTTTCAGTACATTACGTTGCCACTAGAGGACACAATCGCCAAATACAAACCCGACATTCCTGCACTAGCACTTTAGTCAAACAAAAATGATCATATCTCTCCCCTCCTGTTGAAAAAAAAAAAAAGCAACAGTTCTCACACAGAAACGGTGAAAAAAATACTCTCAGTCGCATGACATTTCTGTTACAAGTTTATTTTAGAACACTGACGTATACAGAGATGTGTCTGAACCCACATAGAGAAGGGAAAAGGAATCTACACCTCTATCTGCAGCATCAAAAACACCACACAGTGCTTCAAAACAGCATCTCTATGCTGAAAAAAAGAGAAGAACAAAAACCCTACAAGGCTATAATACAAAATTTATGCACAAAACAAAGTAACAATAATTGGGCACCTTTTAAAAGTTACACAAAGAACTGGTGCTGAGGTAGACAATACAATAAAGTAAAACATGACGAATGTAAAACCATTTCGACACCAAGAACGCGGTCTTGTCACTAGAACAAGGCAAATGGAGCGAAATGGCCATTTGGTCCCACGTGGATCCTCAGTCCGAGTATTAATTTGTGTAACGATGGCACAAATATGGGAGCACTGAGTGACATGGCTACTTCCTGTCTGAAAGCAAAGTAAAACACAGTGATACAGCGGCAGGGATGCCAAGTTTTCACTTACATGCTGACCTGTAGCTTTATTGCTTGTGATGACTTAAAAAAAAAGTTAAGTTAGTAGCTGAAAGGGGTTACAAACCTAAACACAGTATCCATAAAGAACAAGAAAGTAGGGTGTTTATCCTAAAATCGGTATTTCTGATGTTCTGTGGGTAAAGTGAAGGCATCCCTGATTGCCTAAGAGCACAGTTCATATCAAGGTGACTTTGCATAAAGACACAAATACAAAGGGCAGAAGATGTATCAAATCATTTACAGGGTGTCTGTGACAGCACCTCTCTGTTGCTAACTGGTGCATGTATTTAACACTGAATAAATCGACCACATTGACTCACACTGCACACACGAGGACCAGTACAGACCTTATAGGTGACTCTAATCTTACAGTGATCGGTGAACACAATACAAACACACGGATACAGCTTTACTTTTCATGTCTTATACATCGCTTGTGCTCCATGATGCTGTCGTAGACCTACAGCTCTTGGCATTAGTTCACTCAAAGTCATTTTATACTTAAAATGTGGAATCATCATCATCATCATCATCATATGAACTGACACCCAGCAGCAATGACTACAATATGTTTTTACAAACATCTACTACTTGTATATGTTTAACATTGTAAAATAAGCACAAGAAAACAATTTTCCACTCAAATCAAGAACAAGCACAAATGCAAAAGATACTGTAAAAATATTCGCCTCACTCAAAATGAACAAAAGAACAAGGGTCGCACAATACCCCGTACAAAAATACAACATATTCCCTTATCAAAGTGCCGAGTTTGGCTCTTGTCGAGAGATTTATTTTCACAGAAAATCACCTATTCGTTTGTTTTCTCTAGCGAATATCCCCACGTAACTGCACGCATCAGTACCGCTTCTCTGATGACTCGCCGCTTGAATAATTTTCACATAAAAAGATCATTTTTATTCACATTGTTTCAAGTTTATCCCCTCAAGTATCTAATAACTAAACATTTTCTCAATGCTACTCTAAAATTATCTAGATCGTATGTATCTTCCCTTTCAGTCTGAATATGTTTCATTGTAAGGAGTGTAAATATAATGACGAACGAACCGGGATTTTTTTAGCGAATGGAAACATGAGAGTGGGTGTAAATGAAAATGCTAGTTACAAGCAAAACAAAAGTGTGCTTTTGCTTTAGTGCAAAACTAAGAGCAGAGTAGAGGTAGCCCTGAAACAGATGGCCGAGAGACTGATATGCACACTTGTACTACTCTTAACGCTAAAATACCACTGAATAATGCGCAGACCCAGACGGAATCCGCAGGTAAGGTGCGGTCACATTAGCGAAATTTTGTGAGCAAAATTAGTATTTCCCATTGTCAAAACTGTGGCGATCACTCACACAGAAGTCACTTTCAAATAGCTTTCGGTTGGTCAAAGCAGCAAATTTGCATGTCCAACTTGAACCCGTTGCGAAATCTGCTTGGGTGAAAAATTGTCGTCCTCTCACAAAATTCACAATCAAGTTAATTCCTATTTTACAAGGTGGCGATTACGTATGAATTTGTACAATGTGATTTGTAAGGAAACATACAATTTTTAGAAAAAAATAAGCATGAAGGCCTAACCCCACCCCTAAACATAACCGTCACCGGGGTGTAAGAAGACCGTACGAAAACGTACAAATGAGATTACGAATTAAACGTAAAATAGTTGCCATGAGATTGTGTTGGTACTTCCAACCCGACCTAATGAGAAAACTTAACTATTTTATGAGGTGCTGATTTTGTATGAATTCATACAACGTGATTCGTACAATCAGTTACGTATGAATTTTTACAATGTGATTTGTACGGAAACATAACATTTTTAGAATAAAGTAAGCAGGAAGCCCTAACCCTAAACATAACTGTCACTGGGGTGTAAGCAGATCGTACAAAAACGTAAAAATGAGAATTAAACGTAAAATAGTTGCCATGAGATTGTGTTGGTATTCCAACCCAACCTAATGAGAAAGCTTAACTATTTTATGAGGTGCCGATTTTGTATGAATTTGTACAATGTGATTCGTATGGTAATTCGTATGGTCAATTACGTATGAATTCGTAAAATGTGATTTGTGAGGAAATGTAATTTTTTTTAGAAAAATTAAGCATGAAGCCCTAATCCCACCCCTAAACATAACCATCAATGGTTTGTAAGAAGATCGTACGAAAACGTACAAATGAGATGACGAATTAAATGTAAAATAGTTGCCATGAGACTGTGTTGGTATTTCCAACCCGACCTAATGAGAAAATGTAAATTTTTATGAGGTGGTGATTTTGTATGAATTCGTACGATCAGTTACGTATGAATTTTTACAATGTGACTTGTATGGAAACGTAAAATTTTTGGAAAAAAGTAAGCATGAAGCCCTAACCCCACCCCTAAACATAACCGTCACTAGGGTGTAAGCAGATTGTACGAAAACGTACAAATGAGGTTACGAAATAAAATAGTTGGCAATATATTGTGTTGGTAATTCCAACCTGATCTAATGAGAAAACGTAACTATGAGGTGGCGATTTTGTATAAATTCGTACAATGTGATTCATATGGTCAATTATGTATGAATTTGTACGATTTGATTTATAAGGAAACATACAATTTTTAGAAAAAAGTAAGCATGAAGTCCTAACCCCACTCCTAAATATTATCGTAGGTGGGGTGTGAGAAGATCATATGAAAACGTACAAATGAGATTACGAATTAAATGTAAAATAGTGGCAATGAGATTGTGTTGGTACTTCCAACCTGACCTAATGAGAAAACACAACTATTTTATGAGGTGCCGATTTTATATGAACAGTAACGAACGATTTTTAGAAAAACTTAAGCACAAAGGTCCACCTTGAAATCTAACCATCTGTTGGCCATAAGCATATCATACTAAAATGTACAAATGACATATAACAAATGAATACGAATTAGCCACCAATTCTCCAAAACATAAAATAGTCACGTATTGCCATTAGAGTGTATTGGGATTTTGCCCAAAAAAATTTGCTGAACACCACCTTTACTCCAAGGATTTTTTTGGAGAATTCTCTAATAGTGTGGAAAACATTTAAACATAGTAAAACACTTTAAATGTAAAGAGCTACAGTCATATGGCTAACTAAATCATTTGCCAGTTAATCAAAACATAAACACATAAGGGGCGACAGATACCTTGAATGCAATGTAAGTCACTTTGAATAAAAGCGTCTGCTAAATGTAAATATAACGCAAATGTAATGCAATGTGATGCAATATACAGAACGTTGAGAATGGTCATTCCAGTTCTGCTTAAATCTGCGGGATCTCTCAGATTCCGTGTGGGTCTGATGATGTGGTATTCTGATACCGATGAATTACTTCACGTTGTACAGTTTTTAAACGCAGCTCAGCAGGAAATGAGAAACAAAAGTCTAGTACAAAAATAAATCTAGCATGTGAGGTAACAAAATTAGGCAATTCAAGTAAAACGTTTGAACAGAAATGACAGAACTCAAACTATAACGGCTAGCTAACTAACAAAGTATCCTAAGCAAAACATATATTGACATATCCACAGAAGCATATACTGCATTTAATTTTTTGATTCTAAAAAATAATCTCTTTTTAATTCATAAACTGATTTATGAGTACGGCAGTTCATTAGACTAAAATGCCTGCAATAGCAAAATGTTACTATGTGAACGTAAAAATGAAATCAACTGCCACACTGTTTTATTTGGTGCGAAAGAGACTGAAATGAAAGCAAATTATATAGAATAACCTCTCTGTAGTGCTGAAAACGACAAAAAAGGGCCTCTGAAACTCTGAAAGTGCACAGTGTAGTTATTTAAGGTTGAATAAATGTCCCTGAACATCCACTACAGTTGCTTGGCAGCACAATTTGGATGTACCTCTGAGAAAAGCTGTTTTGTTAAGCACTTTATTACACTTTAAAGAAAATGACTAATGGGTCCAACCCTGTGCATTTCCTCACACATACTTATAAAAAATCATTAAAATTAAGGACTAGAAAGCCTAATAATGAACTTAAGGGAGCAATTTACTAAAAATGGCATAATTTCATCCGCTAATGTGTTTAGCTCCTCTATTTCATCATGTACGTGAGTTTTAAGCTTTGGTCCATGTTTTTATTTGACTCAGAATAGCTCTGTTAAGACCACATGAAATCTAAATTTGAGGCTTTGCGTTCATATCAGTTAGCTTTGAGAGGTTGTTAGTGTAGCGCCAAACGTTGACCTGTTAGAGACCTTGACCATTTAAAATCCTGGTTGTGATGTAACTAAAGCCTATTGGATGATCCCTATAATTCCTCTAAATGTCAACTCAAGTGATTTTTTTTAGGGTCTTGAAAATATATGGCTCATGGGTTTCATCCATGGAGAAAAAGTGCAGGAATCCTTATTTGAATAAAACAAGTATGATCATGTAGTGACTTTTTCCAATCAACAGGGTGGAATGCAGACAAATGGATTCTTGTCATAGTGGTGGACTATACTAACACTTTCTGAAAATTCACATCCCTTTATCGCATATCGCATTTCCATTTCATAAACATTTGTGAGTGCAGTTACATCCTAAAAATGTGCACAAATGCATATCACAAACAAAACGTCAAAAAAAAATCCACATCACATTTCATCAGTTTGACCACACACCCTCACTGTCTTTGGCCTGGACCAAAAGCAAACCTTTAGGTGAATTGTCCCTGGGCGCATCTTGCCACATTCCCCGTTCTTTTTTGTGGCTCTGTCTCACACGTAGCAGAGGTACAGGTACGTCTTCTCTATCCTCCAGTCTGGGGGCACATCCTCGGGCTTGTGGGCCTTCATGTGCTTCTGCATGGACGAGAGGCTGGGGCAGTACTCCTGGCAGATGGTGCACTGGTAGGGCGAAGCGCCGTTGTGGGTACGCAGGTGTTTGATCATGGCGGAGTAGTCCCGTGAGCGCTGGTGGCACAGCTTGCACTCAAACGGCTTCTCACCTGTGGAGAACAAGTACAGAAAGTTTCAAATAATGTGAAAATGACAGAAACAGCTGTGTAGATTACAGTCAACATGAAATGGGAATCACAATGCAGTTTACTTCCATAATGTGATGGATAATGTCTGGATCTATGAATGTATTCCAGGTTTATTATTGTTTGCTAAATCTAATACCATAAAAAACATCTTCGTTACTTGAAATAACAATAAATTCTAAAAAGACCTTAAACTTATTTTATTTCAGTATTTCTCATTTTCGTTTAAGTCGGCATGAAATGGAAGCTGTGACAGAGAAGCGGCTTTGAAAACTGTAGGGTGGGACATGATTTTGTCAATGGGGAATTGATTGGATGTTTGGATGGTCGTGGTTTGCTATTGGTCGATCTCATGTGAGTGACAGGTTGTCCCGCCCTCGCGCCAGTAAACACATCATCAGAGAAGAGATGTCGCTGCAAGAAGGAGGGGAAGTTATTTTGATTAAATATTATGAGGGCACATGAATTTTAAAAAATAAGCATGTGCATGGATAAATTATTTATAATAAATACTGCAATATTCCATGAAAATTAGGAATTGTCAATTTTGATTTTACTTGAAGTGCTAAAATAAAAAAACGAATAAAAGTTAATATACATATTAAAAAAACTAATAAAAATGACAAAGCACGCAACAATATTAGTGAAACTTTAACAAAAGTTAAAATGCAAATGAAAACACAGTTTCTTTTGTGTGTTATTTCTTCGAAGAAACCTTTAAAATGATTATTATTATTATTATTTTAAGTCTCTTTTTTATTATTTATTATTACTATTATTTATTATTATTAAGTCCTCTTCTTCAATAATACATATATATATAATACACACATTTATAATTGATGACATTTGTAATACATACTTTTTATTTTGAAAAACATTTAAAAACTTTGTTGAAAATAATGACGTTCCCTGGAAAAGAAAATGATGGCTGGGGCTTCAGATGAAAGATTTTCAAGATAGCAACAGGCACCAAATTTCCCACACTAGCTCTGCTTCCTGGCTAGTAAGGTGGAGTTAAGATGCCACCTGCTGTCCAGGATGGGAACAACAGATGTGTACAGCTGTGGGTGTGCTGCCTGCCACTGAGCAGAGCAAACCGAGTATTGATCCGCCATTGACAGCAAGTGTAAATGTCAGTGATTCTCTGGCTGGTTGTGTGAAGGAGCAGTGGCCTTTCAGCTGAGAGTTTCTGCTCTTGTTATCTTCACCTGCCCAGTCTCGTGTCCGCAGCCCCGCTTGACACAAAGACAGCAATTATTTGACAGGCCTCCTGATAGGTTTGCCTTATTGAGGGCCAGAGAGCAGTAAGAATCAGCCTGTAATTCCAGCTCAGCTGAAAGATTTAATATGCCACCTTGGTGAGACCATGACCGAACAAAATAGATACAAGGAATTTAATCTAGCGTGGACCTGAAAATGTCAAGATCTGAATTCTTCAGCGTAAAATTGGGGCCTTACAATGTAATACAATTCATTTATCATTTTACAAAGCTGTTGTCTTGTTTTATTATATCATATTTGCTTGAAGGCACCATGCTGGGTCAAATATCTCCAACCGCAAAGCATGCTGCAAGAGCAAGTCAATGTGTTCCCAGTGTGTGTCTATTAACCTGTGAGCTTCTACGGCTTTTGAAATCACTTTTAAAGTGAAGCAGTCATCAGCTGGACTGCAGGGCTGGGCAGATGAGGTGAATTGCTATAAAACCTTTGGAATGAATGTGACTGACCTGTGTGGACACGGTAGTGGGTCTCCAGCTGGTGCTTGAGGCTGAACTTCTTTCCGCAGCCGTTACATTCATAAGGCTTCTCTCCGGTATGGATGCGCTTGTGACCCTTCAGCGTGCTCTCGTCACGGAAGCAGCTCCCACAGAACTCGCACTCGAACGGGTGGTCACCTGTCATGCAGAGAAACAATGATAAAGTCTTTCACCTGAATACATTTTTTTAAATTAAGGGAAGTGGCTTTTTTATTCTAGAGAGCCTTTGATCGGACAAAAATGTGTATCATGGTTTCCAGCAGCGCTGCAGGGAATAAATAACACATCAATGTCAATTTTATTTATATAGCACTATTAAAACACCACATGTCGACCAATGTGCTTTACATCATCACAGTATTATACAATAATAATACAATATTTAAAAAAGTAAAAATGATCAAGAAGAAGAGTACACCATGGCAAACAAGTGTGTCTTAAGTTGTATTTTATGGTAAGCATGTAAGGGTAAGCTGTTCCAAAGTTTTGGTGCTACTACCGCACATAAAACATGAGACCAGTGTAGTGTGATTCAAAAGCAAATGACTCTAATGAGCCAGTTCTTTTTAGTGAATCAAAACCATACAGTGCTACCACTGTAGACTGACTCATGAACAAATGATGCTTGAGTCGGTTCTTTTTAGTGAATCAAAAACATAAAGCGTCGCCAGTGATTCCCGAACAAATCACTCTTATGAGCTTATTCTTTTAATGAACAGCTCAAAAAGACGAGTTACTGGTTTGAATCAATATAATTTACAGCATGAGCAGAGAGAATTTCTTTCATATTTCATATGTAAGCAAAATGGACATTAAACCTAAATAATACCCAAATGAATTGGAACTAATCCAATCAAATTAGTGCTATTTTAGTGTTATTTATATGCTATTATAGTATTTTGAATTAGCTTTTATATTTCATTTTAATTTTAGTTTTAGTAATTGCGTGTGATTTTATTATTTGTTTTAATATTTCTATTTAGCTTAAATTTATTTTTAAATTTCAGTTTTTGTTTTAGTAATTTTAGTACTTCAAATTCAACTTATTTTATTTCAGTTAGTTGCCAAAGCAGCATTTCTAATTTTCATTTTTAAGTTAAGTTTAAGTTTTTTTTTTTTTTTTAAATTAAAACTATTTTTTATAATTAATAATAACACTGAATTGAATAGGAATCTAATCTATATAGCTTCCTATAAACTAGAATTTAATCAAATCCAGTGTTGGGGAAAGTTACTCTTAAAAGTAATGCATTGCAATATTGTGTTACTACATAAAAAAAGTAACTAACTGAATTACTTAGTTACTTTATATGAAAAGTAATGTGCTACATTACTTTTGCGTTACTTTTTCTTACCTGGGCTTGCTTGTTTTTTTTTTATAATAACAACAAAAAAGTTTTATTTTTGTCAAATGTTAAGGCCCTTTCACACCAAAAGTGAAATGAATAAGCCTCAGGCTGAAGGAAATGCATGAAATCAAAGTAACTTTTGTTACTTATTTGAGAAAGTAACTTAGTTATTTTGCTGTAAATTGCAAAAGTAATGCGTTACTTTACTAGTTACTTGAAAAAAGTAATCTGATTACATAACTCAAGTTACTTGTAATGCGTTACCCCCAACACTGATCAAATCTTTATCACACCTAGCCCTATTTGTACATGGTTTCTAGCTGGTCGGTGATGGTTGACCCGTTCAAGCTAGTTAACCATGTTTCAAAATATAGCTTCAACTAGTTGACCACCTTAGGCTGATATGATTTTTCAGTCAATCTACATTAAACAACAAGACTAACATTTCCTTAGAGATCACAAAGAAATGTTTGTTTTTCACATGCATTGATGCAGCTCGCAAAGTTATTAATATTGAGTAAACATCACAAGGTGCTGAAAGGGAATTATCCAGCACATTTCTCTCCACTGGCTTTTCTAATGTCAGTGATCAGTATGAGTCTGAAATATGGTGATTTCAAACGCCGGCCGATTGCTAATTGCTTTCCCGCTCTGACTAACGGCCCCTCATATCATTTCCTCAGACAGCAGCGGCATATAACGCTCGTAATATTTAATACATTTCAGCCGGGGCGACATGGCTTTAAAGTCATCGGCAGTGACCTATGCTCTTCATTATCTCCCTGTCCAAGTGTTAGCCGTGCCCAGGAATAAATTGCATCTCTTGTTATGTTTTGTCATGCTCCAACTTAAACCCTCCTCTTAAGAGACAATGCGGAAATTCCCAGAGCACGTTCTCTGAGCCAATCACGGCCTGCCATTCACATTCAAATACACTTCTGGCTGAGATGAATAGGTTTCTATCTGGGCTGAGAGGAAAAAAAAAAAACAGGCTGGGACAGATGAGATCCCTAGTGAACAGATATGAGATGATAGATAGAGTGGCAGTCTTTATGCATCTGTATCAACTTATCCGATGCACCTTCTGAAAGCCCTCCAGCCTGTCTGTCATTAAAGTTAATTGCCCAGAGGCGGGCAGCAGGCAGGCCAGACTCACAACACCACAGGCATGCTAATGCGCTAACGCCGTCTACTGCGTGCACATTCTGAACACGTGACTAGCATCAACTACCCGTTGGAGGAAATATCCACAGGTATCAGCTTTGGTGCGTTTCCATGTTTGAAAGTCTATAGTTGTGCCGACAATGTCGTACAGGAAGTTAAATGCAACGTCAGTGTACATTAAAGTGTTTATTGATGATGGCACATTTTAGGTTACTCACTACTGCTGCATAATAAATAAAAAGTAGTGAATTTTACATTGTTAAATATTGAATAAGCTTTGCCCTGCCTGACAAAATGGCTTGAAAGTCAAGGCCGACCAACCTGCAGAGACTGTCTGTGCCATAAGCAATGTGAGCTTTGTGCTCCGTACCATCAAACACAGCTGTGAACATAGACAGCCGCCACTGTCTGCAAATGGTCTGGCAGTGAAATGGAGAGCGAACAGGAATGGCATATTAATGAGAACAGGCTGCATGTGCAGAATAAAGAGAGGAGCAACTGGAGATGCACGGAACCCATTGTTTGATTTGCCCCTCACAATGTAAATACAATGCAGCAGATCATATGAAATATACAGGAAGATGTTGTCAGGTATCCACCCTACCCGTTATGTTGTGGTAATTTTTTATTTACTGGTTTTGATTTTGTTGTTGCATCCTAAAAATTTGCTACTATTAGGGTTGGGAATTGTAAGAAATTTCCCGGTTCTGATTCTGGTTCTGATTCGGCCTAATGATTCCGGTTCAGTTTCCAGTTCTGATTTCTGATATTCGAAAAAAATATTTAGGAATTATGATATTCAAACAATCCTTTTTGTATTTATTACTTACTGTCAAATGATTTTAACAGAACCATAACACAGTTTCCTAACCAAATGAGAAAAGATTTCAGCTACAAACAATTTGTCTGTCAACACCAGACGTGACGCAATTATGAGACGTGATAAAGTCAATCAAAAAATACAGCCAATCAGAAGAGCGCATGGGCGGGCTCTCTTGGCAAGCTCCCAGTACTCGCAACGAAATGGATAAGTACATAATCAAATTCATGAATAACAATATTAAAAAATACATACTGGGTTGGTGAAACATCATAGAAAACACTTGTCTGTTCACAATGATTTGACAGTTTGAGCGTTCTTGTTTCCTTTTATTTATTTTGAAGATCTGAGGTGAATTGTCCATTGTTGCTTTCAGTAAGATACACAAAATGATATTCAAACTCACATTAGATGCTTTTAACATTAAATAAATCACATAAACAGTGCCTGAGATTATCATTATCATACTTTGTGTTGTTGTTCCAGCCGAAATGTCGCAGAAAAATAGAAACCGTTTCTAAAATAGAATCATCGCGTGTCTCCGTTGCGGCTAGTTAGGACAAAAACTCTGAATAACATGGAAAAGAAACCTTTTATCTCGTTTGTCACGTCACGTCTGGTTAGGACACGGTGTAACATCAACCAATTCCACACATTTTAAAAAATCTTTTTTTATGTTGTGATGATGGGGATGTGCAAGGCACAGTAGTGTTGTCTGTTTTAAATGTTATGGATTCTGTAAATTGGGATTTATTGAAATGTATAATAAAACATTGTGGTAGTCTATTTAATTCATGAACCTTCATTATAACAATTATAACTTAATTATATTAATAACAGATTAAATCAATCATTGCAACAGATGTTAACTGTATACATAGGGTTAATGTTTTAATAAATTGTATTATTATTATTACTACAACTACTACTACAACTACTACAACTCAGAGAGGTTCCCTACATTTTAGTATACAATGGTAATATATTTCTATTTCAATTTTGTGAACAGCTATTGACCACTTGCACCCTTGATATGTGGCATAAAACAAAATAATCAGTAAGTAATTACGCTTAGCACAGTTTATGCGCAGTTCTGTATGTTTAAAAATACTAAAATCCCAGCAAAGAAAATCAGATTTTGCTTGGTGAAATAGCTACAGTAGTTGACATTTACTCAGACTCCGTTAGGAGTGTCGGAATGTCCTTTCAGATGTTGTTCTGGAAAAACCATGTACCCGGCGGTCTGTGGCGAGATGGAGTGCATACTTAATGCCTTGACTCTTTAAAAAACAACCTCACTTCATTTCTGGCCCGTCTTATCAAAAATTTACATGTTGAGTCTAGACTTCAACTGTCTCTGACAATCTTACTGGTGTTTCAGGTCAGACAGAGAGAGCAAAAGCAAGAGAAAGATGCACTCTTGCAAGCAAATGGAGTAGGTCCATTTTGTGCTCTTTCTGTTCACTGTTAAACCTTAGAGATTCATTCATCTCCATTTGTCTTGTTATGAGGAAAACAACAGAGATAACTTAACATGGTTATACAAAGTGCACTAATATAGTCTGTTCTAAAATAAATGTAATGAATGTTGATTCATATTTAGGAAACAGAGTATCTAACAAATGTTTGGAGGAGCATTTATATTTCTATACTATAATCCTACCTGTTTGATATGATAAGAGCTTCTCAATGTTTCTCCCTACCTCATTATAAATCATTTAACGTACTTCCTCCACATAAATTTCCTCTTTTTTTCATAATTTTCAGGTAATTTGATAATTGAATTCTCAGACATTCTCATAATGTAGAATGGTAAAAAAAAAAAAAAAGGTCAGATTTGACCTACGGTCTGTAATGGAGGGGTTTGACTTAAGCTTTAAGTTACCCTGAAGGAAACTGTCAAGAGAAAGGGGGAGGTGAGGTAGAGAAAGAGACAAAAGACTGTCAGAAAATAGTCAAAGCCTCAGACAGGCCGCCTACGGACTGTAGGGAGGCAAAGTTTTGTTTACAAAGTTTCCGTGCAGGAAGAAGTCACTGAATTGACAAAGTTTGAGATGTTCTTGGCATTGAATCTTTATTGAATCTTATCAAAAGATAAGTTTGAGCAAGTTAAAGACATACTAGACATTATTTGAGCAAGTTATCACTCTGTTTGTTGCATAACGGTCATGATAGCATTGCCTTTAGTGTTAGCATTGACATTTTTTTAGGTGGGTGGTTCTTGGGCATAAATGTGATAATACCTGACTTTGTCAATACTCAAAAACCTGGCCTGTCTGAGGACAAGTAAGAGGTTTATATAACTTTAGCAAGACTCTATGAACATGCTCCTTCTAAACTCTTTGCCACATCTCAGCTAGTGGCCCGCTTGCCCTTTTCTGCATTACATAGGTGTGAAGTTGTTAATGTGCTTTTAGATGACTCATATATCGGCGGTGTGAGTGACATTCAGGTAAAGCTCACCTGTGTGCGAGCGGAGATGGCGCTTGAGCGCTGTGTGGCTCGGGAAAGTGCGTTCGCACTCGCTGCAGATGTAGCTGCGCATGCCGGCGTGAATCTCCATGTGCTGCTGCAAAGCCTTCTGGGTCTGGAAACGCTTCCCACAAAGAAGACAAAACACTGCCATGTCTGAGCCTTGAGAAGAAAGACAAAACGAGAGGGGGTTTGGGAGTTCAATTAGTGTTTAGTGCAAAGAACGCAGAATTTGGACTTCATCCATTTTGTAGCTAAGTACAATGTTGCAAAATGAATGAATAAGTCTATATGTTTCGTAATGGATGGGGTTAAAGAGACTTAGACGTATTGCCTTAGTTTCTCTTCTCTCCACAACAAAAACAGTGCTTTCAGTATCTATGGCCAATCAATAATGTATCTTTCAAGTAAAGCTGTCCCTAATTTAAAATCTTTGTGAATGCCCAGTGGTGGGCTCGTGAACAGCAGGCTGGGATTGACTTCTCACTCAATCAATCAGCATTTACGAAAGAGCTCAGAGTAAAAAAAAAAAAAAGCATTAGTGCCTCAGACACATAAAAATGAACCCCTACACTTCACTGACAGCTCGTCTGTAATGTGAGTTTTGTGTAAATGTACTCCGACGAGTTGCTCGATGTCTGCTATTTTCATTCTCTCCAAGTTTAAGGGCCGACATTGATTACGAAGAGCCATTCAGGGGCCGGGAGTGGATATTCACTCATGAAAACTTTTTTGACCAAAATGAAAGAGCTAAAAGTACAAAGTTTTAGAATTTGTGTCATTGATCAGGAACTCTGATGTATAGATGGTTAGATGTTCTTGCAAAAAAAGTTGTTATTATTCAAAAAATATTTATTAATATTAAATTTTATTAGAAATTCTAAAATTCATGAACATTTTTTTCTGGTCAAATGTCCTCCCAGACTGAAAATACAAGTTCTTTTGGAAACCAGCTCCACAGCTCACAAATAAAGCAGAAGAAAAACATTCAAGGTAAATCTCACTGTGTGAATGCTGCAGAAATATAAATGATGACACATTCTTGAGCTTCATTATATCAGACACACAACAGATATTTGTGTTGTCAGCCCTTTTCCAGAAGAAAAAAACACGAGGCAATCCAGCACAGGCATAAATATGAGGCGACTGTGGTAAAGAAAGAGAACGCACGAGGGGAAGAGAGAGAGGGAGCTTAGCTTCACTACTGTTTAATGTCTTTAGGAATAATTTACCTCTACAACTCCAACTATTTATACCATCACTCAGTTCCTCTGAGAGCATCCCCTGCTTCTATTTTTCCTCATTGCTCTCTCCTTCTGTATCCCTCGTTCGTTTGTGTCTAGCTCCCAGCAGAGCTTTAATGGTTCTGAAGTGGCTGACAGAGTAGCTTAAGCCGGGTGAATAGGGCTGTTAATGGAGCTAGCTCCTCTCTCAAAGTGAGTGTCAGAGACTCGGCTCTCCTCAGCAGCTGCTGTAGCGGCGCTCTGCTCTGTTTCCCACAGACTCCAGAGCTGCCCATTACCCACACTACACCTCACACAACAGCAGAAAGAAGTGTGTCACCAGCTACTCCTGCAAAAATAATGTGTCTACTGTGTTTCCAACAGAAGTGTTGGGCAAAATACTGAATTTATGAAACGTCTCTTTCAATTCATGAGTGGGAATATGAATTATACTGCTCACATGCTATAAGGTACTGAATTGGAATCTGCATTGGAAATATTTAATGAATCAAACAATAATACAGTCACAAGAGATTAATTTAGTTTTAACACAAGATTTATGATAAAACAAAGTTAAAATATTTAACAATATAATTGTCTATTCATCAAAGAATCGTGAAAAAAAATGTATCATGTAAAAATGTTTCAACAACACAACTGTTTCCAACATTGATAATAATAAATGTTTCTCAAGCAGCAAATCAGCATATTAGAATGATTTCTGAAGGATCATGTGACACTGTAACGATGCTGAAAATTCAGCTTTGCCATCACCTGAATAAATTACATTTTAAAATATATTAAAATATAAAACAGCTATTTTAAATTGTATTAATATTTCACAATATTTCTGTTTTTTTCTGGTTTTTGATCAAATAAATGCAGCTTTTGTGAGACACCTCTTTCAAAAACATTTTTTAAAAAAACTTATAATCAAGTTTTCCAGTATTCAAGTTGTGTAATAATTCATGAAAATATTTTTATATCTCTGTCTAAGTATTTTTAAATCTAAAGCATAATCTTAATAAAACAAAATAAAGAGAAAATATATTGAATGCTATCACATGACACATATGGGCTATCAGAGATGAAGAAAGGATGGAATTGAGGGGAAAAGTTGAATTTGGGTGGTTTGGCTCATTGTGTGGTGTGTGTATGTGGGGTCAGAGGTCAGGTGTGCATGTGGCAGATGTGGGAAGAATGCATTTATAAGAAAACAAAAATATCACTGAACACAGTAAAATAATCTCCAGAAGGGTCTGAGTTATGTTTCTTACGTAAATTTTTACAGTGAAAACAGATTTGATTTTGTTTGCCATGATATTCTGGTCCACAGACATGGTTTGGGACACTCTTTCATGTAATTCTACTGAAATGTTGCCAGTTTGCTTAAAAATGAATCCAAATGCTCCAGGATGAGTTAGTTTAATACTTAGGGTTAATCTTAAACATGAACAATTGTAAAGGCGATGCAAGCAAACACCACTAATGAAGGAAAAACTAGAGCAAATCATCTATTAACCATTTGGTCTAGCATGGAGCTTAAAGGCCATGTTTTTTCTGTTGTGTCTAGGATTTTGCTTTAGCCCTGCTTATGTAGAATTAATGAAGATACACTCTCTTGAAGATAACACATTAATCATAAAACACGCTTTAAAAATTCATACATAGTACCGGCTCCTATTTCACATGCAGAGCCAGAGCCATCTTCCCACATCACACCTGAACTTTAATGTCAAAACTTCGTTTAAACAGATTAAACGGCGTTATCCAGCATAGAACATCTTCGCCTCTTAAAACGAAAATACACAAGAAGCCGAGACCGCCTGTTCTGGCCCAATATCATTTACAATGGAGAGAGAGGCTGTTTGCATCTCGCCAATTCTTACAAATCCCCTTTAATCAGATATGAGAGGAACAGAGACGAGGAGCGCGGGGGGAGGACGAGCATTAGTAAACACGAGGCTGTTCGGTGGCTTCATTGGCATTCGAGTGGGGTTAGAGTGCTGCATTTAAAATGCTGCCTGATGAGGACTACAAAATCAAACCATTTGTTACCACTATTGAGGAGCCTGCAGGCAACAGGCAATTAAATTGGAATTAGTGCAGGGAGATCAGATACAGATGATTCACACACAGAGAGGGGGGAGCTGTCAAAGCCGGAGTTTCATTTCGTTTGGAGGGGACAAATACTTCAAGAGTAAACACATTTATCCCTCTGGCTTGCAAGCTTACCAGCCGCAGCGAATATAACTCTGCCATGATTCTGAACTGGATGCGATTTACTAACATGGATTGTAAATACAAGAAACAAACAAGCGTCTCAAGAACAGAATAAACACATCCTTGGAATGACTGTGCTGGCTCCAAATGAAAGCTGCAGTATAGTATTTTTACAATGTCAAATGTAAAAATAATGTCCCCTCTCTGCAACAGTTCGGCCTAAGGCAGGCTAATATACCTGGTGTTGGCATTCCCATCATCTCAATGGCAGTTGCTTAGCTGGAGTATAGAGATCCAGAAATATGTGACCTTATTTCTGACATCTTTGCTTCATAGACACTTACCTATTTTTCGACAATTGCCAAATAAAATGGACAATTACCTGAGCCGTAAAAGCCATGTGACTGATGACTCTATATTGAAACCCCCTACAACAGATGGGGAAAAACAAGTATATATGTATGTGTATATGTATGTATATATATAATTTTTTTTTTTTTTTTTAAGATAATTATGTGTCCAAAAACTGAAATGCAGAACTGTTATTAAACCCTAACCCGTCTGCCTGAATGACACAGTGATAACTAAATCATTAGACTATGAAAAAAGCATTATATTTCATTTTAAACAGTATATATTCTATAACATTCTATTTTAAATAATATTATAATAATGTAATACTAATAAAAAATGATATTTACTATATATATATATATATATATATACACACACACACACTAGCATTCAAAAGTTTGGGTTGGTAAGATTTTTTAATGTTTTTAAAAAAGAAGTCTCATGCTATACAGTAAAAACATTATTGTGAATTTTTATTTACAATTTAAAATGATGGTAAAGCTGAATTTTCAGCATCATTACTCCAGTCTTCTGTGTCACATGATCCTTCAGAAATCATTCTAATATGCTGATTTCATGCTTAAGAAATTTCTTATTATTATTAGTGTTGAAAACAGTTGTGCTGATTAATATTTTTTTTGAATCCATCATACATTTTTTTCAGGATTCTTTGATGAATAACAGGATTTAATTGATTTTTGTAACATTATAACTGTCACTTTTAATCAATTAAATGCATCCTAGCTGAACAAAAGTATTTCTTTTTTGAATGGTAGCATATGTAATATCTAATAATTCAGCTTACTGTATAATGCTACTTGTCAAGCTGTAACTCTGTAACTGTCATGTAAAAAGTCAAATTATTTATTTATTGTGTAAATGATGGCAATCAGATTTAAAATATATAGAAATGATGGCACAAAATTAGAAATCTCTAACACCACTCAGTTTCTATTGTACCTTGCTATGTGCATCACATGTTCACCCCCACTTTCTCAAGAATTTCATTTACAGACGACAAACTGCTGACCGCTCGTACTTGTTAATAATCGTTAGGACAGGGGAAAAAAGCCCTGTGTGACTCTACAAACAGTTGTGCCTAAAGCCCCTCACTGGAATGCATTGTACCTACTGGTATAATTTATTCGGCAGGCCATCTGGACAGTGAGGGGACAATCAGGCTTAGAGTATGAATGACCCGCTCTATTGTTTACACGTCCACAGGTCCACCTCTTACTCTGCTAATCTGTGTGACTCCTCTGGCTTTTAAAGCGCACTGCTGCTGAGGTGGCTTTTCCACAGCACAAAAGACTCTCAGCACTCCCTCATTAAGACGTGACCATGGGATTGTGTCTTACCTTATTCTGCTGTCGGAGGTGCATGGTTAATCATTAAAGAGTTGTATCCCAAACAATTACTGGACAATTAATAAATAGCTGACGGAAAAAGATCCAAATAGTGACAAGAGAGAGTTAGAGGGCATATTTTACTATTTTACATGCAAGGAAATAGTTGCAGGACCACATTACACATTACTCTTGCCTGAATGGAAATATGCTTCACATGTGTTTTATCATCAATAAAGTTGAATCTGTCTATCTTGAATGTATGTGATTCAGCAGAGCTAAATTGAACAGATTTGAGAAAGAAAAACCTTTTGTAGCCCCGCCCCTTTTTTGTATTTCCACAGCAAGGTAAGATCTTACGGATTTATGAATGAACCGCTCATTTTAAAATCTTTCCTGTCTACTGACATTTGTTGTGACATCCACTTTAAACATTACAATGTTCATGACAACTTTAGTTAACTCTATAATAAGTAAATCCATTTCACCAGCTAATAACTCTTCGAAAGCATGCCATAGAAATATACAGAGTAGGGCTGCACGATTAATCAAAATTAAACTGCAAGCGATTTGGCAAAAGCTGCGATTTTTTATGCAAAGCTTCTCAGTGAAGCACGGCTCTGTGATCAGTAGTAAATGCTACTCCATCTGAAAGCCAGAGGGTGCTCTCGTGCAGAAACTTCAAATATGCCCCGCAGAAGTACGTCATTCCAGGAAATCACTATGGGCATCATACTATCGCTGTAGCTGAATAAACAGAAGATTGAAACGCTTTGATTAGTTAAACATGACTAATAAACACATGACTACGACAATATATGGTTTATTTGAGTTCTTCAAGCCTTCTTGGGTATTTTAATGATAATAAAGTATATTTATACTTCAGTGCTAATCGACATAGCCTTTATCACTGTATCGAATACTATAAAATAATACGTGTGCCTTATTCTGTGTAAGAAGCCACATCATCTCACAGAAGGATGTTTTCAAACACTCAACTGATGTTATGAAGTTTGGAGTAAAAACATGTTATTAAATGTCTTTTGTTGGACATAGAGAAGGTTCATAACGACACAGGTTCATAAATGCTTCTCATGTTTGGAAAGATGTTTGATGCATGTTCCTTTTTAAATGCACATTATAAGCGACTCAAACTTGCAGTGCTTTCAGATGGAGCATACTACTGATCACAGAGCCATGCTTCACTGACAAGCTGCGCATAAAAAATAATCACAGCCTTTGCGATTTCATAATCGCACTATGCCAAATGGGTTTAAGCGCGATTTCATGTTAATTGAGATTGTGCAGCCCTAATACAGAGTTATCGCAAAAATGGAAGTTCAAACACAAAATTCTAAAGATAGCTGCATGCTTCTTTCTCTGGTGCATATGGTCTATAGGGAACTATATAAACACACAAAGGAACAATCATAACCTTGTCTCATGTAAAGGTGAAAGAACCTTCTGAAATCCATTACAGAGCTAAAGGTCTCTGAAGGTCTCTCAAACAGAGAGGTTTAGAAAAAAAATGCACATATATATATATATATATATATATATATATATATATATATATATATATATATATATATATATATATATACACACACACACTACCAGTCAAACGTTTGGAATCTGTAAGATTTTTAATGTTTTTAAAAGAAGTTTCGTCTGCTCACCAAGGCTGCATTTATTTAATTAAAAATACAGTAAAAACAGTAATATTGTGAAATATTATTACAATTTGAAATAACTGTTTTCTGTTTGAATATATTTTATAAAGTAATTTATTCCTGTGATCAAAGCTGAATTTTCAGCATCATTACTCCAGTCTTCAGTGTCACATGATCCTTCAGAAATCATTCTAATATGCTGATCTGCTGCTCAAGAAACATTTATTGTGTACAATATTTTTTTTTTCAGGATTCTTTGATGAATAGAAAGTTCAAAAGAACAGCATTTATCTGAAATACAAAGCTTTTGTAACATTATACACTACCGTTCAAAAGTTTGGGGTCAGTAAGAATTTTTATTTTTATTTTTTTGAAAAGAAATTAAAGAAATTAATACTTTTATTCAGCAAGGATGCATTAAATCGATCAAAAGTGACAGTAAAGACATTTATAATGTTACAAAAATTATATTTCAAATAAATGCTGTTCTTTTGAACTTTCTATTCATCAAAGAATCCTGAAAAAAAAAATATTGTACACAAATAATTTGTACAATTGTACACAATAAATGTTTCTTGAGCAGCAGATCAGCATATTAGAATGATTTCTGAAGGATCATGTGACACTGAAGACTGGAGTAATGATGCTGAAAATACAGCTTTGATCACAGGAACAAATTACTTTATAAAATATATTCAAACAGAAAACAGTTATTTTAAATTGTAATAATATTTCACAATATTAGTGTTTTTACTGTATTTTTAATTAAATAAATGCAGCCTTGATGAGCAGACGAAACTTCTTTTAAAAACATTAAAAAGGTGATGGCAGGAGTTTCAAACCTGTGAGGATCTGAGCATTTAGGCTTCTACACTTTTGGTGATCAATAAAGGGCTCAACTTTAAGGATTTTTTTTTTTTTTTTTTTTTTTTGCAGCTGGATGATCTTGGTTTAGTTTTTTACATGCCCTGCCAACATTTCACTGGCCTTATAACAAAAATTACATTTTAATTTTTAAATGATTGGGTTGACCTTTTTTTAACATTATTTCTAAAACTGTAACAAACCATTATTGCAATTTTGTCAATTTCCACCTTAATGACATGATTATATTAGCAAAATTCAGAACAATAATGTTCAATACAATCACAGATAGCCAAATGTATAGGTCTGCAAGGCATAAAAACACATGCACAAGATCAAAAAATGTAAGAATATCGGGGTGAGTGACCGATGCATCAACTGGCTTAAAACTCTCTCACACTGGCCCAGGCTCACTGTTGAGCTCTGCAACGAACTGAATAAATATGAGAACATCAAGCAAAAAAAGTCATCTAATATTTGTATGCATTTATTTATTTCGTATGACGGCATATTTATTAAGGAATGTTTCTCTGTTCTATATGAGAGGTGGCATTTGCCACATGTCACGGACCCAAGGCCAGCAGGGGGCGCACTTTGTAACAACTCATGACGCAGAAGGTTTCCTCAAATGACCCCATCCCACAGCACAGTTCACATATATAAACCCCTAGCTGTGAGTCACGCTTCTGTCTGAACCATCTTAATGAGCAACATTTATACATTTTTGCATCTGACCTCATTACCATTTCCATCCAATAAGAATCAAGAATGCTTTATATTGCTCTCCACATTAAGACACAGAGTTTAATGATATTACAGGATGATTTAGATGCAGCATTTTAATACTATGGCCCCTAATTAAAGAAGTACATCAAATATAAAACCATTTGAGTGGATAATGCAGCCTATTAAACAACAGAGGAGTGTATAAAAGGCCATATGTATTTCTCTTTTATCAGTCTATAAATCAATAAACTCAAAGCTGATGTATTGACACAACAGACTGTTTCTCACCCCTATTTGATCATCCTGCCAATTAAGCCTTGTTTTAAAAGTTGGCTGAGACTTTTTCAGAGAGCAGTAGAAAATTAATTCCTAATTGACATTCTGCCTCCCCCATTTTTCCCAGGCTGAAGAGGGACGGCAGCTGAAGGGAAACTCTGCTCCGGCCCCTCACTGTACAATAGAGAGTGGATTTGCCTTTCACACTGGTCAGTTGACCCCTTGACATCTGATGACTACAAAGTTCTGAATTAGAATAAAGGCCAGAGACTTAATCCAATTCCCACAGTTCTAGTAAGCAGAGTGCGAGAACACCAAACTTTTCTAGGAATCAGAAGCGAGTTTGTGTAACATTCTAGGAAGAGGATGGAATTTAAAACTCAGCAATTGCAACAATTCAGGCCTCAAATTACAAGTCTAAGAGAAGCGGCATGTTGAATGTATGAAATGACATTGATGAAACTAATCCAAGACAACAACAATGGTGGATCTCATGAAACCTTTTAATAACATGGCCAGTATTTCACCCATATTTCAAGTAATAGTTTGCAATCCTTTCATGAAATTAAGTACATGTGACTCCCAATTGTCACAGTAATGCAAAGGAAACAATCTCATTACTGTAATGCAAAATGTGCTTAATTTTATTATTATTTTTATTATGCATATATTGGCCCCTGCATTATTATTAGCATTAGTATTAGTATAAGTAATAATAATAATTAAATTAATAATAGTAATACATTTTTTTTTATAATTTCTAACAATGAAAATAACTATGTATATATATATATATATATATATATATATATATATATAGTAATATTTGTTTACTGCCTTTCATTTATGCTGAGTTAAATAAAAATAGTTTTATTACAATAATTTTTTAATGAGAATAATGGGAATTAAAAGAAGACTCTGGATGAGAATTTAGGGAAAAATGTGCTTATTTTCACAAAAATAAATGTTAAAATGCAAATAAACTTGATGTTCCTAAAACTGTTTTTTTATTTTTTATTTTATTATTTTTATTTTGGGGTGAAATGTGACCTGAATATGCAAAAAGGAAATGCACATGAAAAAAAATGCATTCTTTTAAATGCTTGAAAGTGTATGCTTTCAAATCAAATAAGCTATATGATGTGACCAATGATTTGACCAGTCAAGTCAGAGAATAGAAAGCATCTTCTCAGCAATGTTTGCTAAAAAAGGCCACTGTGAGAAGGAGATGTAAACATGACAGTTATACAAACAGGCACAACAAATACATCTAATCTCTTTATCACAGAACAAACTGGGTAGATTCACCTGTTCTGAGCTAATTCAGTGAACAGGAGAATCTTTCTGATAAAGACACAGAGACATATTGTGAAATGCTTGTTTCTTTTGTGGCTGTTGGGAAGGAATCTGGTTGGTTTTTGAGAGCGAGACTGAAAAGTGACTGAAAAAGGATGAATCTCAGGTATCTATTTCAAGATGGATCAGTGAATATTAATTTTAATATATCTTGAAAATGAGTCTAGAGAGGATTTATTATATCAAAATCAAATACCCACGTCAAGCAACCAGAAGAGGGTTGAAGTGTTTCAGGATAATCCCAGCATTCACAAACAAGTCACTTCTTTTTGTTTTTTCCCCTCAGAGTCTATCAAAAAAAAAAAAAAAAAAAATTCCCACATTGAGTTTCAGCCTTATTTACATTGTAAACGACACAAAAAGACGGCAATTTATTTAATTCAGCTCTTCTTAAAGGTCTCCACAAACACCTCCAGAATCTAATTACATACTAACTACTTCATCTACTAACTTTTGAATAGAGACACAGACAATATAGTAATCCTGCTGCTCTGACTCTCTTGGCTTGTGAAATCTCACGGAGAGAGGAATCACAGCTGGAGAGATGCACGTGAATATGTTCTTTTCCAAACAATAAGTGACTTAGCAAAAACTGTGGACACCCCGTGATGCCAGTAGCGTTTCATTCTGCCTCCTGACAGGCCGAAAGGACTTCATCTCTTTGCATTGAAGTTATAGCACAATAGGAATTAGTCATTGTGTGATGAAGGAGCATGCTGGGAAATCTGCAGCACCACTGAGACAATCAGTCTTATCTGAGCCGGTGGGGGTGCAACCTGTTTAGTTACAGTCGGGTCATGGAAGATGATGGTCTGTATCAATGAACATAACATCAATATTGGCACAAAATCAGTCTTTTAAGTTTACTAAGGCCACATACAAACATTTGGCAATGGAAAACACATTAAAAATCCTCTAAATTTTCAATCTCTGTGTGTACAGAAAGCATGATTCACTAATGGCTGATATTATAACTTTAGCACCGTTTTGGTGTCTCAAGGCTCTAAACAAGAAACGAAGATGCCATGGATATTTCAATTGTTTGGTCTTAGATATTTTTATGGAATTGTTGAGTCAGAGAACTCAAGAACTTAATCAGTCTGATTAGTGAACAAATCATTCAGGTTTTGTGAACTATATAAACTGATTCATTGAAAAGATTCAGAAGAATGATTCGCTCACACATCAGACATGGACCAATTTTAGACTATAATCTATCAAAAATGACAAAGCCCCACACATAACATGCAGAAAAATATATTTATAGTGGCCACAAATTACTTAAAACCCTTGCTTTAGGTGAATCATGGCCACATTGTACTAATTTGTTCCATTGTTTAGGTAAATTGTGGCCATGTTGTAGTAATTTGTTCCCTAAAATAAGTTGAGGAAACAAATTAGTAAGTCACGGAACCAAATTCCTAATTCATGGCCACAATATCTTGTTTTTCTCCTCACATGTCATGTGCGGCGCTGTATAATTTCTAATTAATTATTGTCCAAAAACTTTTAGTAAGACAGAAAAAAAAACATAACTTATAGTGGTCCATTATTTTGATTCCTGAGCAAATCATTCTGAGAATGTTTTCAATAAATCAGTTCACAAAACCTGAATAATTTGTTCATGACTCAGACTGCACCCTAAAAAATGCTGGGTTAAAAACAACCCAAGTTGGGTTGAAAATGGACAAACCCATGCAGTGATTGGGTTGTTTTAACACTGTGGTTGGGTTAAAAGTTTGCCCAACCTGCTGGGTAGTTTTATTTAACTCAACTATTCCTTAAAAATTACTGTATTGCCTGCTTAAAATGAACCCAAAATATGTTTGGGTTAAAACAACCCAATCGATGGGTTCTCGGACTCAATGATTCAGTCGCTTACCAACTAAGTGGAGGAAGATTTTCAGTGAATTACAATAAATTTCAGTCTGCTCTCCCACAAAGCAATCACATTACTTCAGAAGAGTTCGAACATAATGCTTTATGTTCCAACTCTTCTGTATTCATAAGATAGCAAGTCATATGGACCACTTTTGAGACTTTTATTGCGCTTTTGTGCCCTATATGAAGTTTAAAATCTCCAATCTCCGTTCATTTTCATTACATGGAAAAGAGCGACCAGGATATTCTTCAAAAATTCACATTTCGCATTCCTCAGAAGAAAGAAGTCATATGCATTTGAAACGAGCCGTGTTCTGCATGTGTCAGAGTTAAACACATGCGTTATCATCATATGGAGCCGCTGTAAATGATTCCTTTAAAATGTATCAGAAGCACATGAGCTCAAATGTATTTTACTAAATATAACCTGGTCGTTCCAGAAAGATTGCTGTGTGTGGATGACTCTGACACATCAGCTATACCTCAGATGACCCCTGCGATTCACTCGGCTGCAAAGTGAGAGGCAGACGGGCCAATCTAGCAAAGTAAGGAACGGTCTGCTTAATAATTAACGCAACAAGAGATACATTGCTCTTATTTAACCACTGTTTATTCTGTGGGCCAGATTGCTGAAGTCACAACGTGTTCCCGATGAGTAATTCCACTGTGCCCTCACCCTCACTGTAAACGCAAGTCACTTCCTGTGCAGCGAGATGAACGTGATGGAAGAGTTTTAGGAAATCTGACGTCATAAGCACATAAGACAGATGGACAAGCGGTCGCCCCTTAGGCCAAAATCGTTTAAAGGCAAATCGCTTTTATTCCGGTCTCAAATAAAACCCCTTTAATAACATTTTATTTCTGCTCTGCGAAGGATGCGATAAAGTGCTTCTCCGTCGGGAGGGGAGAAGAGGAAAAGAAAGCTGTGATGTGCTGGCCTGCTTTTCCAGCCTGCCCGCCAGTGCATCGGTCCTGAGACACTAGTGAGTTTTATTTTAGGAGGCTTTTAAGTAGGTCAGCTCTCTAGTAGGTCTCGTCTATGACAGCACAGCGGCTGAGTGTAAACAACAGCACATGATGTTGTTTATCTCTCGCTCTGTCCTGGCACCAAATGCCACCAGCTTCCCCCTTCAGCCGGCCCCTGTCCCACGGGTCTCCCACAATCCTCTTTTCCATTTGCAACCCTAAAAACCTCAAAGAACCAGGCCGATCACCTCTGACATTCTCACATATGCTGGCATTTGAGGACAAACGTCCTGCTTAAAGCCTGAGTCAGAATTAACACTCAAATGCATGTAAAAACGGGCTATTAAAAATAACACAAAGTTACTCACCAGTTGGCTGCTTTGTGCTATAAGGAACTGACAAGAGTGATTCAAATTAAAAGACATATAAACAAGCTAATAAAAAACTAGGGATGCACAATATATCAGTACCATATAGGTTATCCACAAATATAAGAGTTTTTTTTTTATATAGTTGCGCGCAATTTTCACCTTTAAATTACATTTTGCTGTAATCTAACATTACATCCTTAAATATACTAATATCAAAATGAACATCCATTTTGTACACTGTAGATTATAATGTTGTGATGCATAAATTCACTTAAAGCATTTAAACTGATTTTAGTGTTTTAATGTATTTAGAAAATAGTATAAAATGTTAACATTGGACACGTATTAGTTATTGGCAATAAAATGGGAAAAAAAAGAAAGAAAAGGATCAGTATTGACTCCCCATTTATTTATTTATTACATTAGTGGAAAATTAACCATCAGAAGTTTTTTAAATTTTCTTCAGAACTCCATGTGGCGACACATACTGGAATCAATGTTCCCTCTAATTTTTTTTCTTGCTGAACAAAACTTTTCTCTGTTGAGCGCACATTTTGGCCACCTGAGCAAAAACATTCTTTATATCAGACCTGTACAATGAACGTAAACAAATGGTTTTATCATGCAACTGTAACTTTTAACTTTAATGTGCTATTTCTATTTTATTTGACCCTTGATGTAACTTAGTGATATATTAAATCATATTTTTGAAAACAAGCAGTTCAGTCACTAAATTAAGCACATTTTAGGTTACTTGAGATTTTTTTCACATTGCTGCATTAACTGTACCAGTCTTTACCAAGAAATTATTTTTTAAAAATAATTAAAAAATCTTCTGCAGGACAGTTCAATTCTTTATAATAATATAATATGAGCAGTTACACTGATGGTTTGGGACAACCATAATGTGTTTTTGTACAGTCAATTATTAGCAAAAGACAGTGTTAAACCATCAAAATTACATGTTTATTGCTTATGAATTTCCCAGATTTTCTATACCAGGAGGTTTCAAGATTTTTAGTTGCAAGGAGCCCTAAACAATCCCCTTGTGAGATCATTTTTTATCAGGCTTACATTATAATATAATATAATAAAATATAATATAATCTTGAAGTATTTAAACTGATATACAGTATTATATCAGTTTAAATGCTTCAATTTGTTTTAATATATTATAATATGAAAACAAACTGAAGCATTTAAACAGATCTGATAGCTAAATATTTTTAAGAAAAGTGAACATGTTAACTATCTAAACATCCCTGAAACCCACACCACTACCACACACAATAATCTATTTAAACTGAGGTATATAACTGATGTATTTTGAGTTTGCACGCTACACCTGTGGTGGGTGTGTAATTGTAAATGTCTCAGAGTTTTGTTAGCATTCTGCGCCCATCATCCGTTATTTCCGCCACTTCTTCATTAAAACATGACGTTTTATTTAACATTTCTTTTCGTTTCGCGTTGCCTCTCATATTGAGCTATTTAGTCCGCAAACATGACAGTATTCTTACCGCAACTGATTTGGCTCAGGCCCGCTCATACACGCTCAATCATTCTCTTTCTATGAAACCTGTAAACCGCATTCACCGGTTTTAACTCTATAGCGACAATAACCCTATAGCGGTTGACCAGAGCACTGCAATTATTTCTCATTTAAACTACAATCAAATGGATTTCCCCATACATGATTTCATGTCTGAGTCTGTCCTCTGCGCGGCAATTATTCTTTCTGCACGTCTGCGGCATGAGAAGCAGCTTAGAGGGAATATGCGGAATATTCCTCGTATTGTGCTACCAAAACAAAATATAAGGAACAAAATTGACAACAGAACGTAGGAATCTTGAGAGACATTTTTTAGTGCTGAATTACTTTTTTAATCATGTAATTTATTTGATTAAAAATTCAAATCGGTTGACGCCAATAGCCTAGCGGGCAGCGCATCGACATATAGCGCCATTGCACTTCGGGTGACCCGAGTTCAAGTCCCGGCTCGGCAACCTTTCCCAATCCCGTCCCCCCTCTCTCTCTCTCTCCCACTTCACTTCCTGTCTGTTTAGAGTCCTATCATAATAAAGGCAAAAATGGCAAAAAAAAAAAAAAATTCTAATAGGTCGGTACCGATAGCCTCGTGGGCAGCGCCAACTTACAGCACCTTCCCGAGTTCGAGTCTCGGCTTGCGAACCTTTCCTGATCCTGCCTTTATTAGAGAGTACAGTCAAGGAAAGATGGGAAATGATAGGGGAGGAGACAGGGGCACAGGATTGGGAAAGGACCACGAGTCGGGATGCAAACTCGGGTCTCCCGAAGCGCTGTTTCGCTATATTTTGGAGCGCTGCCCACAAGGAAAACAGTTTCATGGCCAGTAAAAAAACATTTCTGGTCGGTCTTAATGCAGTGAAAAGAAATGGCTGCTTCAAATGGAAACAAGGCCCTAGATTTTCTTCACTGTCTGCATCTTCATACAGGAAGGCTATCTTGGCTCCATAGTATATTGTGAAGAAATTTAAAATTCTAACTTGGTTTAGTCCAGAAAATGTAAAATGTATGCAAGTAATGACAACATCCCTCACTTCAGTCTGAATGAGTGATGGCTGGAGCCCAGCAGTAAAAAGGTTTCTCAGAATGGATGAGCTATGTCCACCCATCCTCGCGACTAAATGTGCTGCCAAACTGAAATAGAGAGCGGGATGTTTACAAGTTTGGGAGAGAAGGTATAAAATTCTGGGCATCGTTAACACCACCTCTATGTCGACATGCATTAAGAATTTATACAGTGTGTGCCACAGCGAGTTACAGTTACATGCCAACGTTTTAGAGAGGGTTATCGTCTTTCTCCCTGTGGAACACAGGCGACAGATATTGCACCCTCACTGTAGTAGCATCGTGTACACTACTGTAAAAATAATAGGAACATACTACAGAATCCTGATTCTGATCCAACAGAAATTCAGAGATTTTATGAGCTGGATGCCATGGAAACATTTAGCACCTCAAATCCATGCAGATGACAAAAGTATGGCACCTTGTTTTAATTAGGACTCAAGCTTTATATAGACTAAACATGTGGATCATTAGCCCCATGAAACGCTTTTATACCCAGAGAGCAAATTAATTAGTGCAGTCTGGAATACCTGTGACAGGCTGCATCCTTTGATGGCAGTCTCATATGCCAATAAGTAACAAAAGTACAGGTAGAAATTATGGTTATATAGGACGAGATATAGAGATTAGAGTGCTGTTATTGAATTAAAGTCCCCCCACCAAAAGTGTTTGGACACTTAAGGCCCAGATATACTTACTGCAAGTTATTTTTTGTTCATCACAGCCTACGCTGTTGGGGGCAGCGTTTAGACGAATGTATAAATACGTACTGCACGCTTTACTCTCAATAACAAAATAAACACGACAAAAATGACAGCGACATTGTCATGCCACGTTTACTTATATAGCACTTTATACAAAAGATTGCTTTAAACAAAGCCGCTTCACAGTATTACATAAAAAACAGTGTCAGTATTTCTTTCAAAAAGAATAACAACTTCAGTTTCTAAACTAAAACAGCTTTCCAGTGTGTTCATGTTTTTTACTCTTGTCTGAACTCGATAGACCAAACAGAAGAAATGAACCGGAGAAGATTTCCATCTCAAAGAAGGCGGAGCCTCAGAGCCACACCTGCTTATTATGTAATAATCGCCATGGACCAATGGTAGTTCAAAGGCATTTACCAGCCAGAGCAAATTTTTCTGGAAAGTTTATTTTGGCAAGCTGTTTGAACTTCATTTCATCCAGATTGTGTTCGAAATGACATCACATTAATTTGTTTTTCGATTTTGCTAGAAGTGTATAAAAACAAATGATGTTATAATGTTTCTCAGAACTAACTTCACGTTACTTACTGTATATGTCTTTTTTATCATTTAAAATGTAATAAACTTCTTTTTTTTAAATGTTTTGATTGAAAAGTGTGCTTGAGTTATCTTTCTGTTAAATAAATGCCACTTTGTTTGATTTTTTTGTTATTTAAGCAGTGACATTTAGACATTTTAAATTATGGCTTAGTTTTTTCTGGGACGGCTGGCACTGTATATAGATTCAGGGACATTTTTTTGGCTTTTTTTCACTTTTATTGATTTAAATACTGCAGTGAGGACAAGAAAAGATGTGGGAATGGGATCAGGAAATGTCTCAAGCTGCACTCAAACTGGCAATTTATATGACTATGGCTGTTAAACAACAAAAATGAAGCAAATTGTATAATTACACATCAATCACACACTCTTTTTGAGTCTGAATAACTTTCTGCGAGGAACAGACTGAAATGTATGTCGTTATTCCCTCCAGTGAACTGCTGTGACTGGATCATTGATTCAGTGAGCTGAAGTCATGAACGAATCAGTTCAATCAATAAATGAATCATTCAGCCTGATTTGTGGCTCATTCTCTCAGTCCAATTTGATCACTGAAACTGGATCAAAAGAATGATTTGTTCAGATGATCCATTTCTTGAGCTCAACTTGCTGAATCAAAGATCCAGTTGTAATGGTTCTCGAGTTAACAGCTCAGTGGAGGGGAAGATGACTTGGATAATTGCTGCTCCTCACACAAAGCTATCATATGGCTTCTGAAGACTTGGAATAAAACATGTGAAAAAATAACAGGGTAAGTAAATAATAACAGAATTTTCATTTTCATTAGAGTAGTTTGTACATGCTTCAATGTGCCCTGACAAAGTACACTCAGGTATGCAGCAGCAAAAACAAGTTTACACTCAATAAATCATCCCATGCCAACCCCTATCAGAGCACACTATTTACCTCACCTAAAATATGATTATTAAAATGTCTGTAGTACCACTGAAACCCAACCTTGCAGTCATCAGATGTCAGTGAATATGAATATTTGACAGGAGGGTGGCAGCTGAGCGCTGTTGGCGTGTTAATGAACGTGCCAGAGCGCCGATGACTCACAGGCTCTGGTAACTCAGTACAGTCGCTCTAACAAATGTACGTGCCATGTTTAGACAAAGTGATGGAGATTGGTGAAACATGGCACTACTGCTGTGCCAAAGCGGTGTGCCGCCCTGCCCTGTAACTGCACATATTATTGGCTGAAATTTTAGAGGGCACCGAAACCTTCCCTGCTGAATTATAGAAGACCATCAGTATGGAGTTTTGATAGGGTCATAAACATGATTGCTACTGGCACATGCATGACGCATCTCCACTTTACTGGTGTTTTTTTCATTGTGGTGAACTAGTTAATTTGGCTTGTGGTCAGATAAGGCAAGAAGGGTTGTACCTGTATGAGTCTGTCGATGGGCTTCCAGGGCATCTTCCTTGGAGAACTGAGCCCCACACTGATCACATACTAGTGCTTTTGGTCCAGCTGGAAGGAAGAAGAGTTCAATTAAAGTAAATATCAGCTGGCCAATAGCTTTATTACGAATGGCAACATTACACAGTGTCATTTTAGTATTATATATAGTAATTTACACACACACACACACACACACACACACACACAGTAGTAGTTGTTAATATTTTGAATTAGCTTTTAATTTTAATTTAAGCGGTAGTAATTTGTGCTTTTGTCATTTTATAATTTTTTAAATAATATTTATATTTAGCTTTCATTTATTTTTATTTCAGTTTTAGTTTTAGTAATTGTATTACTTAAACTTATTTATATCAGATAGTTGCCAAGGTTTTTTAGGTTTAAGTATTTCATCTAATAGTCAACACTGACATTACATGATTTAAGTGATAGTCTGACCTTCACTGATATAAACTTGTACATCAGTGAACAAATATTCTTAATAGGAAAATGGTACATGGCAGTACGGTTGAACTGTTGAGTATACTTTTTTTTTTTTTTTTTTGAAGCTCATGTTTAGAAAATCAAACCATAAAATGAACTGAAAAGAAAACAGAAATGATGCCAAAGGCTGAAATTGTGTTATTTCAAAGTATGAGTTGTTTATGACATTAAACATCATTCATTTTTCCCCCCACACATCAACAGGGTAACATACTGTCCCTTGACAGAATCAAAGAGATGTTCTTATCTACAAGAGCTGGCAGCTTTCTCCTGTCTTGTCTTGATAAAAGACCGTAAACCATAAGCCAAGGCAGAACAGACAGCAACATGTCCTAAAGGATATTAAAGCGCTTTGTATCTTCAGACTGATTTATGACATGTACAATGAGTCTCTTCTTACAAACAAAACACTATACCCATTTATTATGTATTCGTAGAGATAACAGTAATAAATGATAATCATGTAATAGGAAGGGTCATATCAGGTTGATGCACCCTCAGGCAGGTACTACTCATGTCTTCCTGTAAAAGCAGATAATTTTGACCAACCATAATTTATTTATAAACGCTAAGGTTGGTTTCTTCAGGGTGAATCTCACAAAGCCCGTCCCATTCAAAAGTTTGGGGTCAGTAAGATGTTTTGAAAGAAGTCTCTCATGCTCATCAAAGCTGCATTTATTTGATCAAAAATACACTAAAAACAGGAATATTGTAAAATATTATTACAAGTTAAAATGACTGTTTTCTATTTTAATATGTTTTTAAAATTGTATTTATTCCTGTGAATTTTCAATTTTCATTATATCAGTTTTTAGTGTTAACAGAAAGCTTAAAAGCATTTATTTGAAATAGAAACATTTATTTGAAATAGAAACTTTTGTAACTTACATATATATAACTTGCATAATTATAATGGAGAATTGGGAATATAATGGGAATTAATTTTTTGAAGTTTTATTAAATGTTAACAATGAGATTATTTGGTTTTTATAATCAATTAACACTGCTTTTGTCATTTACTACAAGATGGACAAAATTTCTCACCAAAAAAGTAATTAGGTTTAACCAAAATTTCGGTTTTACCGAATGACACTTTTGGTTATACCGAATGACGATATTTTCAAACAATGCTAACAGGCTGATATCTAACTAGTTAGCTTGCTAGCAAAAGGACGATCAAACATTTTATATTTAGTACAAGTTTATAAAATATTACAACATTTTCCATGTTTTATAGCGGTTGTACCGAATGACCTGATGTTTAAGCAAGTGAAAACATGAATTTTTCAAATAGTTAAGAGAGAGTTAGTTACTTTGCTTCACAACTGTGTGGTCCTTTGCAGGTGTCTGAATGATGTCACATCCTGTCACATGATACTGACCACATGAATTTATCCAAAATGGTCCCTTTATATTGGTTACTCCGAATGACATCAATGAAATTCATTTTTCTTTCTCATAACAAAGCAATGATTTCTACACATAATTTTAATACCATTTTGCACTATGTTGATGTATGATGTTAGAAAATCATACCAGAATAAAAACTATATACATTTATTACATTTTAAGATATTTCAATCACAAATAAAATGTCTGTACTGGCCTTTGGATGGTTAAACCGAATGACCTTTTGACACTTTAAAATCTTTAAAATTCCTTTATATGTAGCAAAATTTAATTAAAACGTATTTTTTTATATAACTAAAAAGTGTTTTTAATTATACTACATAATTTATAAAATATAATATATATACAATATAAATAAATACATTTCCCTACCCATTCTAATTGCTATAATGCTTGTTTTACTTTTAAATCTGTTTGTAATTTTCATTACTATGACTCTCATTATTTTAATTACTGTATTACAGTCAAAAGATCATCTTGTCTGGGCACAATGGAGGCTGTGCATGTACAGTACTACCATTATGTATAAATTGTTTAACATTTTTTTTCATATTACGTTAATGAGAATTTTTCACATTACGATAATGAGAAGGGGTGAGGACTGCATAATTATCATGAAAATAATGTCACAATGCAAAAAAAAAATCTTAATGGTCCTAAAAACAGGCGATGCAGATTTCACCCCATTAAGACATCATTAAACATATCAATCACCTACACAGATGGAAATACATATACAAGGTGTACAGTGCACACACACACAAAGAAAGAAAAGAATCATTTAACCCAGTTGCAACCACCGATCCTTAATAACTGGACTAAATAACTGTTCTGATGGCCATCAACCGCCTGAGGGAATCCATCTATTATTAGCATTAGATCCACCTGTGGAGCCGCTGGCCCATTATGAAGTAGGCCAGGATGTTTCCATCACTTTAGAAACACTCCCAATAAACCACACATGCTCACCGAACGAGGAGAAATGGCCAGAGTGACATTGCTTTTTCTGAACAATTCATGAGGGACAAGAACTCAAAAAGAGAAGTGAACAATGTCTTCCATTCACCACACATGGCTTCGACACAACATCTACAACTATGGGTTCAGCTAGCAGGCTTTTACCATTTCCTGCAGACTTTGTATCTCAGACTCAGAGAGAAAAAAAAAAAAGTCAATAAAATCCAAATGTATAATGACCATCGGCTCATCAAGTATCTATTTTCACTCAACTGGCCTGAAATGGCTTTATTATGACTCATTAAAGCACCCACAAGCTTCGTGAAGTCAGCCAGCTTGCACCTAAAATTAGCCTCTTTCCATATACACTTTCTTCTCCTTCCTTCTGGACGACAACCAAAGCCCTTTAAAGTTTAAAAATGCTCTCATTTACAGAATCATTACAAACCATGCTCAAAAATACTTTGATGGTGTGACTCATCAGCGCCAGCGTAAATTACGCCTGATGTGAGAACATTTCTGATGTGCGTGAATGAAAATGCTCTGTGTTTTCAATTTATTATTGTCGTATTAGTGAAGGATAGTAGCTACTCTTCAGGGCTTGCTTTGAAATGCTTCCTAAATTCAAGTGAGCTATCTACCTAGACAGCATTTTTGGGAATCATGCATCATTTCAGCATATCTCATTTGTTCTGTTGTGATGCTGACAGGCAAAGTGAGGCAGGATTCTCTCATACGTCTCCGCACACATGTTTCCAAACGCTCAGCACACATTTAAAAAAACCACGAAGCAGATCCCACATTCAATAGGGTTGTGTTCTGTTTCAGACAGCACATTGTGCACTGTACTGCCCATGATAAACAGCCCAAACAGCCTCCAGACTGGCTGCAATCACCCTCCATCAAAACACTTTGCCTGGCATACAAAAATAAGATTCAATCTCGTGCTGAATACCAAATTAGAGCATTAGAAAACAAGGGCTTCTGCTACTTGGCAACCGTTGGGATGTAAAGCAGCAAAATCCAATGACGGGCCAGAAGATCTAGGGCTTTGATGCGCTATAAAGACTGAATTAGATTTTTATTTTTATTTCTCCCTCCTTTCACTGGCTTTCAAATTAAAGACTTAAGTTAACAATCATAAATTGTAAGTGATTGGACATTAACACTGAAATAATGTTATTTATGTTGTAATTTGTGAGTCAGTCAAATAATAGGTCACAATGGAAAACAATCATTAAATAATGGAGGCGCAAAGGTCATAATATTAAAGCAGCTCTATATATAAACACAGCAGGGTGGTTTAATGCTTTTTAAAAACAGCCTTCTGTCAATCTTTGTGGCAAAGTACATAGAAAGGTAATTTATTAGTATGCTGACATCTGCAGGTCTGTGAGGTATGAGTGGTTAAATCCACCTGATAGAAGCCGGACAGTGAAACAGAATACACTTTCCATGAATAAGGTATCAAATAGGGTCTGACCTAACTCCTACAAAAGTTTTTTTTTTTTTTTTTTCCAACAAATAAGTCAACAGAAGGAGCTTCCTAACCATGGTAAAATAATAATAATAATACAATATAAATTACAATATATATATATATATATTATATATATATATATAAACTTTATTTTCTATGAGGTTTGCATTTTTTTTCAAAATTGTTATCAAAATCTAGGATAGGATTTTATAGCAATAAGCATTAAAAATCAAAATTAAATAGACAAAATATTTTATAATAAAATAAAATAAAACAAAAGTCCACAAAAAATATAGTGTATAAAAATACAGTATTCCTGTAAAATACAGTAACAGGGTTGAAAATTTAGCCCACATTTGTGTAAAATTTAAGGAAATTAAGTCAGATTATTTACCTGGGTGTTCCAATTTTGAGCGATGTTACAACTAAATATTACATTTTTAGTGAATAAAATTAGTAAGTAATTAAAAATTATTCTGATGACAAATTTAGGTAACACTTTAGTTTAGGGGCCAATTCTCATTATTAACTAGATGCTTATTAGCATGCAGGGTTTTTCCTGGCTCAAAATGAGGCGGAGGTGGTAAAATCCTGATCACGGCAGAAAAAAAACACTTTTACAAGCATGTATTTTAGGTATTTTAATATTAAGAGAATAAGATTTGTATTTTGAGAAATTATCATATATACAGTGTTTCCCATAGGACTGTGTGTTTTCTGTGGTGGTTGTCCCTCTGTCCCTATAGGGGGGTCCGGGGGGATGCTCCCCCGCAAGAAAATTTTGTACATTTTAAAGATAAATTCATTAATCTGGTGCACTTTGAGAGTTCAAAATTAAAAGCTCCAACCCATGTTCAGTGTGCAAACTGAACAAAGAAAAAGTCTTGTACCTGAACTTTAAAGGGGACTTCTATAGGGCTTGTGCGCTAGAGATGTGCGGATCAGCTCTAACATCACCCAAATCCTCTGTTAAAAATAAATCATCCACCCACCAAGTTCCCAAAACTACGATATTCTCTGATTTAGATATCTGCACCTGATCATCACAAAATAATTATTCAAATTCTCAGTGTTAAGCATGATGATATAACAACATATAACACTTAAGTAGGCTGCTTTTAAATAAATATCTAATATAAAAGTTCTTCTTTGGCAAAATTACATTTCCTTAATAGCCTATAAACACAGGTTTTACTCCCTTCAAACTAAAATTGTTTTATTACACTGTTTTATTACATCGTTGTTGAAAAAACACTTATCAGAATAATTTCTGTTAAGCTTGTGTATATTTTGAGTTAAAGCTGTTAAGTTTTTAAGCAAAATCTCATGTGGGGTTTTTCCTTTGTGTTCCTTTGTGTATAATGACCACTAGAAGGTGCTCTAGGGATATGCTTTCCTTGATTGGTTTTCCTCGAATAGAAATTTGTTGTCGTTGAAAACGAAAAGAGTGATGCGCATTCCTTGCGTTTTACCAAATGAGAGTTCCGTGTCTTTATTAAAATCAACACATTAATGATTTATCCCTCATTCACCCGCAATTACTTGGAATGTTATTTTGTATTACTTGGCCGGCCCAACCCGGCGGATTGTCTGATGTGGATATAACCGCGATCCGCGCATCACTTTCGTGTGCTCTCGCAGAATGTCCTGAGCGGCTCCGTTCGAGGCCAGCAAGTTGTAGGGCCGGAGTGAAAGCAATGTGCACGGAACCCCATTTTCTGCAGTGGGGATGGGCGGAACGGTTCGAGAATGTACACAGGCCGGGAAGCCACAACGGAACCGTGGTAAAGGGGTATCTGAGCATGTGACTGCCTGTTTGAGTTTTCTCAACACTCGACAGCCGGAGGCGGCACGAAATTTGACGGAGGCGACCGCCTCTTAATTCTCTATGCAGGAAAAACCCTGGCATGCATATTCCTAGAATATTGGCTGTTTATTAGTACTTATAAAGCACATATTAATGCCTTATTCTGCATGACCATATTCTACATCCCGTAATCCTACCCAATACCTGAACTTAACAACTACCTTACTATTAATAAGCAGTAATTAGGAGTTTGAGGCAAAAGTCGTAGTTAGTTAAAGGGTTAGTTCACCCAAAAATGAAAAATTCTGTCATTAATTACTCACCCTGATGTCGTTCCACACCCGTAAGACCTTTGTTCATCTCCGGAACAAAAATTAAGATATTTTTGATAAAATCCAATGGCTCAGTGAGGCCTTCATTGCCAGCAAGATAATTTTTAAAACAGTTCACGTGACTACAGTTGTTCAACCTTAATGTTATGAAGCGACAAGAATAATTTTGTGCGCAAAAAAAAAAACAAAATAATGACTTTATTCAACAATATCTAGTGATGGGCAATTTCAAAACACTACTTCATGAAGCTTGGAAGCTTTACAAATCTTTACTTTCGAATCAGTGATTCTGAGCATGCATCAAACTGCCAAAGTCACGCCCCCCAGTGGTGAACCATTGAAATTTCGAAACACTTATGACTTAATGAAGCCTGGTTTACTGAAATCACGTGACTTTGGCAGTTTGATACACGCTCTGAACCACTGATTCAAAACAAAAGATTTGTAAAGCTTCGAAGCTTCATGAAGCAGTGTTTTGAAATCACCCATCACTAGATATTATTGAATAAAGTCGTTATTTTTTTGGCGCACAAAAAGTATTCTCGTCACTTCATAACATTAAGGTTGAACCACTGTAGTCACATGAACTGTTTTAAATATGTCTTTAGTAGCTTTCTGGGCATTGAAAGTGTAAATTATCTTGCTGTCAATGCAGGCCTCACTGAGCCATCGGATTTTATCAAAAATATCTTAATTTGTGTTCCGAAGATGAACGAAGGTCTTACCGGTGTAGAACGACATGAGGGTGAGTAATAAATGACAGAATTTTGATTTTTGGGTGAACTAACCCTTTAATAGTGAGAATTGGACCCTAATCTAAAGTGTAACCCAAATTTAATATCAATTTAACAGATGTCATTTCAACATTTTTATAGATTTTAATTATTGGATACAGTTGAAAAAGTCAAGACCTCTGAGGCTGGACAAAAATCCCCATTTTAAGGGGGAGGACATAGACAGTTATTTTTCATACTAGGTTAATTTTATATTTATAAGTGACAGCACAGAACGCTGTTTTGATAGAGAAAGTGCCAGAAACTGGCATGGCGGCACATGTACTGTACATGCCCTCGGACGTAACCTTTTAACACTTCGACCACAGCGCAGACGTCTGCTCCATCCTCTCGAGTTTGCCTGTAAGGGCCTGCAGTCAACATTTCTGTTTTCTTTCTGCATTTTTGTTTTATTTAGAACTCCACCAGCGTCCTCCCTCCACCCCAGTGCTCACGCTATTTTGGAGAGCAGTGGCTTGGAGAGCAGTCAAGTTTGATTAATTTTGGGATTTGGGTACAGTATGTTCCTGGACACACATCTGCGAGCAATCATAAATGCTCCAGAATGCTGGCAGAACATCCAGACCTGCCGGCAGCTGATGATGTCATCAGTGCGAGGGAAGAGCTGGCGTGTCGCCAGGCACAGAGCGCAGGGCTTCTCCCAGACAGAGAGAGAAAGACAGAGAAAAAAGAGAAAGAGACATTAAGAGAAAACATCTTGACAGGGCTTTCAGCCCGAACGCCGCACATGATGAAGATTCGCTCTCGTTCATGTCGTGCGTGAACAGGTGCGACAGCGGATTATGAGCAGATTAAATGTGGGAGGAACTGAATATTGTTGCCAGTGTTTATTGATTTATAACAGATTAGGAGGGTTGGATTTGGGAGGAAAAATAATATACCTTTTCCTCTCACTTTCATAAACACAAAAGAGAGACAGACAAAAAACAAGACATAAAAGAGAGGATTCTTTTTTAGTTCATTTGGAGAAGAGCACTGTCAGAATCTTGACAAAAACGTGAGCTGATAAAGTCAAGTGAGGTGGGCTTCACAAACCCTCCAGAGAGACGACTATAGACTTAATCAGACAGTTGGACACACACACATACACACACACACACACACACACACACTCTCTCTCTCTCTCTGCTGCCAGTTTGAGTGTATTTCCCCTCCACTTGAAACAGGACATTCCCCTCTAAAGCACAATTTAGTATGGGCAACTACTGAATTCAATAAGCATCAGTCATGTTCTAAGATTCCTAATACTGAACCTGGAGCCTTGGCTTGAAGAAGCAGGTTTGAATCTCCAACTTGTTTTAATGTCATTCTTCCATTTCCCCCCAAAAATGTCCCTTCTCTGCTATCATAAAGGCGACAAAAACGTTTCTTGATATTTTAAATCAATCATTGAACTAAAAGTAATTGGTTCAATATATTGCTCAGGCTGATTATTTTATTTTTTTATTTAAGTAAATATTGTTAAATAAGTGTTATTTTATTGTTGCCATATATATTGTCCAGGCTGATTTTTTGGTTGATATTTTATTAATTAATTTTTTATTTTATTTTTTTTAGTAAATATTGTGTTGTGTTATTTTATTGTTTACGTATATATATAGTCCAGGTTGATTTATTACTTATATTTGATTTTTTATTATTATTATTATTTATTTATTTTTTGTGTAAATATTGTGTTAAATAAGTGTTCTTTTATTGTTCATTTATATATTGTCCAGTCTGATTTACTGGCTTATATTTCATTTTTTATTATTTTTTTATTTACTTATTTGAGTAAATATTGTGTAAAATAAGTGTTCTTTGCTTGTCGACATATATATATTGTACAGGCTGATTTATTGGCTAATATTTAATTTTATTTATTTATTTATTTATTTTTACTTTTGAATAAATATTGTGTTAAATATATGTTCTTTTAATGTTGGCATATTGGTGTTCATCTAATTTGTAATCATAAAATTAAAACTGTTACGCTGATAATATAATTTGTAATTAACAACAAATCTTTACATTTTTAATTAAATTTGTAATAAAAATTAAATTGCAGTGTTTTCACTAATGGCATTTTTATATGAAAAACCAATGTCGCTAGACCACATAACACACTCTGTAAAGCAACGACTGAAAGGGAAATATCTTAAAAAAGGAGCTACAATAAAAAACAGGATGACAGTTTCAGCACTGAACTTCACTTTGCAGTCTGCGTCTGGTTTATTTTATGTCTACAGTTATGCAACAGACCCTTTTGATAACCAAAATCTGACAGCAAAAGTTCGAACTTAATAGCACACAGCGGCAAGAAACAATACCACACACTTACATAACATGTAACAGCATAATTTCAACATGATTGCTTAATTATGGGTTTGGATGTGTATAAACAACTGGATCCGTCCCCTCCCTTAAACGTGTTTCTCTCCTACACCTCCTCATTACAATGAGAAAAAAAAAAAAAAAAAAAACAGTTGGCAAGATTCACTGTACATACTGTACTAAATAATGTGGCAAAGTGCCCAGACTGGATCTCTGCCAGGCTTGAAATGTAACAGTTGAGACACACATGAGACTGGAAAGGGAAGCGGGAAGACGGGGATAACCAAACACTGCGTCACTAACAGAAGTGCAATGTTCCATCTGTTAGAGCAGGTTAAGAGTGCGGTACATAGTGGACAAACACAGGGCAACAGGGGGCTGACACTTGTTGCACAACAGAGATCACGTATCACTTGTGCAATGGTACTGTAACCTATGTTTTCATCCTTATCGGGACTACATTTGTGTGTGTTCATGTTATTTATGTGATTGGGTGGGTGGGGTTACCTGAATGAGACAGCATGTGCATCCTCAGTCGTAAACTATCCAGAAACTGCTTTCCACAGAACTCACAACCAAAGGTCTTCACTCCACCGTGCAACTTCCTGTGGATGCAACACATATTGAGAGATCAAACAGGTGCAGCTACACACAGTATCTACACACTTTGACCATTACAATTCGAAAGGGGAAGAACTGAACATTTTATTGACCTTGATGTCAAATTTAACAGGTAATGTGTGCTTTCCAGTGAGAAAATGCCATCAAAATGAGTTTGATAGAGATATAACAAGATATAATCTAAAGTCAAGCACATTACGTATTTTAAGTGAATGTATATTTTAATAAGTAGAAAGAATAACAAAAATTAATGATGGTTTTCAAAAAGATTTCAAACACTCCCTAGTCTGGTTTAGTCAGTTGTGGAAATCATAGGTTGGGTGAATATTTAAATAATAAATAAAATAATAAAATTAAATATAAAATTAAAATAAAATAAAATAAAATAAACCTGCGATGCCAAAATGCCAGATTTGTCGAGTATCCTCATTAGAGCAGTCATAAATTAACTTAAAGACTTGTGAGGAAATGAGATGCATGTTCGGCATGGCTGCTCTTAAAGTGACAGCAGCCTAATAAACCAGTTGCTGTGATGTCTGTCATTAATGTTAATCAAAGAACAAAGGTAACAGAGAAATTTGGAGCTTTAATAAGGAATCGGATTAATCTATATTTAATTTATAATTTATCCAGTGAAGACTGTAAAGTGATTGATAACTTTATTCAATTTCTGTATATTTTCTATTTGTTAGACAGGTAGGAAGGCCACAGGAAAATATGACATTCATTATTACGAGTTTATGTGAAGATTGTTTTAAGTTCACTTAATTTAAGTTATTTTTAAAGCCTAATAAATGTTGAAATTGATAGCTTTCAGTTATACTGTAATGTTCAGTGTCTATAATTAATGTTTATATACAAATCAATCTCATAAAGACATCAGTACCACTATTAGTATCAGTGAAACTGGCTTTCATTCATAAAAAGATGGCATTAAACAAATATTTACAATATAAAATTACATATTATTACAAATTACAATTTATATTACAATATAAAAATATTAAGAACTCCAATGTTTTTAATCATGATTAATCACAATTAATTACAGAAAAAATAAAAAATAAAAATATTTTTTTAATCGATTGACAGCAATTATATGTATATATATATATATATATATAAATATATACACACACACTACCAGTCAAAAGTTTGGAATCGGTAAGATTTTTAATGTTTTTAAAAAGATTCATCTGCTCACCAAGGCTGCATTTATTTAATTAAAAATACAGTAAAAACTGTAATATTGTGAAATATTATTACAATTTAAAATAACTGTTTCCTGTTTGAATATATTTTATAAAGTAATTTATTCCTGTGATCAAAGCTGAATTTTCAGCATCATTACTCCAGTCTTCAGTGTCACATGATCCTTCAGAAATCATTCTAATATGCTGATCTGCTGCTCAAGAAACATTTATTGTGTACAATTGTACAAAATATTTGTGTATAATATTTCTTTTTTAGGATTCTTTGATGAATAGAAAGTTCAAAAGAACAGCATTTATTTGAAATATAACCTTTTGTAACATTATAAATGTTTTTACTGACACTTTTGATCGATTTAATGCATCCTTGCTGAATAAAAGTATTAATTTCTTTAATTTCTTTAAAAAAAAATAAAAATAAAAATTCTTACTGACCTCAAACTTTTGAACGGTAGTGTATAATGTTACAAAAGCTTTGTATTTCAGATAAATGCTGTTCTTTTGAACTTTCTATTCATCAAGGAATCCTGAAAAAAAAAGTACACAACTGTTTCAACATTGATAATAATCATAAATGTTTCTTGAGCAGCAAATCAGCATATTAGAGTGATTTCTGAAGGATCATGTGACACTGAAGACTGGAGTAATGATGCTGAAAATTCAGCTTTGATTACAGGAATAAATTACTTTATAAAATATATTCAAACAGAAAACAGTTATTTCAAATTGTAATAATATTTCACAATATTACTGTTTTTACTGTATTTTTAATTAAATAAATGCAGCCTTGGTGAGCAGATGAAACTTCTTTTAAAAACATTAAAAATCTTACCGTGTCCAAACTTTTGACTGGTAGTGTATATATATATATATATATATATATATATATATATATATCATGCATTTGACAGATGCTTTTATTCAAAGCTACTTACATTTAAAATATACATTTGACCAGTTTCCCTATAATGAAATGTAATGTAATATATAGTATAACTGCTCATTTGGATTGGATATACAGAATAAATTCACTCAAAAATGTAGGCCTAATTCTTTCATCATATGTGCAGGCATGAATGAGATCTGAGAGTTATGCCGCAAGAGAAAATTTGAACATTCTCCAAAACATCTCCTTATGTGTTCATAAAGAAGAAAGAGAAGCTTTTAGTTAAATGAACTATTCCTTTAAAGTTAAAAATGCACTTTTATTTAGGAATGCAGCTTCACAAATCCACGCTTGATATTCTAAACACGCCTGCGTCTGTGGCTCATAGTTTATTTTGATGATACTCTCGACAGGGTGCTGTGAAAGGTTTAGGGCACATACTTCAAAGACTTCAGGCACTCGAAATATTCATCAAGCAGGTCTGAATCAATTAGGCCTAATACAGCAAAAGCTATTAATGAACTGAATAGCAAATGCCTTAAAATAAACCTAGACCTGGATTGAAGAAACGCAACTAGCTTGTCTACAAACGAACATTCGTAACAGAACTAGCTTCAGCAGAGCTATGAAATATTTACCGTCCAGACGTAGTGACCTGGTGGCTTGAGAGAAAACATTTATGGCTTTGTTTTATGAAAAATTAAACACGCCTCAGAGAAAGGGTACACAAAGAACCTGAACAAATATATACACTCCATTTCAATGAAGTAGCTAGGCCGGGAGTGAACCATAAGGCCAAAAACCACCCGTCAAAGTTAAACATGCCGATTGTCCGTTTAATCTGTCCTCTCGCTCTAAATATTTGTTTTAATTGAAACGTATTAAATGCTCCTGAAATACCCCAGCAGTTCGGTATGTTTAACTGAGTCACGCTGTACATATCAACGACTCGTCCCCCGCCCACTCCTGTTCTCTTCTCTCGCCTGAGTCCTTTCATGTGAATTCCAGCCACACACACACAGACGCACCGTCGGCGCGTGCGCTGCATCAACGAGCAGTCGAGCGAGCCCGCCGCAGACGTAACCTTTATTCCTGCTATAGAGCCCTTAATTATCACCGCTCCGCAACCGGGGCGCTGCCAGACATGCACAGGCTCATTATGAACAGGGGCATATTATTTCACCTTGAAAAAAGCTATTAAAGCGAACTCTCTCTACCACCAAGAACGGTTGTGTTAAAATATTAATTCCAGGACATTCTGTTGAAGATCATTCAGAGTAATGGAAGCGAATTAGCTTTCTATTCGGATTCAAAGACTAGAGTCAACACGCTCAGGTATGGTCATTTTATTTGACCAAAGATGTTTGCTCAGGTCATGTGCCCTTCGGTTGAGGGCGCAGACAGAATGCGTGTTAGCCGCATTTCACAATCTGTAGCATCTGCTGCGTCGTCCCCCTTTGCAGCCACAACACAGGGTCTGAAATAGACCGCCTGACAGAGCCCAGCCTCCCATAAACAATATCCACTCAACCGCAGTGGACACGCTGAGCACCGCTGTCGGCAGCCAACAGACGTTATCTACAGATTTGTGTGTTTGCTGGAAAAATACTAGTGTTATCTTACTGAATGTTGCCTTTTGGCTTGAAAATGACATATTATTGTGCAGCTAAGCTTTGAAAACAACCAAACGACTAGGGTTTTTAACAGTACCGCATTAATACAGACGCATAATGGATGACTAGCAGTTTATTAAGACTAGTGAGTTCATCTTGTCTAGATTTACTGTATATAGCTGAAATGCTGTTTTAAAGGACATATATTAAGAGACACGCATTCTCTAATGGGTTTTAGCATGCTAGCAGTATGCTTTGCTTTGGTATGCTAACAGTAATAGTAACTGTTACAGTAATTGTCTTCATGCAGTTTATAACCGCTGTAATGGCCATCAAAACACCTCTTTTGTAATGAATTTACAGTATTGAACACAATATTTCAAGATAATTTTTGTCGGATCGAAAAATTATTAATTAAAGTGTCATTAGCACTATGTTTTTAATGATGGAATTTTTAATGATGGCTCAGTGAGGCCTCCATTGACAGCAAGATAATTAACACTTTCAATGCCCAGAAAGACATATTAACAGTTCATGTGAGAACAGTGGTTCAACCTTAATGTTATGAAGCGACGAGAATACTTTTTGTGCACCAAAAAAACAAAATAACGACTTCATTCAACAATATCTAGTGATGGGTGATTTCTAAACACTGCTTCATGAAGCTTTGAAGCTTTACGAATCTTTTGTTTCGAATCAGTGGTTTGGAGCGTGTATCAAACTGCCAAAGTCACGTGAACCATTGAAATTTTGAAACGTTTCGAAACACTTATGACGTAACGAAGCCTCATTTTAATACACGCTCCGAACCATCGATTTTATCAAAAATATCTTAATTTGTGTCCCCGAAGATGACTTGCGATGTGGAACAACATGAGGGTGAGTAATTAATCAAACTAGTTTTAAAGGGACAGTTCACCCAAAAATGAAAATTCTGTCAACATTTACTCACCCTCAAGTTTCTTTCTTCTTCTGAACACAAAAGAAGATATTTTAAAGAATATGGATGATCAAACAGTTGATGGGCCCCAATGACATCCCTAGTGTGGAAAAAAATACTATGGAAGTCAATGGTGCACCACAACTGTTTGGTTTCCGACACTCTTCAAAATATCTTCTTTTGTGTTCAGCAGAAGAAAGAAATTCATAGAGGTTTGGAACAACTTGAGGGTTGGTAAGGGTGAGTAAATGATGACAGAGTTTTCATTTTTGGGTGAACTACTAGTCAACCCACCAACTAGTCGTTTTTGCATATCCTTACTAAAGAGTCAAATACAGTTTACTATACGGTATGTGAATGCTTCTGATAATACACAAATGAACATTTTACTTTTCATCTAAATAAACTTAATTGTGAGTTGCTAGTATTAATCCATGTATTATCAAACCTGCTCAGCAATTTGATTGCTCAGTAACAGAGCACCTTTCAGAAACCCGCTATTAATCTCATTGCCTCTGTCCACTTGAAAGACACGAAAGATTGAGCAACACTGATGTGAAATGTGGAGAAATACCTAGTAAACTGAACAATAAGAGGAAAATCAATACTACTCGTCTTGATCCCAGTCACTGTCAAAGCAAATCCAAATAGACACAGACATGAAACATCATGGCAACTCACTGCATTATTCAAATAGTCTAGATTGTGCTCCAGTATCTGACACTGATGTGCAGATACAGACAGTAACAAAAGAATATTAAATAATCCTGAAGTCAGATCAATGTTAAACCAACGTTAAACATGGAAATTGAACCTTTGAAAGAACAAAGTGTTAAAACTCAATCTTCTGGTCGATTTAAGTACACCTGCCCTGAACAAAACAGTTCAGACGAGGTTAAAGGAGAAAAACCAATCTGTAAAGATGATGGTCCATTTGTCTCTACAAGCCGCTGTTATACATTCCTATTAAAATGCAGGCATTAAAATGTCGACTTTCTCTAAGGAGACAAATTGTCGAGCTGTCTGTTTGAGACAGGGCAAGCGCTTGTGTTTCTGGAGTGGGCCACTGGAAGTGGCTTTGATTAATGGCAGGCCAGAGCTGAGCTGCTAGAGTACCTTTCCCACTGAGAGAGCAATTCAGGGGCTGATGTGTGCAATCGGATACTAGAGCACTGCCAAATTACCAATGAGGCGGCTTTAAAGGGAGTCTTCCCCAAAGCAGAATGAGAAAACCCTATGAAGCATGAATGAGAAAACAGAAACACTTCACACAATCCCACAAACAAATGTCCATTTATCAAGATAAGTTAGCTGGAACCATTACACAAATTATCATATTTATATGCAACGGCACTTATAAGATACTCTAAAGGACATCTACGTAGGTAGTTTAATGGTAGGTATTACAGTACATGGCAAAACTCAAAAAAAATAATATGGTAATAGTAAAATACTTTTTTGATAGTAAAGAACTCCATTTGGTAACACTTTATTTTGATAGTTGGGTCAAAGGTCATCCTTCCGCCGGAACTCGACTCTTTCATGAGCGCGCACAGCTGTTGCAGGAAGCCAGGTATTAGAGTTGATAAAATTTTAAATATGGATATTTTTCTTTAAAAACCCATCGCTACGCTTCAGAAGGCAGTTTTTAACCCACTGGAGTCGTATGGATCACTTTTATGATGGATGGATATGCTCTTTGGAGCTTCAAAAGCACTATTCAATGCCATTACAAAGCTGGGAAGAGCAAGGATATTATTTAATATAACTTCAATTGTGTTCGGCTGAAAGAAGAAAGTCATATACACCTGGAATGGATTGAGGGCAAGTTAATTATGGGATAATTTTCATTTTTGGGTGAACTATTTCTTTAACAGCTAATTTTTCATCTTATTATCTAACTTTAATGTAGAGTTAAGAATATTTTAGATTCCCAAAAAACATTTCTTAAAAATGTTATCTTTTTTTTCCCGTAAGATTGTTCTAAAGACAACACTTAAGAATTTGAAATCCTGAAAAGAGTGTTCTTAAAAATCATTGTAAAAAACTTCCCCATGGAAAAGATATTTAATGAATTTATTATTTTGTTTTGTTTTTTTAATGTGACTTTTTACTGAATGTGAAATTCAGTAACAACTCCACTAAAACAAGTCATATATAGACCATGAATAACTTATGAATACCTTTAATATTTTTCAAGAATTGTACTTAAGAACATTCTTATGAACTTCTTAGCAATTTCTTTCTTAAGAAAATTTTCATGAATCCAGCCCCTGGTCTCTAGACAAGGCTTGTGCCCCCTTTTAATGTAAGACTATGGGATTTCACATTACCATTCACCAGTCGAAAATTGTTTGTTAAGCACTTATTGAGTAATAGCACAAATATTTAACAAGTTGCATGATTTGAGGCATCATTCATGCTTTAACAAGCAGAGAAGGAAAGTGTGCACACAGATGTTTAATCCTTTAGGTTAGAGTTTGCTCGTTTTGTTAAGATACCTAACAAACCACAACAAAATTTAACAAAACAATTCAACATAATGTGGCACAGGTTGTATATATAGTATTAAAACTATGTTTGGCAGCGGCTTCAGTGACATTCTTCCTTGCAAGGCTTGAGAGGGAAACTGGAAAGATTCTCAGAAAATTGGGAAGTGTTCAATTTCCCCGTGCAGCGGATGCTCAATGACCTGACGGCATTGTGCGAGCGAGGCCAGTGCCATTATGACAGCACGAGTACATCCTCACAGCTGACTGTGCTTCCCTCAGGGTCTTTTGAAAGTTCGCCGCTGGTAATTTCACAGAGTTCTGTCTAAAAAGCTTCTAACACTGTTATTCAGGTTGGAAAAGCTGCCAAATGTTGCCTGGGAACATGGTGTAACAACAGCGTGATGTTTCCGTGGATGATTTACTATAATTTTGTACTGAAAATGTAAATACTTAGTGGAGCACCATCAGCCTCTCAACAAACATTATTATTCTATTAAACTCAGGTTCCAGGTAAGGTTATGTGTCTCACTCAAGGTCAATGTGACACAGCACAAACAAATGCTATGATAGCAATAACCAGTCACTTTTTTACGCAACACACTGCTCGAATTTGCCACAGTGGCCTTGATAGTATGCTGAATCCCTGACCTTTAAACTTATCTGGTATTTTTCTAATGTTTAAACATTAAACATTTAATTTTAGGGTTCACTCAGTGTACTAGAGTATCTCTCTTATGATATCAGTTTAAATGGGTAATTCTTTGCAACAATTTCAGACTGATGACACTACACATTTGGTGTAAACACTGCAATAGAATCATTTTCTTATTTTTTATCCAGATAGATAGATAGACAGACAGACAAATCAAAAATAAGGCAGACAGACAGATAGATCGATAAAACCTCCAGTGTTAAATGAACACTGTTAGTGTTAAATTAACATTGCCAGTGTTTATATAATCCACACCGGATTATATAAACACCGGGTGAACACTGGAAGTGTTAATTTAACACTGGATGTTTTGCTGTGATAGACAGACAAAAATAAGACAAGAGATAGATAGATACATAAATTGATCTTATGTAAATTGTAAATGTAAATTTGCTTAAAAACTTTTTTAGACAGTTTACTGGAAAACAAGACAAAAATACTAATTAACAAAACTGTTTATGACCATTTAAATATTAAAATAAAGTGCAACTATTAAAATGCTGAACTGCTTATGTTTTACAGTAGTTACATTAAGTGAACAACAGTCATTTCTGACATCTTTGTAAGACTGTGAATGATCCAAAGCCCATCTTTAGCCCAAATACTCTGTATTTCTGCATTTCCTTCAAGCTTATATACACTATAATGAGCATATAGGTACCATTGTGTAAGCCCAAGACTAAACTGACGGCTATAAACACTTTCTAGGGAAAGGGCTGGATGTAAACTTTGACTCTTTCTCTCAGTGAGCCAACAAGAGCTCTGGCACAAGGGCCACATTACGCCTACTGTGTGGAATTAGAGTGAAATACAGGCTACCGGTCATCATCCAAAGATTAAACTAACCTTTTACTTTGATCAGGAGTTTGGGTTACAAGGGCACAGACAGCAAAACATGTGGCCGAGCCAACGAAATCAAAGTTGTTTGTATTTTGGCATATTATGCTAGAGTTTAGGAACTGTGACTAAAGTCACTGTTTTCAGCTGAATCTCACAGTGGCCAATCAATAAGTCACCCAACCCCCAAGGCTACGGGCCAGAGCTACGAAAACAGGCACGCACACACTCAAACACACAAAAGAGGGTTTGAACACAAGAACAATGTGAGAAAGAGAAGAAAAAACACCCTCAGGGCGCCAAAGGTCAGAAGTTTGACCTGACCCTAAAGAGTTGACCTGTATAGTCCTGATAAGGGCTGAAAGAGTCCTGTCTTTGCCTGATAGCAGGCTTTGGGGTGAAAAGATACTAGAGGGCTTAAAGTCTTGACCAACTGGATTCCAGAGGTCCGCGGAGAAGACAGAAGTTTAAAGATCACTGGGTGGCCATAGTCTTGTGGGACAGGAAGGGCTTGAAGCGCTAATGAAGCTTGACCAGGGCAATGCTCTCTGAAAACATATCTTCTCCGGAGGCTGGGTTATCCATTAATGGGCTCAATGTGTTTTCTTTGGCCCCTTCTACACTGTTGATCCTTATAAATGTCATGCTAATCTTTCAGTAGATTCATGATCTATCACTAGAGCTATCTTTACAAATCTGTTATAAAATATTTCAGTCACACTTTAGCTGGGGGAACGCATTCACTATTAAATATGACTTCTGCCACAATAAACTAATTTACTGCTTATTATTAATAGTTAGTAAGGTAGTTGTTGTAGTGGTTAAGTTTAGGTATAGGGTAGGATTAAGGGATGTAGTCATGCAGATAAAGGGATAGTTCACCCAAAAATGAAAATTCTGTCACCATTTTCTCACCCTCAATTTGTTACAAGCCTGTATGAGTTTCTGTCTTCTGCTGAACACAAAAGAAGATATTTTGAAGAATGTCAGTAACCAAACTGTTGATGGTACCTCATTGACTTCAATAGTATTTTTCCATAAAATGAAAGTCAGTGGGGCCCATCAACTGTTTGGTTACCCATATTTTTCAAAATATCTTCTTTTGAGTTCAGCAGAAGAAAAAAATTCATAGAGGCTTGGAACAACATGAGGGTGAGTAAATGATGACGACAGAGTTTTTATTTTTGGGTGAACTATTACCTTAATATGTGCTTTATAAGTACTAATAAACAGCCAATATTCTAGTAATATGCAAGCTAATAAGCAACTAGATAATAATGAGAACTGGTCCCCAAACTTAAGTGTTACCAATATTTAATTTATTACAAGCATAAATAGACAAAACTGAGGTTAATTCTTAAAAGACTATTTGCCACACAAATGTGCTTCTCAAGTACATGTATCTTTTAATAAAAATACATCATTAAACCTAAAAATACACCTATTGTAACCTAAAATGTGTTAACAAATGTGTTATTCAGGTAAAAAATAAATAAATAAATTTATATTTGCAAAAATAAACGTGACTTAAGAGGTTCAAAACAAATAAAAAATAGCTTTACACATTGTATATTTACAGGCATATAAAAGCTCAGATCCCAACATAGATAAAATAAACTGCAGCATATGATTACCGGCGGTAATCTTAATCAGGTCTACCAAACGTCCTGTTAAGAATGGGCATATACAGTGTCCTCTCAGGAGACTACTGGTATGTAGTTAGGGCTGCTGTTGTAGTTAACAGAGGATAAAGGGAGAGGCTGAGTAAACAAAAGGTCGTCTGAAGCAACAGTTGAGAAGACAATAGATGTGCTCTGAAGCCTGGTGTGTGAAAGACACTCATTATCTCTGTGCTTTAGTTTCTTTACTCTGTCGAAAAGTCGGTTACTGATTACAAGTTACATGATAAAAATTGTAGTTAGTACCGGAATCCATTACATTACACCTTTTAGGTAATATAATCTGATTACTTTTAGATTACTTTTGACCTAACTTGTTTATCACATTGATTTGAATAGGATAATCTTGTACCATATTGATATAATAATACAAAGAGAAAGAAAGTATATTCCATTCTTCGTTTTCAACAACATGATGTGCATTAAACATTACATTACGTCAAGGTTTCCCAAACTAGGGAAGCTAAAAATGATATAAATCATAAAAATGTGATAATTAAAATAAATAATTTTTTGTGTTTGAATGTGTTTGAAAGAAAAAACCATGGTTAAATGACTTACTGAGTAATAATAATATGAATAATTAATGTGTTCATCAGGAGTTGATTCGATATGCAATGTTGAGAAAACACTCCTTAAAAGTAAAATGATTTCTGTAAATCCAGTAGTCAAATGCTTTGTGGCTTCTCCATTTTCCATGTAATTATAGCCACCCAAATAGTGGCTGGTCTCTGTATGAAATTTCACAAAACTAGAAGACTTTCTGACTGTACATAAGCAATATGTATTTTAGAAAGGAAAATTTAAAACATGAAAAAGAATTACAGAGAATCAATAAATTATGAATGATTTACTGCCATTGTGTGAATTAGAGTTGTCAAAAGTACCGACTTTGGTACCAAGTTGGTACTGAAATTTTAAAAATGTGACACCTTGAACGCTGTTGAGCGGATTCGTAAACATCTCTGATTAGCCATTGTGTTCACGCGCTCATCGGATGTGACTGGCTACAATGATCAACATACAGGAGCGTTTGAAAGCACATGGAAGTGTTTGAATTTAAAAGCATTTTGAAAGCGGGAGCGTGATAGACGCCTGCTTTCCCATGTGTATCTGTGTAAGCGCTCGGTGAAGAGCGTCATTGATGACTATTTACAACAGGTTTTTAAAGCGTTGATCATTGTAGCCAATCACAGACATACCTGATGAGCATGTGAACACAATGGCCAATCAGAGGTGTTTATATCCGCTTAACAGTGCTCAAAGCGTCACATTTTTAAAATTTCAATACCAATTTGGTACCGAAGTCGGGACTTTTGACAACTCTAGTGTGAATAATATGTAATCATGTAATCAATAAAAAGTAACTGTAGTCTAATTAAGAGTATTTTAAAACGTAATATAATCTATTTACAAGTACTTAATTTTTTGGAATCTGATTATGTAATCCAGATTACATGTAATCAGTTACTACCCAGCACTATATATATATATATATATATAGACACAGGAAGTAGCTCCATTTCATCTGTCTTTCTTGACCTCTATCTGTCTCTCAATCTCCCTCTGTTTGCTCTATAACAAAAGATCTAATTAGAGCTGTGAGCACCGGGGCCAGTGCGAGTGCTCTAGGATCTCCCACTTCCAGGGATTCCTAAGAAGCGGAGCTGATCTGTGTCCCTAGAGCCCCCGCACGCATCACTCGTCTCCTTGCCGCCCGCGGTAGATTGTGAGTACACATCAGCGGCAGATTAAATCCACTCAGTGGAAAGCAGCACATTCCTCAGCTCGACCACGGGGCAGAAATGACATGCATGACAGGACCGAGACCAAGCACAGCGGCTTGCAGAGGTCTTAATCCAGAGGAAAGTGTGTTTGTTGCACGACTGTTATGATGTCCACCGCTATTGCATTTATGTCAAACGGTTGGCTATGCTTAGACTTGTTCCAGAGGAATGGAAAGGCTTTGGCGGGTGCATCTGGGTTAAGATTCACGACTCTGAGGGCCTCTCGCAATTGGGGCAAAAGTTTAACCATTATTGGTATTGGGTCGCCTCGCCATGACCACAATGACCCCGTGGGGCCCCGGGCTTTCATAACGTCCTGTGTGCAAGTCAGATGTCGGCGAATCTTAACATCTGTCACTGTTCACAAACCAGAAAAAGGGCAAGTTGAGTTTATGCACAAATATTAGTGACCGGCTAACCTACTGACCTACTGTCTGGATGGGATTATTGTACTGTCATCCTAACTTTGTTAGCAACTTTAAAAACATTAAAAAAAAATTATTTTGTTAAAATATGTTAAGAATTAATATAATAAAAGGTTATGCCAAACTACAAGGTTTTCTTTTTTTAACCGTAAAAAAAAGGTGTATTCAAGTCATTTTAAGTAAAAGTTAAACTTTTTTGTATTTTCTAAATACATCAATAGATCCGGACAAATAAGCAGCACCATCATGTGTTTTAGTGCCACTGGAATGGAGAAAATCTGATAGGATGTGTTCGTCAGGCATCAGACAGGAAACCCGGGTCGGTGTCACTGGGTTCAGCATTTGTGGGAATGAATGAAAGAGTATCAGGTGCACTGCAATACACACAACGTGTGGCCACTTTATCTGTGTCTGACAGAAGGCTAAAGTCACTATCAAACCATCTTCACCACAGAGACTAAGGAGAGCGGAGCAGGGTTATCTTCCACTCTGATAAATACAGATAAAGCACAACCTACTGTTTGAGAGTCCAAGTTTAAACTGCATGGCCATCAGTCAAGCCCAAACCAATAAAACTGCAATAACGATGGGCTTTGCTTGACGAATAATGGGTTTCAAATGTCAACTACAGCAATAAATATTTTATTTTGACATATGGCATGACGCCAGTTGGATGTCCACCAAGTGAAAGCGTGAGGACATTCTGTGCAAAAACAAAAACAGACAAACAAGTCTGATTTTATGAATATGTATTAGTTGTTTAAGCTTAGAAAAATAGTGCTCTGTCGATCTGAGCAAAGCTGCTCCTGGCCGATCATTTTGACAGAGTCAAGCCACAGGTAATGGAGGGAAGGTCAGGGTCAAGCTGTACTAAGAAGCACTTCTTTTTTGCACAGGAAGTCCTCGCCCTTTCATTTGTAAAAGGATGAGGCCTTCCAGTGCAGATCTGGCAGACGTTTAAAACCTGCACGGCACTGCTTTCAACAAGCCTGAGGAAGTACAATTAAAGAGACAGTTCACCCAAAAATGAAATTTCTGTCATCATTTACTCACCCTCATGTTGTTTTACAGTAGACCTGTATGAATTTCTTTCTTCTGAAGACCACAAAAGCACAACATTTTGTACACACTATGGCCTATATGGAAGTCTTCCAATATTATGCTGACGTCTTTTGCAATGTCACGTGAAAAGTTCAACTTATTAAAAAAATCTGCTGGAAGGTCTTTGGTGAGAGAAGGTCCAGAGTGTAATGTTGGCTGTTGCGGTTGAACAGGATCTCAAACATCTTACTAGCACATGCAACTTATAAAAAAAAAAAAAAATGCATCTTTGACAGTTTGCATTTTTCACATTCCACTTTTTGAATTCATATTTTTCAATGTAAAAACACCTTCGCTAGATGAATGACTTTCACCATTGTGCTCGTATCTCACATCTCAGATCTTTTGCACTGTCTTGCACATGACACAGCATTCTAAAAATGTAGGGCTCAAGTTAAGTTCAATGTTTAAAAAACATGTATTCGAGACATTCGCTGCATCTGAAATCGAATACTTCCCAACTATATAGTATGCGAAAAACAGCACGCCAACAGAGTAGCATGTCTCAATTCATAGTAATCGAAAAACAGTAGGTGAAAAATCCCCAGATGACCTACTACTTCCGGTGAGATTCTGAAGTGCGCATTCGATAGACACTTTACTATCCAATGAGGCCACAGGAGAGGATTTATGATTGGAGGTAAACATTTACATTTATGCATTTGGCAGACGCTTTTTCCAAAGCGACTTACATTGCATTATACTATATATTTGTATCTGAGTATGTGCAATCCCTGGGATCAAACCCATGACCTTGGCATTGCTAGTGCCATGCTCTAACCACTGAGCTACAGGTAAAGCGACGCAACTGACTCTGGTAGGTCACGTGATAATAACAACATGGTGGATGTAGTACGTCCGGATTACATTCATACTACCCACATTCATAATATAGAGAACATACTTTTTTAGTGGTCGCAAAATAAGTTCAAATTCAAATGTAGCACCTACTCCAACAGTGTGCAATTTCGAACACACTGCTTGTGTTTTTTTCCATTCTATTGCTTGCTTCCTTTGTTTTTCCAACACAAACGTCTTTCGTTTTTTTTCGTCGCCAAATTTTTTTCATCGTTTTTAGCACCATTCACTTTGATTGTATGGAAAAGAGCAGCGCGAACATTCTGCTAAATTACTATTTTTGTGTTCTACAGAACAAAGACAGTCATAGGGTTCCATGCCTTATATAAATATAAATAACGTGACAAACCAACAGGAAAGTCTCAAAAAACGCATCTTCGAGACTTGGCATTTTCTCGCATTCCACTGCTCGAATCTCACGTTTTCAACATAAAAACACCTTCGCTGGACGGATGACTTTCACAATTGTGCTCGTGTCTCACATCTCAGATCTTTTGCAATGTCTTGCACGTGACACAACATTCTAAAAAGGCAGTGCTCAGGTTAACTTCAACGTTTAAAAAACACGTCTTCGAGACATTCACTGCGTCAGAAATAGAATACTTCCCTACTATATAGTATGCGAAAAACAGTACGCCAACACCGTAGCATGTCCGAATTTTTCCAACGCAAATGTCTTTTGTTTTTTTTCGTCGCCAGATTTTTTTTTCATCATCTTTGGTCACCATTCACTTTGAATGTATGGAAAAGAGCAGCGTGAACATTCTGCAAAATTTCTCTTTTTGTGTTCTACAGAACGAAGAAAGTCATAGGGTTCCATGCCTTACATAAATATAAATAACATGTCAAACCAAGAGGAAAGCCTCCAATAACTTCACTCACCTGTGTTGTTCAGCAGCTTCATTATCAGGCAGCTCCATATCACACACCTCACATCGTTCTTTCTGGGTTTGGACCTCGTGCTTCACATTTGCTGTGAAATCTCCGAGCTTGCTTAAGAACTCTCTCTGAATCAAGCTCTGATGAAAGAGCCCCCATATGCACTGAAATCCATCGACATGGCCAGGGAGGATGGCACATGTAGTGACGAGGCCATGGATACAGGCAAGGGCAGCATGCTTTCGCTCTTATGGTTGGATGGGATAGAGCACAGTGAAGCGAAATGTCTATCAGCCAGACTGGCCATATTGACCAGACCCGCTTGGCTGTTGTCTCCTTGGGAATCAGCAGAACTATCGGCGGAGTGGAGCTCGCGGGCGCTGGTGATGACGCTGCCTCTGGTCGGGGTTCCAGGAGTGTCCCGGTGCTGCCTGGAGTCACCGCCACCCTCCCCGTTCCTGGGGAAGCCGCCATCGTGTTGGTAGTCCTCATCTACCTGCATCATCTCAGTTTTGATCTTATCAAGCAAAGGAGATGCCTTACCAAGGTTATGTGAGAAACTCTGGGCCATGTTGCCTTGGTGGACGGACTGACCCATGCTCATCAGGCCCTCTACGGCTGCTTTAGTCGGACTGACGGTCGAAAGACCTAGTTGGGTGGACTCTGAAGATCTTGTATCGACCATGCTAACCAGGGCCAGTCGATGGCGGGCGGCGGTACCATAGCCGGCGTCCTGTATGGAATGCTTTTTGGAGATAAAAGTGCTCTTAAGGTACTTGATCCTGCGTTCATCGGCATCCTCTGCACCGTTCTCATTCATGTTCACATCCGTCTCGTTCTCTTCAGATGCCTGGATGGTTTCCAAGATCTTCAGGCATTGCTCCTCCAAGTATTCTATCTCTAAAATCTCTGCGGCGTACAGCAGGTCGTCCAGGTCCTCCAGCTTTGCTTGGAGCGTGGCGGTGTAGGCGTACTCCAGAATCTGCTGAAAGGTCTTTGGTGAGAGGAAGTCCAGAGTGTAATGTTGGCTGTTGCGGTGGAACAGGATCTCAAACATCTTACTAGCACATGCAAGCACGGTTCTGTGGGCATGGAACTCCTGGCTGTCGACCATGATGACCACATCACACAATGTCCCAGAGAGGCGCATCTGGTTGGCCTTCTGCAGGAGCGATGTGGGGTGGCCGGGGTTCTGGAGGTGGATCGCACCCATTTTAGTCAAATCCATTACATCGACATTTACCGAACCATCTCACAGATTTGCTTCTCTCCTTGAGTACTCCTGTAAACATCAATCAGTCATGTAACAAAAACAAGAATGAGCACAAAATACACTACGTCATACTGTATGTGCAATGCTCAGTTCATTCATCTCAGTTACACAGGTCATGTTAATCATCACTCAAACAGGTTAACTCAGTGCTTTGAGAAAAAGACAAAGGGGCGTCGTTGTTGTTGAACCTCCGTACAGAGGCACTAGCCAATCATCACAAAATGTACTTAATGTTATGCAATCGCAGTGATAGTAGTGGAAAGCTGCCAGGTGAAACTGAACCGACGGCATTCGACACATGCCTGAAATTCTAATATGGTTCTTCAGGCAAGAAGCATAATTTGTTTTAATTGTACCCATAATTTTGTATTAACACTGAGGGACATTCCTGCAGTAGAAAAGAATAAAAACTCACCGCAGGAGTGACATTTTAATCGCACATCTGTTGCGGCGTACAGCTGCACTGTAAAAACTGATAAGGTTAGTTGTCTAAGCAGTTATATATTACTTAAAGTTCAACTAATACCTATACAGATTTTTGTGATAAAGTGTTCAATAACCAATTCAGATTTTTTTCTGACACAAAGATATCTAATAATGATAGTGAGAGATAAGACAGTTATGTACAAAGGCAAATTACAAATAAACCAATAAACAGTCTGATCCATTTAAAGAAAAAAAAACATTATATATATATATTCACTACTTTATCTTCTTTGGTCTCACCAAATGGTAACATTTATTGCTAGTCCTGATATTAATTAAGTGATAACTGATTAAGGAGAAAAGTGTCAATCAAAAGATTATCTTTAATATCTGTAATATTCTCACGTATTATTATTATTGTATTATTTCAGCATTACATCAACAAATAGTGCGATAGATAAAACATATAAATATATACATAGCCTATATATATATATATATATATATATATATATATATATATATATTTTTTTTTTTTTTTTTTTTTTTGCGCGCGCGCGAGTGAGTGAATTGCATTCGAGACAGTATGGGCATCTGATATGGTCTTAAAAAAACTGCCGTTGGTACTAAACACTTTATTTAAGAACAACGATATGAAGGAGGAAAAGGTACGGATGCACCTTGTCCTACATGACAATCCCGAATAGGTTTAACACTCATAACATCGTAATCACACAAATATACCGATACCTTGAGTTACAGTTTATTGGACACACACACATATCTATCTATCTATATTACATTTACGATTAAATTACGCTTGCAAGTCATGACAGAATAAGCAACAGATCTGAGGCAGCGAAGATAGACGTTTCCTCCATGCAACAGTCTGTTTCAACATTCTCTATACTGCGTGCACCTGATTGACAAGTTGTTTTAAGCAACAATTACAACAGTTTGTTCACAAACGTAATAATTTTATAACACTTAGTGTACGTGTCCTGAAAGCATAAATGAGCATGCAGGAGACAAGAACACTTAGGCGCGTGCTGTATCTTAAAAGACAAGAAACAAGTTTCATCTTCAACGCAAAATTATGATTCTCCCAGCACTTTAACCAACTAATAAACCTTTATATGGTCGGATTCAGCATCAGGAAGAACAATTTAAGCATAACCGGTGAAGTTATTTTCACTTACCTGCAATTGGCGCGTCAATTGAACACTTGTTATTAAGGCATCAACATACTGAGGTTCACAGAAGCCGCTTCACGCGCACTACACTCGCCGTTCGGATTCCAATCATCATCATCACCGTGACGTCAAAGCAATGGCTCGCTGTTTTCACTGAGGCGCGCCAAGACGCCGCGCGCACGAACCCTATGATTATTAGGGCTTTTAGGATGGAGCTGGTGAAGGAAAATATACTGTGGTGTTCCGTTACCAAAACTTCAAGTAATTTACATATGACTGAAATTAAAGTATTAATTCCAATTTACAGCGAAATACAGCTTAGCATGCAGTCCACTTTAACTTCCCCTCAGAGGATATTTAACTTTAAAGGCCATGACTGCATTAAAAGAGCTTAGCTTGTCTATGAATGAAGATAAAAAGAATGAATGAAAATAAAACCATACACAAAAGCACCATGCCAGTGAATGTAAGGACGGGAGTCTTCATCTCTTATCTGAAGACATGCTGCTTCATTCCCTAAACGTGCAATAATAGTGAAGGATAACCTAAAGAACATTAGATATCCTCAGTATTTTCTTGTCTACTTAAAACGCCAACCCTTATGATTACAGTATGTTGTTGTCTTTAGTTTCTGCAAAAACAATAAAACGACAAAAAAGTATGATCTTCACCTTCAGCCAGCTACACGTAGCCTAGTTTTCTTTTTAACTTTAAGCACCACAGAAAAAAAAAAAAAAAAAAACTTTTAATTCAGAAACTGAAAACAAAAATTGTATTCAAGACATAAATTGAACTTCATTTAATGTGTTTAAACAACCTATGAAATTCTGACAAAAACAGATTCACTGTTCCACATGTTAGTGTTTTGTAAGTATGTTTACGCGCGATTACGCAGTGACCCCTTCCACTAATATCTGAGGCTAATGAAATAGTGCCACCTGCTGGACAAGTTAAATAATTGATACACTCTCAAAAATAAAGGTTCTTTATTGGCTCCATGAAGAAAAAAATGGTCTTTATACTGGAAAGAGGTTTTTAAAATGTTCTTTGCACTGTAAGAAAAAAAAAATTCTTTTTAAGAATTCTTGACTCAAAGGTTCTATGGTGGAAGGTTCTATAGCATCACTTTTAGAACATTTTTTTAAAGAGTTTATGTAGGTATTTTCTCAGTGACAGAGGGAATTTAATCAATTTTCAAGCAATAATAATAATAATAATAAAATATTAGTAGTGGAAAATATGTATGGCTCATTTTCCACTATTATTCCACTACACTGTTAAAAAAAAAAAAAAAAAAAAAAAAAAAGAATTGTTGGTTTAACTTAAGTTAATACAATGAAGGCGACTGGTTTAATCAACAGAAACTCAAAATATTATGTTATCTGAACCACATTATCTAAGTTGATTTGACAAAAGATAAATGTTGTGATAAATCATGAACAATTTTTTTTTTTTTTTTTTTTTTCAAATTGGGGTCTCCTCCAAACACTGGAATAAGTCTTCAGAATCTTTCTGCCCTTTTATTTTTGATGACAGTGTTGGCCAATAGCCGAAGTTACCACTGTTTTATTAAAGCAACAATAGCCATAGTGACTGTAGTAGCCTTTTTTTGATGGTTACCATGGTAAATATTTGTACAATCATAGGCCTGGTCACAGACAGGGCTTATATGCTAGAACTAGGCCTTAGTTAAATTAGAACATTTAAATAGCTTGGTAACACTTTAGTATAGGGAACACATATAAACTATTAACTATGACTTTTCCCTCAAACTCCTAATTTACTGCTTATTAACAGTTAGTAAGGTAGTTGTTAAGTTTAGGTATTGGGTAGGATTAAGAATGTAGAATAAGGTCATGCAGAATAAAGCATTAATATGTGCTTAATAAGTACTAATAAACAGCCATTATTCTAGTAATATGCATGCTAATAAGCAACTAGTTAAAAGACCCTAAAATAAAGTGTTACCAATAGCTTTTATAAATGTCATATTTTAAAATATGCCAGTAGTCTACAAGTTGTTTTCAGTTAAGAAAGCTCAAACAGGCATTTTAGTCTAGGACTAACTTAAGCTTTGTCTGTAAAAACAGGCAATACTTATTTTGTTTATAATGCTTAAAATAAAAGCAAGTGTTGAAGACATTTTAAAATTCCTTAAAATCAAAACATAGATTTGCTGTTATAGGTCACATTATCTAAGCATCTGGTATTACACAAACACAACAAACTATTAAGAGAATCTTTAATGTTTTAATGAGTTTAATCAAAATGTGTTAGAACAACACAATTTACAACATGTCCTTTGCTTATCATTGTAAAGCTCACCCATACTGCTATTTCATGGGTCAAATCCCCATAGGTTATATATGGAACAATTTACAGTTTTGGGGTAAACTGGCAGTGAACAATTTGTGTACAGTGGGCAAACAAAAGCATCTTCCATTCTCCCCAAAACATAGAAAGCATAGAAATCATGAAAACACCCAGAACAGACACCATTTCTCCACCAGACTGCCATGAACTGGCTCAAGTGAGGTCGCACAATTCAGGCCAGAGATGGGCAAGCAGACGGTCATGCAATGAGTGATGGCATAAGAACTCTTGTCAGAGTCACGCGTGTGTCCCATCAGTCCCGATTCATACAGGACTGCTAACATACGTCATGTTATAAAAGGACAATCAGTGGTTACTGCAAATCTATGCAAATTTCTTGAATAAACAAAAAAAGACGACGACAACAACAAAAAACCATCTCAAGAACACAATCACAGTGCACAAGCTTGCAGGTGACAGTGTGAAACATTTCTCCAGAGGTAAACGGTATAAAAATCAGCAGATATTTAATTTAATTGATGCTTTAGGAGCAAGTTGGAAGAATGATTTAATGTATAAATCCCAAATATTAGAAACACACGATAACTGTAAAAACTGATCTAATAAAGACTTCAGCAGAGAATCAAATGGATCATTTGAAATCTTTATCAGACTTTCGGTCATATAACAGTACATGTTAAAATATCTTAAGATATTTTTGTCTTTACATAACTGGCATTATGAGTTATCATCATCCAAGAGGCATCCAAAATAGTTAAGTGTAAATAAAACATAATGGTAATAAAATACAAAACTAACAACGAATCAAACCTAGCCCTCAAACACTCAAGATAAAAAAATAAGAGAATTCATTTACATTTTAACAATGTACTATGCAAATAAAACGTTCATGTATTACTGAATAGATAATTCTCCTGAATAACTTGATGCCCTGTTGTAATAATCATCCTTTTGACAGAAACATGTACAAAGAAACACAAGAAAGAACATCTTTGAATTATATGAATTTGATGTCTCCTCAAACAGAAACTTCTGAAAGTATAGCCTACTCAAATCAACAAAAAATAAAAGGAAATGCATACATGACTTGTGTCTGTAGAATATACACCGTTTTGTTCAGAAATTCATTAAGGGCACTGTTAAACAAACACGCTCATGGTCACCACGACGCTTTTGCTCCTCCATTCGTCTTCATGCTTTACTTTCAGTGTTGTTTGTTTGCGAGATGGCGTTGGGTTCTGCTCCTGTGCCGGGCGCCACTTTCTTCAGCTCTGTGTTTTCGGTCGTACTCCTCTCATCATCCAGAATTTTCCTGGGATTCAGACCATTAAAGGGACAGTTCAGCCCCCCCAGAAGAACATTTTGTAATCATTTACTCACTCTTATGTCGTTCTAAACCTGATGACACTACTTCTTCTGTCCGTTTCATGAATTAATCGGTTAGTCGGGTTGACAACAAAAGGGTCTGAAAGATTCGTTCACGAATCGAACTGATCCATTTCTCAAATTCAACTCACTGACTCGAGCGGGTTGGTGAGGTTCACAGCTCACTGGAGCGACGGTTATCAACTATTTCAACCGATTTCAACGCTGATTCACAAGCTCCTGTTTTAATTTGATTCATTCGGATTGGTTTAGGCATATTGCGCTTACATATGAAATAAATTCTCTCTGCTAATGCTGTAAATGATACAGGGTAGTGTTTCAGACTGACTCAAACCCGACTTTAACTACATGAAGTGTTTTTATTCGCTATTAATGACAGACTCGTAAGAATCATTTGTTCATGAATCAGACTACACTGGTGGGTTGTACTTTAGCTTGTTTTTGCGTGTATGCCGCAAAGACAACTTAAAAACATTTATATCCATTATTTTGCAGTATTTTTATTATACAGATAAACTCACAATCACAACTAATGTAAAATATAATTTCTAATGTTGTGCGCTGACGATTTGCACTCCTGTTGCTGAAAAGGGCTACAGGGAACCTGTTAAAGGAGCAATATGTAATATTTTCTGTCCACTAGAGGTCGCTAGAGGCCTATTCAAAACAAAGTTTGAGCGCGGAATCTTGGGATATGTGGTCTTCACCTCACAGCTGGTGGAAAACAATTGGGATAGGACTCAGGAAGAAATCATGTTCATGGATGCGATTATTAACGTTACTGTAGTATGAAGCAGAGCAGGACCGAGTGTTGTGGGAGCTGAACGAGGCCGCTGGAGCGATTGCGCAACACACGCCTCACGAGCAGCCGAACTTTTATTATGCCACAGTCGCCGGTGCCGCTTCCGCTTTTCCAGTCATGAATATGAGGTAACACAGCTCTGTTTATCATATTAGAGACATTTGAGAGTGTTGAAAATGATGTTATAACGTTACTCTGTGCGTTCGCTCGGCGGCTGCTGTGAGACACTTGTTTGAGACACACTGCAGTAAGATAGATCGATTTTAGAATATCATATTAAATACTGGATGGCTTGTGTTGATAAATGGCATGGAATTAATTTTAAAACGTATTGTATGATGGAGAAAATTGTTTTACTGTTACTAAAAATAAAGCTGCATCTGATTATGCTATGTTAGCTACTTTACAAAATAGTGTTTTTCTCTGAGGCATGGTAAAGCATGGTACTCGCAAAAAATCAAGAAAATTTGATTTAAACAAGAAGACTAAACGTGTTGAACTATATAACAATAATTAGTTTTCTGTCAACAAATATATCAAAACAGTTGTTCCCTTGTCTATTAAAACATGTAATATATTAAAGCGTCTTTGGTGTTTCCATGGTTTCTACAAAATAAATCCGGAAACCGAGGGTAACGCGGGTATGATGCAGTTGACAGGCGACTCCTCACACGTCCCGGAACCTTGCTTAAAATTGAAATTTTCTCATGATTTACAAGTAGTTGTAAACATTTGGGATATTGTAAGTACTCAAGTGAACAAAATATATAACACTGGCCTAGTGGTTTTTGGATATTTTACTGCAAAATTCTTACATATTGCACCTTTAACTTAGTACATTACAAAAATATTAATTTGAAAATGTAACAAAGGAGCCCCAACTATAAGTTAAGCGAGTTACCTCAGCAGAACACACTGTGCTGTACAAATGAGTTTCCACACAGATTGAGCAGAGGCGTTTCTAGGCTTTCATCAGTACTGGGGCACAGGTCTCCTATCAAAAAAAAAAGTGTGCCCATATTTTTATACTCTTATTTGATACTGTTATGGATATAAATTGTCTTTACCTGCAGTAAAGTGTCGTTCACAAGCTGCACACGCAATAAAGAGCTGCTTCGACATTTGCAAGTTTTGTTTCCTACAATATTGTAGGTATCCACCTCATCCAGTTCTCTCTTTGTCTTATAAAGTATCCTCTTACTATTTTGGTGTGAGAAATCGCTGCAAGCGATTCAGTGCTTGAGTGAAAACTGAATCATGAACAATTTCTGGCCTTTTTGCAAACCCATTTGATTAGATAAAAAGAGTGATTCATTCTCAAATCTGACATGACTAGTTCTGATTCTAAATGGCTGATAGAAAACACACATGACTTGACTGCTGAAATATTATCAAAGAAAATTATTATCTGGTCAGTATACTGTAATCTCCATTGATAGACAAGGATTTATCAGTAATTTTTTACTTCTGCACAATGGTATTTCACTGGGACTCGTGTCAATAAAAAGGTTCTAGCGATACCCCTGGAATAAAGTAAAAGACTGATTCTAGGATTTTAAGAACTATTCTCAAATTTGGAACGACATGAGTGAGTAAATGACAGTTTTCATCAACTTTTAAATGACTAAAAGTATATAACGCATGCACATTCACCAATTCAGATGACCACATGCAGTGAAATTACAACAAACAACTAATGGCTACAACAAACACACGCAAACTAAGAGAACATCTAAAGAGCATCTAGAGATCCATACTCGTCCTGTGCTGGAGCAGATGGGCCACTGGAGCCAGCTGTCCCCACAGCATGTGACCCATCCTGCGGGATGTCTGTGTCTGGAGCCAGTGGGAGTTCTCCATCAATCTCAAGTTCATGATTCACTAAGGGGATAGCGACACTGCCCTGTGGGCTGATGGGATTTAAAGTGGCATGAGATGCACTCTGAACAGACTCAGGCAACTCTAATTCGTTTTCTGTTACTTTTGAGTTTATAGCACTGGGTTGGACAACGCTGGGAATGAAAGAGGGGACCACTTCTGACGGGACCACTGGAGGAACCTCAGCTAGTGTTTCTGGGGCATCACCCAGGTCTACCAGGAGAGTAACATTAGCCGGGTCGGAAGACGAGGGAGATGAGATGGAGGGTTTGGTGTGAGTTTTGGGGGTGCTGCTGTCGGGGGGTGTCATATTGACGGGGTTAGCAGGGTCAGAAGGAGGTGCTGTGATGCTGGAGGTGAGAGTGGTGCTCTCACTAACTGGGCTGCTCTGGCTAAGGTCAAAGGTATCAGTGACTGTGTCTGAGTTAGTGGGCACGGAAAGAGGCAAGTCCACCACTGCGGCGGCAGTTTCCGTCACTTGCCTGTGAGAACAAGGAGAGAACAGAGACACAGACGGGTGATGTCGACACAGAGGGGGACGTTGAGGGAGAGACATCAAACCATAGCAGGTACATTATGTGGTTACAACACACATGCAATGCTGATTTGAAATACAGTATTACATTTATTGTAAGAGGGGTGATACTATCAGTGGTCACTAGAGGGAGTACTTGATCTAAAATATGAAATAAGGGGAAAAGAGTATAGGAAAAATCAGCATGATGTCAAAGACAACATGAAATCAAAATTGATTTAATTTACTTGCCTGTATACATAAATTTTATCCATAGTTTTTTTTTTTTTTCTCCATAGTTTTTCTATTAATATATAGGCTACTTTTTTCTGCTGAGACAACAAAGGAGGCATGGACAGCCAATAACATTTTTAAAATTATTTTTTTATGGCTTTTTGCCTTTATTTGAAAGGACAGCAGAGAGGTGACAGGAAAATACATTGAAAGAGAGGGGAAACAGGACTGGGATATGACCCAGGTCAGACTCGGGTCCCAAAAAGTACAACAGCTGTTCATTTCATGAGCCACTTTTTATGACCCAATGAAAGTCTGATAGACATTGCGAGTCCCATTCCAGATAATTTCCTACTAATTATTTAATTTAGCTAAAAGAAAATACAGTACATCAGGTTACATATGTTACAGCTGCAGTATATAATGTTTTAAAATAATGTAATGCTTAAAGATGCAATTATTAAAATGCTTTACACAAAGGAATAATAGTCAAAAATATTTTAAATCATGTACACTACCATTCAAAAGTTTGGGGTCGGTAAGATTTTATAATTTTTTAGAAAGAAGTCTCTTATGCTAACCAGGGGTGGACTGGGGCAAAAAAAAGTGGCCCTGGACTGTCTGGCACAAAGCGGCCCATCACACCGTCACCCGATCCGCAACCGCAACACACCCCATAAAACCCACCAGCTTATTATGCACAGAGCAATTTTTTTACAACAATTTTTATTACATAAAAATATAAATGCTATTTATACAGAAATATATATGCTATTTTTTATTATTATTATTGAAATGCTTATCATTAACATTACTGAATGAATGGCACACTTCTTTATGTTATTAGTTGTCTTTCCTGGTGCACATGGCAAATAGTAAATAATTTTGAAAAATTCAAATCTCTTTTCCATACCCGGAAGTTTAATATCACTAAAGTTCAATACCTACCATTAAATCAGTCCATATATAGCAATGCTCTGGTATGGTCTTAGAATGTAGTGCAGAATGTGGACTGTTTTATTGTGCCTTTCTAGTGGTTATAGTATTTGTCCTTTCAGGAGCCTGACAACTGTCATTTTATGGAACAGAGGTCCAATTGTGGAAAAGAGTGTAAAAATTCTTATGTTTATGAAAAATACAGTATATTAGAATAATTTCTGAAGGATCACGTGACTGAGGACTGGAGTAATGATGCTGAAAATTCAGCTTTGATCACAGGAATAAATGACATTTTACAATAAATCCACATAGAAAACAGCTATTTAACTGTATTTACGATCCAATAAATTCAGTCTTCCTCTTCTTCAAAACATTAAAGAATTCTTATTTCAAACTTTTGATCGCCAGTGTGTAAAATATAGACTAACTAGCCAATTATATTTTTATGTTAGACGCTTTCCTAACTCGGGACATAGGCTACATGAATATGAAAGTTGCAAGTATTACCATGTTTTAGTGTAAGTTTGAGAATGATATTTAGAGTTTTATGAATCATTTTCAAATGACTGTGAAATTACTGAAGAAATCCTGACAACAGATAGGCTATAAACATTCACTCTTATCCGACATGCTGAAAACTGCCACGTTAATGTTTCTTTGTGCATTGTGTGACGAATAACGTAAATGGCATTAAAATATGAAAAATCCAAAAAGGTCAGAAGTAGGAAATTAATGTCCGTCGTTTAAGTTTTTTTTTATCGTAAACAGTAGGCAAATGTTGCTATTTATTGTCTCGTCATGTTCAGCTGCTTACCTCATTCTTCAAGCATTTAAAAGTGCTGCGCTGCTCGGTTTCTGTGGACAGTAAATCCCGCCTCCTTTGATTTGATTGGATATTTCAAGCATTTTGACACTGACGAGTGCTTTTAGACAGACTGAGCACACTAAACGGATTAGAGTTTTTGCCTCAAGTGAGCCGCGCCCACGTAATGTACTAATTCATTCTTCATATATATTTACGTTGCAACGGGCCGGCCCACATTGTCCAGCGGCCCACCGGGAAAACTACTCCAGATGGCCAGTCCGCCCCTAATGCTAACCAAGCCTGCATTTATTTGATTAAAAAAAAAATACAGTAAAACAGTAATATTGTGAATTATTATTACAGTTTAAAAGAACTGTTTTCATATATTTTAAAATGTAATTTATTCCTGTAATGTCAAAGCTGAATTTTCAGCATCATTACTCCAGTCTTCAGTGTCACATGAACCTTCAGAAATCATTTTAATATGCTGATTTGCTGCTAAAGAAACGCATCTTATTATCAGTGTTGAATGTTGAAAACAGCTCTGCTGCCTAATATATTAATACATTTTGTTGCCTACTATATTAATACATTCATTGTTTGATCAATTTAATGCCTCCTTGCTGAATAAAAGTATTAATTTCTTTAAAAAAAAATAATAATAACAACATACTGAACCAATACTTTTGAAAGGTAGCCTAATAAAACAGTTGAAATCACTAGCCCAGGATACTTTTTGCTTGTTTAAATGAACTTTTTTTGTGATGCTACATTCACACCACTAGGTGTCAGTATAAGCTCAGCGGAAACATGTTTGAAAACAGTTATTTTTCACAATTCCATTTGATGCCTAGTGGCACAGAAATTAGACACTGCAGCTTTAAGAATGCACTGCAAATACGGTTTCATGTTGTCTTTAAGTGTGAGAATTAGTGAGGTGGTTTGGAATGGTTACTTAGGGTGTAGGAAACACTAATTTAATGTCATTGCAGATGTTCTGTGATGATGCCAGTCAACAGCATCAGTTAAAAGTGATTAAGCTCAGTACTAACACATAACATTAAGCTTACTCTGGTTCAGTCAGTGGGGTGGTCTCATTGGGCTCAGGATGTCCTTCTGCGTCATGATTGGCTGTGGCCTCTTTCTCTGTCCTCACTTCTACAATGGGTTCTTTAGACACATCTTGACTGCATGCAGAGAGAAGGCATACACATCTGCTCATTATACAGCGATGAGTAGAGTTTGATGAGGTCACTAGTCGTGGCATAAGAGGAGCTCTTTCATGGTGGTTTGATAATAGAACAGCTTCTGTGACTGGAAATAATTCATGCTCAACATTCATATGCTTTACAATCCAGGGCCCTTGACTGCTCTCGATGTGTGATATGAGCTTGTTTGAGTTGATATAGTATTGTGTGCAAGAGCATTGTGGATACTCACACAAAGGCAGCTTTGCCCGTCTCTATGTCTTTGCCCTTGGTGCCTTGCCCGGGTTTACCACAGATGCACATGAGGATGCCACACTTGTTGAGGAAGCAGCAGGTGGCGTCCACGATCAGCAAGAGCAGCACACACACCAGTATAAGAATACCAACAATTACTCCAGTGTTCAAGCCCGTACCATCTTCCATGGAGTCTTGAGGAGAAATAGGAGAAATACAGAGACACAGACAGAGCAGGAGGGATCATCAACCCAAACTGGAGATGCACAAAAAAACAAACAAACAAAAAAACATGAAATGTAACAGTCAAGCCAAGCATGAGTAATTTTCATATCACAAGACTATCAGGATTCAGCAAAGCTAAGACAATTGGTGAAGCCAACAAGGCAAAGCTAACAACTCCCCCTTCAGATGTAATTGTGCACTCGCTGAATATAATACACATACACATGTTTGGACTTAAAGGGATAGTTCACCCAATAATTCTGTATTCGTTTACTCACACTCATGTCGTTTCAAACTTGTATGGCTTTCTTTTGTAGAACACCAAAGGAGTTTTTGGAGAATATCCTGGCTGTTCTTTTTAATATAATGAAAGTGAACTGAGGGGGACTGAGGCTGTTGAGCTCCAAAATAACAAGACAATAACTCTTGTGAATGAGTCAGACTATGAATCCACTGAAATCTGAATGATTCATACAAAAAAAAAAAAAAAAAAGTTCTCTTGAGTTCTCAAGTTCAATTCGCTCGATCCGGTCTGAGCGTTTCCTGAGTTAACAGCTCACTAGAGGGGAAGATTATCAGTGAATGATTTCAGTGTATTACTCACACAAAGCTACCATATGACTTCAGAAGACTTGTGCACAAGTCATATAGTACAGACTACTTTAATGATGCTTTTTTGGAATGACAAGCATGTTAAAGGGTTAGTTCACCCAAAAATGAAAATTCTGTCATTAATTACTCACCCTCATGTCGTTCCACACCCGTAAGACCTTCATTCTTCTTCGGAACACAAATTAAGATATTTTTGATGAAATCTGAGAGCCCTCTGACTCCTCCATGGACAGAAATTTAATGGAATATTTAGTAGTGAGGAAATTTCACGAATGGACTTATGGACTAATGCAACCTATCAAGGTACCATGCTTGAATTCACTGAGCTACTGAGAGCGACCCATTCTTCCACAAATGTTTGTAGAAGCAGTCAGCATGCCTAGGTGCTTGATTTTATACACCCGTGGCCATGGAAGTGATTGGAACACCTGAATTCAATGATTTGGAGGGGTGTCCCAATACTTTTGGCAATATAGTGTATGTACATAAGCTAACTAAAAAACAGTAAGAACGAGAAATGCCTGATTTCACAACCTATAGCTTCAGTTATATACTAGCATATGAACCATGTAATTTAAAAGACATTAATGGTCATAACGCATTTTAAACAATATAAATCATAACGTGATTTTGCAGGAATTATAATCAGGCGCTAAAAATGTTACCCATTAAAAGCCTGTTGAACCAACGGGATCACTCGGGGTCCTAAAGGAGACCCAATTCCTGGGGGGACTCGATTTCTCACCACACCGGCGTTGTGATGTAGAACCTGGAAGCGCTGAACTTAAACAGTATAGGAGACTGACACGGAAGAGAAGAAACTGTTGAATAAAGTCATTATTTTTGTTTTGTTTTTACGCACAAAAAGTATTCTCGTCGCTTCATAAAATTAAGGTTGAACCACTGTAGTCACGTTGTCTATTTTAACAATGTCTGTAGTACCTTTCTGAGCCTTGACAGTGGTAATTAAATTGCTGTCTATGGAGGAGTCAGAAAGCTCTTGGATTTCATTAAAAATATCTTAATTTGTGTTCTGAAGATGAACGAAGGTCTTACAGGTGTGGAATGACATGAGGGTGAGTAATTAATGACTGAATTTTCATTTTTGGGTGAACTCTTTAATTAAACGTTTACCTGTGTTCCACAGAAGAAAGGAAGTCATTCACTTTTGGAACAACATGAGCATGAGTAAATGATGACAGAACTTTTGCCTACATCTTTGCAACCCATATGCTTTTGTTTGACCACCAGAAGTATAAAAATAATACTTACCAATAAACACCAGTGACAGTTAAGATGATGATATGACAACTGGCATAACATAAACACTATTTATGACAGATTAAAATCTTAGTGCATCATTTTTAAATTATATACACTATTGTTTAAAGAGTTGAGACCAGTAAGAATTTTTTTTTTTTAAAGAAATTAACACTTTTATTCAGCATAGAGGCATTAAATTGATCAAAAGTGACAATAAAGACATTTATAATGTTACAAAAAAAACTTCTATTTTAAATAAATCCTTTTAAACTTTCTTTTCATCAAAGAATCCTGAAAAAATGTATCTCAGTTTTTACAAAAATATTAAGCAGCAATATTAACTGTTTTTGACAATGATAATAATTAGAAAAGGTTCATGAGCAGAAAATCAGCATATTAGAATGATTTCTGAAGGATCATGTCACTGAAGATTGGAGTAATGATGCTGAAAATTCAATTTTGACATTACAGAAATAAATTACATTTTAAAATAGATATAAATAGAAAACAGTTCTTTTAAATTGCAATAATTTCACAATACAGTACTGTTTTTACTATAGTTTTAATCAAACAAATGCAGTCTTGGTGAAAATAAGAGACTTTAATGTTAATGTTTCAAAAACATTAAAAATCTCACTGACCCCGAACTTTTAAACATATCAGAAAAAGACACTACAACATTATATAAAAAAGTGAATTTAATAATGCCACATGTGAACAATAGCCCCAGTGATGACTAAAATACATTGGGTCTCATTCACTAATAACTGCACTAATTATTTCGTATTTATATGCACAGGAGAACTTCTCACGAAAAATTTCCACCTAACTAACAACACGTGCGTATTGCACATAAATTTGTTCTTAACCTCATTCTAATGTTATTGAATTTGGAGTATTCTAAATGAGCACCCCCGTACACAAGGTTATACATTTGCATAAAACATGCCCAAAACATCTCCATATAAGGGCTTTCCGCACAACCTTTCCTTTACATTCTTTCGTCGCTCTCTGCAGATGCGCTATTGCCAGATCCTCGAGCAATGCCAAGTGTGCCATTCTCAAAACCAGTTCAAACGCAATAATCACATTTAATACCGACCTAGATTACAGACCTCTGATTAGCAAGCTGTAAATGTGCATATTTCTGCTAATTATATCTGGATTAATTGTTATTTAGAGAAACCTTGCAGCTGAAGTTATAGCGCTGCTTTTCTTACTCTTTCATTGGATATGCTGAAATGAAATTAAGATGAAATTAAATTGTTTTTATTAATTTATAATATAATATAATAGTCGTGATAAGATAAAATATATAACTTTTTAACACGATTATAAGGCCGCACAATGCAAGTGCTTTTTGCGTATGTGTGGTTTCAGTTGTTTCTATATTTTTCATAAATACAAAATAAATTTTAGTACGAAAGTTTTTGGTGAATCATCATTTGTTCGTGAAACCGCTTGTACACAGATTTCACATACAAATTTGAACGTACGCATGCTTGGTGAATGAGACCCATTGCTTTTTTCCAAATATTACAGTAATTAATTCATGTAGAAGCCTCAAAAAGTCTTTTAAGTAATAAAATAACATCTGAAAGTTTTGTTACAAAGTTTGTTCCCAAAGGACTGGTACAGTTTTAGTTCAAAAATCTGCAGAGCAAAATAAGTCTATTGAATATCAGACAGACGAGATATATTTTCTCTCTGCTTTTAACTTGGTGTTTCTCTCATTTTTTAAGGTGACATGTCATTTCTGCATCATTAGCAGCACTATATGGAATTGAAAAAGTAAGTGTTGTTTCCAAACATATAGAAGCCCACACAGGCCATACATCATTATTATTATTCTGTCTCTAACAACTTATTTTATGACTTCTGTGGCCTTCTGTTTCATTATTTTTTTGCAGCTGACAAAGCTTCACCCTCTAGGTTATTAATAAATAGCATTTAAAACTACACGGAAACAGATTCTCCATAACCTTGCATTAGAAAAATCAAATGTTTATCTGAAAAAATTGCTAAGGTATGATTAATAAGCACTGTTTTAAGGCGAGGCTTAGAGTCTAGTCAATTCCTTCTGGTGCCACTGAAATGACACATTGTAGCTTTACTTACATAATACAGTGCAAATGTCTATAGACTGGATGCGATATAATTTTTTTTTTACTTTTTTATTGACAAAAACTAAAAAGCACAGTCATTTTTAAGCATTTGGTCATCTAAAACGGAAATATATTTTGTATTTTCTTTAGTTGTAATCGGAGTTACTTAGTCTATGAGGCTCAGTGTTCCCAGCACATTAGAGAGATACAGAAACAAATCATGCAGAGGATCCTCAACATGAGGAGAAGACATTTCCTCGACCCTATCAAAGCAAAAGCAGCAATAACGGAGAGAGCAGGAGGGACACTAGAGTGCAGGAGACTGAAGAACCACTCAGAGTGACTACAAAACACAAAGACGGACACAAGATCACAGGCAGAACAAACATTAACACAATAACCACAACAAAGGAAAGGAGGAAGAGTATTGGCACCAGGACGTTTGCGTTATGAGTGTATGTGATGATCCGTCCATATCCAAGCCCAGGAACAACGACAGGACAACAGAGAAACAAGGTAAAAGGGAAATGGGAAGAAAGAGAGAGAGAAAGAGAAAAACAAGAGGCAGAAAAATAAGTCAAACACAGAAACAAAGTATCAAAATTAAAAAATAAGGTGAGGATAAAAAGGAAAATGAATGAAAGCATAAGCTGAGGGTGAAAGAGAATATGTGAGACAATAGTTGGGTCATTCTCAGTACCGCTGCATTTGTGCATTCATAACTTACTACTGTTGAGATTCAAGTGCCCCTATTATGCTATTTTAAGGTTCCTAATTTTGTTTTGGAGGTCTCCTACAATAGGTTTAAATGCATCCGAGGTCAAAAATGGGTTTTTTTTGCAGCATGACCTCTCTTCTCAGTGTCTGAAATGGCTTGATCAAGGTCTCTCTAAACCCCTCCTTTCTGAGAGCCTGCTCTGCTCTGATTGGTCAGACAGCCCAGTCTGTTGTGACTGGTCTACCACTTACAGTGCGTCATAAATGAAACGCTCATTACCATATCTGAATTTCAGCTCTGGAAGCTTCCTTAGCGCTTTATACACAGTGATACGAACAGTAACGATGGTGTCGGTTTTACCGTATCAATACGATCCCAAGTCCTCATCCTTTGGAGGTACATGCAAAGTGGATTTGCTTTCACAGAACAGAAAACAAACACAAACCAAACTCTTCCAGGCCTCAACTACAACTACAGAGTTTGAGGGCGGGTCAAAGTAGATATTGTTCACGGGCAGCCAATAGCTATGTTTCCATCCACCTATTTTTATGCGCATTTTGGGATATCACATAAAAAACTGCTGTATGGAAACGCCAAGATGCGCATAAATTCTAAAAATGCGCATGAAAAACGTATGCGCTTGTTTGAGTCGGATACATTTTTTTTAGCTGATAAGAAAACATGCACATAAACTACGATGGAAACACATGTACCGAATAAATTCCCTGATGCGCATAAAGAAAAAAAAAGAAAAAAAGAAAATCATGTGACTTTGCACGATGGGACGGTATAACTGGACTAACCAGCGGACCGATCTTTTTGCACAGTATCTGAAATGCTGTTTTGGTTGTTCTTAAATGCCTGAGCAAAGCGTTTATTGCATTTCGTCTGCGTGCTCTGAGACGCAAGTCATTTATTATATATATGAAAATTATTATGTACAGTGGTTTCTCCTACTTTTCTTAGAGATATTTAGGGCCAGTTAATCAGGAAGTGATGATTTTGTTCTCTACGACTCACTGGATGGAAACACATTTTTATTCGCAAATGTTTTATGTGATATTCCATTTTTTTCGCACAAGTTAAATTCGTAACTTTGGATGGAAACATAGCTAATGAAGACCAAAGGCTGGCATTATGCTTATTTGTTACAGCCCTATGTAGGTTCATGCAAGAAGTGAGACTGGAATTACTAATGACTCATGTCAGGCAGTTCAAAATCGGTTCTTTCTTTTGGAAGACAATAACAACATTTATAGTGCACTTTGATCTCTCAAACTTTGCAGATCTTTTTACATTAACACTGCATTAAAGATAATATCCGAAAAATAATAATAAGGGCACTCTAAATTAAAATTACAAATTAAAACTATACTATCATCTGTTAACGCCACTGAAACCTCTATGACTTTTTTTCATGGAACACAAAAAGAATTAAGTAGAATTATTTTCAGTGATTACAACCCCAAAACATTTGGAATATATTTTAATCTCTACTATCTATGGTGGTACCCTGTGTATGGCAGTTAAGGCCTTAGTACTTTGGGCCTGAGTGGGAAAATATGATTTCTCAAAAGTAGTTCAGAAGTAGCTTCAAAAAAATTATGAAATTATGATCAATACAAAATACAATAGAATAAAATAGCATTAAGAAAAGAGAAATAAAGAAATACAAAAAGTTCCTGAAATGTTCTTGCATAAATGGCACCATGTCCTGAAGATGACCCAGTTAACAAAACAAGGCATGCAAAAGCCCAGCAAATGATTTTGATGGGACAGTAGGAGTCAGAACTGAAAGATTATGCAAAAAAAGAAAGAACTGAAGATTATGCAAATCACGCAGAATTAGCACTTCACTTTATTATGTAGTCCCTAAAACACAGTGTACCACACAGTGAGTAGCAAGGAGCAAGCTATTCATTATATTTTAAGCTAATTAGGGAATGCATTTACCTCACTGTACGACTTTTTAAACCTAGGGGTGTCAAACATATGGCCCACGGGCCGAATACGGCCCACAAAGGTGTCCAATCCGGGGAATGAATTGAACAATAATAAAAAAATATAGAGATGTATGGCACCAGCCATAAATCCCAACAGTTTTTAGTATTATTTTGGCCAATCTCTATTCTGGACTTGCATGAAAACTGCTTTGCAATCATTTCCCAGACTGTCATTTGTGTGGAAATATTAATAAGTCTGTAAACAGAACGTTAAAACACGTAAACGCTGAATACGGACGCAAAGAGGAGGACACAGATGCGCCAGCAGAGGAAAAATACTGTACCAGGTACAAGCCCACTGTTCGTGAAATATAGGAAGAAAAATATAAATGTTGAGGTTTATATAAATGTATCTCTGAAGTGAACTGACAGAAAAGTTTCAAAGGCATTTTCTTTTCCTCTTTATCTCATAAAGTTGTGTTTTCAAGCGCAGCACTGCTTAGTGTACAGCGGTAACCAAGGAAACTCTTATGTAGCATAATTTCACAAAACTATAGTCAGACCATGCTGTTTTTGGTGTAAATCTTTAAATTATATAATCAAATTTATATAAAAAAACAACTGCTCATGCTACAGAATCGGCAAATTTGCTTGTAAAAAAACTGGACTTGGCCATTAAAAATCAAAATCGGTGCATCGCTAATAAAAAAAATATTAAATAAAAGTAATATTAAATAAAAGTCAATAAAAAGTAAATAAAAATAATACTTTAATTAAATAAAAGTATTATTAAATAAAAATGTAATAAAGTCTTTTCGCTGTAAAAACAAATGTCGTTTTCAAAGAGCAGTGTCTTTTTCTAGTTTTCTTGCAAATTAATTTGTAGTTTGTTTGGTTAATATTAAATGTATTATGCAGGCCTCACGGAGCCATCGGATTTCAACAAAAATATCTTAATTTGCGTTCTGAAGATTAACGAATGTCTTACGGGTGTGGAACGGCATGAGGGTGAGTAATAAATGACAGAATTTTCATTTTTGGGTGAACCAACCCTTTAACACACTCAATGGCCCATTCATAAAGAGAGCCATTTAGTTCATTTCTGAATGAATCAGTTGTTTGAACGAATCGAGTGAATTAATGACTCAATGACTTACTCATTAAGACATTTACTGTCACCTACTGGCAGTTTTAGTTTCATATTTAGAGTATCATTTCATTAAAAAAAAAAGAAAAAAAAAAGCTATTCATATTTCCATATTAATAAAAAAAAAACTATTAGAGGTATAGTTCACCCCAAAAAAAGGTATAGTTCATTATTTACTCACCCTCATCACCCTCATGAAGCTTAAAAGTTTGTGTAATACATTTTGTTGAATCAAAATATATATATATTTCTTTGTAAAGCTACTTTTTGTAATGTCTATTTGATACTTTTCTCATTTAACACAATAATGATTTTAAACAGTGTTGTCAAGGCTACTTTTACACTGTGGCCGCAGGTTGATTTTCATGTCTGCAGGTTGAAGCGACCCCAAATAGCATGATATTTAGCCCCTGGAATGCGAATTTCACCAAAAACCCCACCAAAAATGTGGATTTTACCCCTCGAATTGGGCTAATTTTGAGAAGCAATTGTGCGGGTTTTGTTGTGAAAACCTGGCAACCCTGACTTTAAATGATCTTTTGGGGGTCATTTTTTAGCCAAAATTTGAAGTGCGATTATATTTTACGATTAATTAATCACTTGATTGTGTAATTCAATTAAAAATTTTAATCACTTGACAGCCCTAATATATATATATATATACATATATATATATACAGGTGCTGGTCATATAATTAGAATATCATCAAAAAGTTGATTTATTTCACTAATTCCATTCAAAAAGTGAAACTTGTATATTATATTCATTCATTACACACAGACTGATATATTTCAAATGTTTATTTCTTTTAATTTTGATGATTATAACTGACAACTAAGGAAAATCCCAAATTCAGTATCTCAGAAAATTAGAATATTACTTAAGACCAATACAAAGAAAGGATTTTTAGAAATCTTGGCCAACTGAAAAGCATGAACATGAAAAGTATGAGCATGTACAGCACTCAATACTTAGTTGGGGCTCCTTTTTGCCTGAATTACTGCAGCAATGCGGCGTGGCATGGAGTCGATCAGTCTGTGGCACTGCTCAGGTGTTATAAGAGCCCAGGTTGCTCTGATAGTGGCCTTCAGCTCTTCTGCATTGTTGGGTCTGGCATATCGCATCTTCCTCTTCACAATACCCCACAGATTTTCTATGGGGTTAAGTTCAGGTGAATTTGCTGGCCAATTAAGAACAGGGATACCATGGTCCTTAAACCAGGTACTGGTAGCTTTGGCACTTTGTGCAGGTGCCAAGTCCTGTTGGAAAATGAAATCTGCATCTCCATAAAGTTGGTCAGCAGCAGGAAGCGTGAAGTGCTCTAAAACTTCCTGGTATACGGCTGCGTTGACCTTGGACCTCAGAAAACACAGTGGACCAACACCAGCAGATGACATGGCACCCCAAACCATCACTGACTGTGGAAACTTTACACTGGACCTCAAGCAACGTGGATTGTGTGCCTCTCCTCTCTTCCTCCAGACTCTGGGTTTCCAAAGGAAATGCAAAATTTACTTTCATCAGAGAACATAACTTTGGACCACTCAGCAGCAGTCTAGTCCTTTTTGTCTTTAGCCCAGGCGAGACGCTTCTGACGCTGTCTGTTGTTCAAGAGTGGCTTGACACAAGGAATGCGACAGCTGAAACCCATGTCTTGCATACGTCTGTGCGTAGTGGTTCTTGAAGCACTGACTCCAGCTGCAGTCCACTCTTTGTGAATCTCCCCCCACGTTTTTGAATGGGTTTTGTTTCACAATCCTCTCCAGGGTGCGGTTATCCCTATTGCTTGTACACTTTTTTTCTACCACATCTTTTCCTTCCCTTCGCCTCTCTATTAATGTGCTTGGACACAGAGCTCTGTGAACAGCCAGCCTCTTTTGCAATGACCTTTTGTGTCTTGCCCTCCTTGTGCAAGGTGTCAATGGTCGTCTTTTGGACAACTGTCAAGTCAGCAGTCTTCCCCATGATTGTGTAGCCTACAGAACTAGACTGAGAGACCATTTAAAGGCCTTTGCAGGTGTTTTGAGTTAATTAGCTGATTAGAGTGTGGCACCAGGTGTCTTCAATATGGAACCTTTTCACAATATTCTAATTTTCTGAGATACTGAATTTGGGATTTTCCTTAGTTGTCAGTTATAATCATCAAAATTAAAAGAAATAAACATTTGAAATATATCAGTCTGTGTGTAATGAATGAATATAATATACAAGTTTCACTTTTTGAATGGAATTAGTGAAATAAATCAACTTTTTGATGATATTCTAATTATATGACCAGCACCTGTATATATATATTTTTTTTTTGCATTTATAAATGTTGCAGAATTGTGCAGATAAAGAAAAGCAATTTCATTTATATTCATACAATTACAGACAAAAGACTTGTTTTTTTCACTGTGATTTGTAAATAAACAATTACATTTAATATTCATTATCATTAACTGTTAAAAAGTAAAAGTAAAGTGAAATGTGAAGACCAAGTATGGTAACCCATACTCAGAATTTGTCCTCTGCATTTAACCCATCCAAGTTAGTGCACACACATTAGGAGTAGTGAGTACTGAACACATACACACTACAAAACGTGAACACATCCAGAACAGTGGGCAGCCATTTTTTCTGTGGTGCCTGGGGAGCGATTGGGGGTTAGGTGCCTTGCTCAAGGGCACCTCAGTCATTTCCTGCCAGTATTGAGAATCAAACCCGCAACCTTCGGGTTACCATTAGGCCACGACTGCCCCCTAAATAAGTAAAAGGATACTATTTTATTATGTCTGGGCTGAAAAAGACCCACTATGGCCAAAAATGTCACGCAGAAACTATTAGTATGGCAGACAGGGACAAAAGGTCTACTGCAATGAATTATTTCCCACAAGTTTTCCGTAAGCAGGGAACAGATTCGTTGTGAAGGATGTGCAAAGTGGGCCCCATTAAACAAATCTCCACTATAATTGGAGCAGTTGTGAAATATGCCTGTACTAGCATTGTAGCTCTAAGATGTACACAGTTCATTAACAAATAGCAGAATAATGCATGAGTTCTTATAAAATATTCAGTTAAGAAGTTATGAAATGCCAAATATGATTAAATAAACAGAAAACTTGCACACAAGTTGCTGAAAATGGTTATTTCAAGCAAGTATGTTCTTAAATGTTACTCAAAATAAATAAAACTATATGAATTGTAGTGGCTAACCGTTACATTAAATCACTGTAACATGTTGTAGAGTTCTATTACGCCAACATCCAAGCTGTTCTCGGCTTTAACGCGAGTTATCACAGTAAAAAATTAAAACACTTGAAGCATGTTAGTGCCAGCAACTTTAGTAAAGTTCTAGTCGGGAGGTGATGTGGTCTCATTAGCATGCTGCGAGGAGTGCGCTTCTGTACTCGGAGGTGTGACTGAGACAAACAGCCTTTGGATGTGGGCCATTCGCAGCCTAGTATGCCAAAGAGAGCGGCGATTCAGCCCTCCTACGTCCAGAGGGCCGTCTCAGAGTGTTAATGAGGGAGAGAGACAACGAGGGACAGACAAAGTCTCTCTGCATTAAGAAGCACCAGATGCTTGTTACATTACAAGTGAAGCAGTGAACCCCAGCTGTGGCCCTGGCACGCCTGACCAGACCGCAACCCTCTCTGCTAAACAGCCGCGACACACTAGGTTTTGCAAACAGGAAGTGATTCTCCATCAGGCAGGGGGAAAGGGACTACTGCCCTGCTGCTAATGCTGAGGGTTAGCCTGGTCACAGGTGGATGGAGGCCAAGTCAATAACATTAAATAGACAGTGACTCAGAGTGTACCTGCATGTAAATGCAATGGGTCTGTTGATTTTGTCTCTGTAATTCAAATGTTAGTGAAACAAAAGCTTGTTTTGCAAAGTGACCATGCAAGTTAAACTTAAAATAAATTTTTTTTTTTCAATAATCAATGCCAATTTATTTGAACATGCAAAATGATTAGATTAAAATAGGGAACATACTGGTACAATATCAGTTACTGGCCATATTAGAAAAATAAGTGATTGTTTTTCTTTGTGATTTTTTTGGGATGTCCATTATTTGATAATAATAGTAATAATAAATTTAGGTTTATACATAAAATGTAAAATATCCATCCACGCAGACAGACAAATAGACAGATAGATAAAATTATAATTATTATTGTTATATATGTTGTGTTTTTGGATGCCTATTATATAATAAATAATAATAATAATAATAATAATAAATACAATATCTATCCATCCATCCATCCATCCAAATAGAGAGATTTTTATTTATTTATTTATATAATAATTATATATATATATATATATATATATATATATATATATATATATATATATATATATATATATGTGTTGTGTTTTTGGATGTCCATTATATAAATAATAATCATAATCATCTATCTATCCATCCATCCATCCATCCATCCCTATCTATCTATCTATCTATCTATCCATCTCTCTATCTCTCTATCTATCTCTATCTCTCTATCTATATGTCTATCTATCTATAGCTATATCTATAGATCTATATCTCTATATCTATATCTCTATATATATGTTGTGTTTTTTGGATGTCCATTATATAATAAATAATAATTAGTTGCAAAGTTACTGATAGTTAGTAGAATGTCTAAATTGGACCATATAGTGGAAATAAAGTGTAACCAAGTATTATGTCTTTTTTTTTTTTTTTTTTTAATAAATAATGAACATAACAGCTTTTTTAAAAAAACTCTTTACTGAGCATTTGCTGAATAAGTGTCATCACACTTGTTTGTGATCAAAATTGCCCCTCTGTCTCCCCTACTTTACACAGATTGGCTAAATCTAAAACAGCTTAAATGGCCAGCTTGAAGAATGGTATCAGCGTCTCACACTATCTTATGTTATAGAAATATGGCATCAAGAATCCCATATGAACAAGCCAAATGTTTTGTCCGTGTGATTCGTGATCTGCCATGTAGCATGACTCACTGTTTATCATGCAGTGTAAGTGATGGCCCAGGCTGCATTCACATGTTTGGTGTCATTACAGCTCTGAGTCAGCTGTTAAAATCAGTGTGCTTGAGATTGGTGGCGAGGGTGAACACAGAGAAAGAGGGATGGAAAGAGAGGTGGAGGGAGGGAGGGATGATGGTTACCTGTGGTAGCTGCGGGCTCCGATGAGGTTTTGAAGGTCAGGGTGCCGGGCTTGGACTTGCCCTGCTGGTTCTCTGCCACCACAAACACGTCATACTCAGTGTCCCATTCCAGACCGGTCAGCATTATGTACTCGCTAACGTTGGGCAGACGGATCTCAGGCTTCCAGTCAGGGTCTTCCCTCTGTGTGCCAAAAAGCAGCCATGAAACGGTCACAAAAGTTGCAAAAACAAAAAAAGAAGGAAAATATTAAATATACATATTTATTCTTTTTTGGACACTCACAGCTTTGTATCTGACCAAATAATGGGTGATTGGTGACCCTCCATCATCTTGTTTGATCCATTTCACTTTGAGAGAATTGCCTTTGGGATGTAGAGTTCCTTCGAGTATAGGAGGGCTAGGTTCTCCTACAACAACAAACCAGTAACAATGACGTGAGAAAAAAGCACCGTAACTTAAAGGGATAGTTCACCTAAAAATAAAAACACTTCATCATCATCATCATCATCATCAACTCTCCCTCATGTCATTACAAACCAATAAGACTTTCTTTCATCTTCTAAACTAAAATCATCCACCAAATCATCTGTGTATCAAGCAAGCTTGTGTTTACCATATTTGATGTGCTCTATGTATGTGAATAAAATCCTAAATTAAATCTGTCATTTAAAGCAATTGTGTCTCTTCAGAACACTTGGAATAAACTAGAGATGCACCGATGTATCGGCCAACAATCGGTATCGGCCGATAAAAGCTATTATCATCACTATCGGCCAACTGCCGATGATCAGGGCCAATTATATCCTGTCAATCAAAAGGGTGTGGAAAAACGTGTTCAGACTGCAACTCATACATACTTTGTGTGAAGAAAATCACCCTTGTGTTAAATTTTAATGCATTAACAGATTAAAAATAGTGATGCTAAAGCAGGCTCTTTTTGGCCTGAATTTATCTTAATTTATTAAATTATCAACTGATTAATAATCAAAATAATTGCAGCGCAACTCCATACTCATGCCATTCAGTTTGAGCCAGAAGTTGACATATGGGGCCAACATTGAAAAATTGACATGCAGCAGCTTTAAACTGTATTATGCATACATCAGCATTATACCAGCTATTGGCCACCCAGGTCTGTAGATATCAATTCTGGCCAATGAAAAGCCAGTCGACCACTATGTGGGCCAGTTCTGCTTCATTTGTTTTGTTCATGGCTGACATGCGGCATTACTATGGCTTGCTTGTGACCCAAATCTGACAAACAGGAGCGGACCACCCAAGTGCCATCATTCCTGCCAAAAGTGGGCCAAATTAAAGCATCAAGTGTGCGCCAGATCTGGGCCATTATGTGTATTAAAAGGTGGCAATTTTCTAACTCCCATATTTCAAGCCTCCTACACACCAATGATTCCATATAGGCAAGTAATAGAATAATATGACACATGCTGCTTGGCTGGGCCTCCTTAGATGAGTAGGCTGATATTTGGAGGTCATAGTGAACTGTGAACATCCCTATAGAGCATTCATGTGTATGAGCGCACTGTGAATTGGGAATATTTCAATGGCGCTGTTCACTGAGGCCTCTCCTTCACGGGCCATCATGATCCATTTCATTTTAATGACCAGCGAATTCTCGTTTGATTCACTACATTAGTTTGACGACGCAGAGTGACACGTAACAACATTGCAGGCAGAAGCGTGTTCACGGTGGATTGAAAAATGAAGGCATTTTACTCTCATTAAGGGAGTAATTAGCTATTAGCCTGTACGAGGGAGACACTTTCATTCACACAACCTAACTTTTCAGGTCTTTTTTCTTTCATTTTGTTTGGACTAATTGTTCAGCCTGATGTGAATCATTAACACAATTTTGTCTATGCTGTATTTAAATAATGTCGTCAATACATCAGTTGCTTCATTTCTCCAATAAAGGAGGATACAATTTTTCAGAGAGGTATTATACACATCTAATTCTCTTTGGATCTGCTAGAAAAAACCACCATAACTGCAAAAACTGAACGAGATGTGATAAAAATGCAGTAATTAATCTTAATGTGTTAGGAGGTTATAAAAGTGCACACATAAAATGGTAGAAGCACCACTAACTGGTGTGAGGAATTACAATCCCAAACAATCAGCTCAATTAACAAGCAGATATTCTACTCGACTGACAGTTTAAAGGGTCATCAATAAACGCTCATCTCTTTAATAATGAAAGTTCAGCACTGCATGATTAATTCCATCCTCCTTAGCCATCTGTCCCTGCAGGATACAGTAAATGAAGTTATCTTATACACAAGGGAGCAAACAGCAGTAAATTAAATGAGACTAAAAATAAAAGTTTTACACATTTGCAAATGAACTCTTAATGGTCACTAGATATTCTTGGGGGAATTCACCAAGAATTAATTGCTCCATTTATTTGCACATGCTGTCTGCATTGTTTTAGCGCATGATTCGCCAAAGGCATTATGCAAATTGGGTAACGCGCAAGCACGCCTTAAAAAAAAAAAACCCAATTTGGTTCTAAATACTACACTATAAAAAATTATTTTTATGATTTGTTATCAACATTTTTTTTCTTTTGTCAAATCAACTTCAATAATTAATGTGGTTCAGATAACATAATATTTTGAGTTTCTGTTGATTAAACCAACTCAAATTTTTAATTTCAGTGAACTCAATTTTAAGGAAACCAGGTTACTTACTTTTTTAAGTTAAACCAAATTTTTTTTTTTTTTTTTACAGTGTAGGTTGCAGAATTAGGCAAAATTCAGAATTGAAAATGTTGGAATTTGAACTAAATTGGCCACACCCACAGGAAGTTGAATTGGAATGACAGGAATTGAAAATCAAAGATGGTTGGTTGGTTGGTTGGTGTTTTAATGCCACATCAGATTCCTTGGCTATTTTCTAATTGGATAACAGGTTTAAATATTACAAGAGAGCAATTAAAAAAAAAAAAATTTTTTTTGTTGTTTTTGTTTTTTTAAGAACTGGAATGTGCTATTCGGCATTGAGTATATATGATCTGATGCAATTTTTAAGAAATTTAACACTGATAATGTATTCCAGGAAAGGAAATGTTCTTCTATGCTGGTCTACATTAAATATAATGAAATGTATAAACTAAATCAAATTAAAATAAACTTCTCGGTTTTAAAGGCCTAAAAACCTTTAGAAACTTTTTAAATACTTTTTTTACAACAATCAAAGTTTGTTATGACACACTTTGCTTTTCTAGTAAAAATTATTGCTATGTTATATTCTTTGAAATTCATTTTAATTTCTTATATTAGAATTCAAATTGAAATTCTGCATCCTGTTCACAGCCTCGATCCAAATTCAGGAATCAAATTGGAATTTAAAATGCATTGTCAATTTAATTTGAACCGACAATCTATCATGACCCTAATTTACATATAAAGGAGGCGTGTTGTAGTGAAAATAACAACAATTACATAAAGGCTTAGTTCAACCAAAAATGAAAATTCTGTCATCATTTACTCACCCTCATGTCGTTCCAAAGACTTTTGTTCATCATCTTAGGATCAAACATGCTTGCTTGCTTGCTTGCTTGACGTGAGAAACCAATCAATCAGTTTTGTTCTTGAGCATAAAGCAAGCATGGTTGAGCTTCTGTTTACCATATCTGATGTGCTCTATGTGTGTGTGTTAATGTTTATATGTGAATAAAAGCCTAAAATAAAGCCATTCATCATATAATGCAATCATGTCTTAACTTAAGAGTAAACTGCTCGATTAATATGGATTACTTTAACAACATCTTTATGAACTTTGTGAAGCTTGAGAATTTTTGTCATGAGGATTTTCAATGGATGGTGAAGAATATAAAAAAATATATCAATATTTTTCTTCCAAAGATGAACAGAAGTCTTATTAAAAGGTGAATAATTAATGACACAATTTTCATTTATAGGTGAACTACTTTAAATATGCATGGCACTACTTGTGCAGGTATCACTTGGTTAAACTAAACTGCATATGGATCATGAATGATATGCAAAGTGGCGCAAAAAATAATATGCAAAGTTGACTCTTTTACTCATAAAAAGACGAGCAAAATGCAGCCCAATATACTCCAATCATGGAAACATCGTAAAACCTATTTAAATAATCAAGGTGTGTACGCAAAGTAAGCAACTGCAATGAAAAGAAAGTCGCAATATTTTTCTGTAGTCATCATGAAATTTACATGCAGGTAAAAACAACCGGAACATCAAAGGACATAGTTTGGAGAGGAGGGGAGGAGCCCTGTAAAAGGTTCAAAAGTTATGTTGAACGGAAATGCGGTACTGTGAAAGTTACTGAAACATGCTTGAAACTGGAGAATAAATAAACCATTGAGATCAACCACTTGCAGCATCTACTGTAGCATTTTTAAGGGTTTTCCTAATTTGGATATAATTGTACACCGGTAGCAGCATATCCAAAGCAGCACAAGATGAAAGGACGTCAGTGTAGCGAGCGTCTGTAAACCCGCTGCTTGTCAAAATGTTTAGACTGAACATAAAAGAGCGAGATCGTCATACCCAGCGATCGCTCTGGGGAAATGTTTTTCAGCAGAGCTTTTGATGTCATTTCCATGGTTGGCAGGACACGGCATCAACTTTTTTTTTTTTTTTTGATTCCATATTCAACACGGAAGATAATTTGTGCAGTCAGAGCGCAGTGGTTGCTCAAGGGTAACAGTCTCCGTAAAAAATTGGGAATGGATGAATTTTCATGACCTGTCTGAGGGGATTTAATACTAGAAATGTGACAGTAGAGAGTTATAATGGCTGGTTAGGGATGAATGCAGTGATCCTGATGTGAGTGAGGGATAATCCTGTACATGAGAGGATGAAGCTGGGCCTGTGTGTTTACCTTCTGCTCATCAGTGTGGATGACATCACCAGCACCATGCAAGCCACATGACACAGTCACATCATATGCACGCACATGATTGGTTGAAAGGAAATTGGAAGAGGTTGCATGAAAGATACAAAAATACAGACACAAATGTAACTATGCGAAAAAAGATCAAGTCAAGGGTTAGAACAAACTGCAGTGAAACATAAAACCAAGCAAATCAAAATGGTTTTAATCACAAAGATCACAACATTGAGCACAGAAGCAGAAACACACTGAGCAGGATTTCCTCTGAGAGATTGAGCATATGGTCTCATTTTAAACAACTGAAAAGCTAAAACTAGTATATATATTTTTTTAGATATTCTAAAGAAAATGTGAGTGGTACGCACTTATACAAAACTTGCAACAATAAGGGTGTTCTGCTATGTGGCTGCTATATTGTTCCTATTGGTTCTTAGAGTGTTGCTATGTTGCTAAGGTGTTGCTAAGTGGTTGTTCTAGATAGTTGATCTATAGGACATTCTGTTCTCTAGATATGGCTTGGGTCCCTTACTAAATGCTCTGGTGCTCTGTCATTTGTGACTGAAAAATTTTGTTTTGTGTTTTTGTTTTTTATTCAAAAAAGTTAAATGGTCCTGAAAACAATAGTCAAATTTGTGCTCCTCACGGTCAAAAATTGAAAATGAATGGAAAATTAATTTCATCTCATGGAATCTTTTGGTACTGCACCCAAACAAAATCTTACTGAAAGCTCATTTTTTGATATCAACTTCAAATTTGGAACACAACTTTATTGCTTTGATTTTCTTGCAATTTTAGAGTAAAACATGTTTTGGAAAATATATAGTTCATAAAAATTGAAAATAGTATCTTTGTACATTTTTCTATAACTCAACTTCATTTCAGCAATAATCTGCCAAGTGTCGTCTTTAAAAAGAGACAAAACATTCAAGATTTACGACAGTTTAAAGGTGCAGTGTGTAAACTTTAGCGGCATCTAGTGGTGAGGTTGCGAATTGCAACCATCACCCCTCCTTTTTGAAGCACATAGAGAAGCTACGGTGGACGACACAGGACAAAAATGTTGTCGTCTGAGACAGCAGAGAGTAGCCAGTCAAGCAAATGTGCTCTGTAGAGCAGTTTGTCCATTTAGAGCTACTGTAGAAACATGGCGACGTAAAATGGCGAATTCGATGTAAGGGGACCCGCTGTGTATGTAGATAGAAATGGCTCATTCTAAGGTAATAAAAGCATTATGGTGCATTATGTAAGGTCTTTATACACCACTGAAAACATAGTTATGTATATTATATTGCATATATTGCTGTCAATAGATCCTCCCTAAATATTACACTCTGGACCTTTAAGTTGGAAATTTCATTTTCAGGTCTATGCTCAAAAAGTGAATAAATGGATTATAACTACTGCATAAATATAATTTAGTACCATAAAATCCCCTAAAATACAAAATATTAAATAAAAACATCATTGAACTAAAATAAAGTACTTTCATTTCATTGAAGAAAAAAAGGATCATTTTTGACCGCCACTTGAAGAGCACCAGAGGGTTAAGGTTAAACTCTTATGGGACCTCTGTAACTGCCTGTTTTATCATCCGCCAAGTGAAAAAAGCTCTTATTGCTTATTAAAGTAATAACACTCTTTTTGCCACATGATTTGAGGTATTATTCATGTGCTCAGAAAAAACAGTACGGGTTAAGTTAGGCATCCAAGTTTAATACTTGGCATTACAGGTTTGTTCAAATCCTATATAAACTGTAATAGTGATGCTTGCTTTAGTTGTCAAATCATATTTCTCAATGAAAAACAGAGGAAACACTTAAGTATTCATATAATACTAGGGGATCATGCATTAGTTTTTGGACAAAGCATGTGATACAGTAAGCACATAACACTGCATTTCAATCTCTAAAGAAATATTCAAAGTTGATAAACTTTAAATACTTCATATGTACTACTAATTGGATTTACTGTGTGTTGCCTAGAGATAAAGACATGTGGAGGCTTATCTGCAGCCACAAAACCACAGAATAATGTAATATAACTCTTATATTATATACAGAAGGATCTTTTTGGTTTCTGTTTTAATATAATACAGTAATAATGAAAACCATCATACAGCTGCATAACAAACCTGTGTCCTCAGAATGAAAATGAAAAATCCCATCTAGGGAGCATATGAAAAAGAAAATGTTCACTTTTGTTTAGTTTGATAACTGTAACTGAGGAAACAACTAGCATATTAATTTAAAGACCCCATGAGAACATATGATGAGTCCAGTTTTCTTTAATGTGTTTATGTACATCCTAGTGAAACAGTAAGCAGCCTTTAGTTTACATCACAGCCATGTAGGTTTGATATTTGCTACTGCTAACCAGGGAGTATTAAAAGACATTCTCATTCTAAAGAGCATTTGACAAAAATATATATATATAAATAATGTTAATTTGCTCAACTTTTACAAGTACAATGACATACAGATACCCTTATTCTAGACATGGACTTAAAGGCACTTAACTCTCATTTTGATGTCATAGGGTCTTTAAATCCTACAACCACTAGAAATGCTATCAACAAATAATAAAATGTGAAAAATGTATAAAAATGAATATGATGATCACAAGGGTAGATGAAACACTTACTTGTGTAAGAATAACCTAAAGGATCCCATGGGAAAAACAAAAAACATACAAATGGGAAACAAAATAGGGGAAGAAAATCACATAAAATGACAGGATGAAAAAAAAGAGAAGTCTGAAAATGTCAAAGGGTAAAAAGCCGGTAACAAGATCAGACAGAAATACTTTCTCTTCACTCATACTTTACCTGAATTAGAGTCATTACTCTCTGGACTACATCCTGGATATTTCGCACTAAATGGGTTTTGTTTCATGTACTGACAGGAAATAAATCCCAGTGTACAATGTGTTGAGTGTATTATGTGATAATGGCATCTCTGGAAGTTCAAAACATCCCACTGATCACACAAACAACCACCAGGAGGAGTAAGAGGGTAGATGTGTGTGGTGTGTAATCGTGATGAGAATATCAACACAAATCACAGGAATATTCCTGTAGTGTGTGGAGTTATGATTGATTTTTATCGATGTTTTATGGAAAGTTTACAGAATTTTATCTCCTGTATGAGAACAAGATGTTCTGTTCTTACCAGTTGGATTTCTCAATCAATTATTGCTATAAGAAATAATTTATGTAAGGTGTGACCGGTATATATATACAGCATGAACGTGCTCAGTAGCAGTAAAATTGCCAAGCATATATTATTGATATTCAGTGATTTGCAAATGCATCACGACCATTAACCAATGTTCTCAATGCACTGAATTACAAATCTTAAAGTCATAATTACTCTGAAGGAGCGACAGAGTTCAGTTCAGTTGAGAACAGTGTGAAGGTGAATCAGTCAACCATATCAAGAGCTCTACTGTTCTGTATGGGAGGGAGGCACAAAAGAAGACATTGCTCAAAAAGATCCATGCAAAAAGCATGTCTGGAGTTGGTCAGATGAGACTAAAATTGAGTTGAATGCTGTTTCATTGGATTTGTAATTCAGTAAAATGAGAGAATTGTTCAAGGGACTGAAATGTTAATATTCAAACTACTTAATTCATTATGCCCTACTCTTTAGCACCATGAGCACAGATTGTGTCTTTTAGCATCTGCGTCAGCCAAAGACTTCACACTAGCTGGTTGATAAGGTGTGTGGGCCGTCACGCCACGCTGCGCTGCTGTTGATGGAACTGTGTGCTCCTGAGAGAGAGAGAAGCGGGATACTCACGGACATGCTCGGTTTTGAAGACCACTGACGGGCTGCTGTCGCCTTCGCCCTTGCCATTGATGGCAGACATCTTGACTTCGTAATCGGTTTCGGGTTTAAGCCCGGTGACTGTGACTGTACTCAGTCCTGCTGGGAAGCAGCGAGAAGCAGATTTAATCAAAAACCCATTTATTAATTCATAAACAACAGCATGCAAGTTAAATGGGCAACATAAAACCTTGCCACTGAACATGGCAGAAATACATTTGACATTTAAAGCTATGGGCGTGCCGTACAGTGATGTTGACATGAGCAGAATGCATTACAAACAAATTGTACATAAAACCATTTGGCTACTTTTATTTTAAGGTGTCCTTGTTACATTGTAATAAAACTTTTAAGTACAGAGTAATATGAATTAACTATGTACTTACTATAGGGGTTAGGATTAGGGTTAGTTGAATGTAATCATGCATAATTTACTGTTTTTACTCAAATAACATGTAACGTGTAACAAGGACAGAAGCTATGTTTCCATCCACCTATTTGTATGCGCATTTTGGAATAATCCATAAAAAAAAACGCCAAAATAAGCATAAATTCTAAAAACGCACCTATTTATGCCCTCAATTGAAGCAGATATATTTTTTTATCCGATAAGACGCACATAAACTACGATGGAAACACATTTACCAAATAAATCCGCCAAAGCGCAACAAAAAAACCTCACGTGAATTTGCCTCAGCAGCGTACGTGATCGGATAACTGGACTAACCAACGGACCAATTTCATTGCAAAGCATCTCAAATGTTGGTTTGATCATTCTGAAATGTCTGACCCAAAGTCTGTCATCAGAATGATTTGGTTTAATTCCCTCCCACAAGCATCTCACATGATTGCGTTCCCAAACACCAGCCATCCGATCGCAAGATAACATGACAGCGTTTACTGTGTTTCGTCTGCCCGCCCTGAGCAGCAAGTCATTTATGACGGAGGAAAAAATGTCATTTTGGCTTCCACGATTGCAGCAACTTACATTTTTATTACCGATATTTTGCACCAATTTCCCAGGAAGTGACGTTTTTGTTCTCTTGAACATGGAAATGCTGCTTTATTTGCAAATGTTTTATGTGATATTCCAATTTTGTGCATAAGTTAAATTTGCAACTTTGGACGGAAACATAGCTACTGTAAAATAAAGTGTTACCAACCATTAATTGTTTATTTTCTTCTTATGTTTCATGAATAAGGCCCATTACATGCAAATCTAATTCATTATCAGAGAAATAACAGATTCTGTTGTCAACAAGTTCTTGAAATAATTGCATATTAAATACTGTACACTTTTATAGAAAGTAGATTTTTTCCCTTCAATCCAGTTATAATGTCAGTTCTGGCACCCAAAAAAGACAATTTAGTTTTTTATGATTATTTTACTTGAGTAATGGTTGCTGAAAATTCAGCTTTGCCATCACAAGAATAAATTACATTTTAGAATGTATTAAAATAGAAAGCAGTTATTTGAAATTGTAATAATAATGAACAATATTATACTGTTTTTACTCTATTTTTGATCAAATAATCACAGCCTTAGTGAGCATTTTGAAAAAGATTTCTTTCAAAAACATTACCGACACTTTTGAACGGTAGCGTGTTAATGTGACCATAGAGGTGACGTTAATACCATAGCAATTTCTAAATTAACCATTTTTAAAGTATAGTTTCCAAAAAGGGTCTGTAATGGAATTTTTATAATACTATACTGATCTCGTATTTTAAAAAGTGCTGTTTTTCACTATATAAGTCCACTGTTAGAGTCTACAAACCACACAGCAGTGTTGATATTCCATATAATACAGATGGCTTCCTGCTTCGGTTCATGTGACAGACTTACCGTCTTTCACCTCATAGACTCGCTGCACCCATTTCCCTCGGCCCACCGCTCTCCACTCAGCTCGGTACTTGAGCACAGGAACTCCTCCAGTGGACTCGGGCTCTTCGAAAAGCACCTGAGCCGTGCTGGAGTACGGTTGCACTTGAGTGATGGCTGGCGCCGAGGGCACATCTGCACCACAGGGAAGACACTTTACAATACGCAGTGGGAAGACTGCACCGATAATACTGCCTGATTGTGCCGCTTTGTGCTGAGCAAAAGTTTACACAAGGAAAATTTGAGCTATTGTATTCCACTTTATTGAACAAAGGCTAGAATTGCAGGTAATTCAAAAATACAGTACCTTTAAAGCAAAAAGCATCCAAACACTATACGATTTGCTACCGCCGTAAATAACTATATTGTGTACATTTTGAGATCAATACAGAGAAACAGACCAGCTGGGATCATGATGAACTCTCTGTATTCGGTTCCGATCTCATTGGAGGCAGTACAGTTGTAGGGGCCAAAGTCGCTCTGAGACTCTGGATTGACCTGGGACAGATCAAGTGAATGCATTAACCTCTAGTCTCTATCTCATCATTTATCTTTCAAACGTGTATTTTACCACTGTCATTCCATTAGATGTGTATTTACTCCTGACATTGCGCTCACTGTGCTAAAATATTGATAAGACGCACAGGCTGCAGTAGTGCCCTAGAGCAACCCTACCCTTTCCTGTGTAAAGCTCACGAAAAACAGGTCCAGGTCACATTTCACCCCTAAACCAAAATAAATAAACTAGGTGTAATATTTCTGATACAGAAAATTAAGCTTGTTTATAAAACCATTAAGATTGTAGACGATGAACAAATCATTGTAAATGTGAATAAATCATTCACATGAAATGTGTGACTGCCTTCCTGCCTTCAAAAACTATAGCATGAATTTAAGCTGGAAAGGGAAAGAAACATTATTGGCTGGAATTACTGAATGAATACATTCAATGAAGGAGTCTGAACAAGTGTTATATTAGTATTATTTACAGTATATACTGTGCTATTATAGCATTTATTAACAATTTGAACTAGCTTATTTTTTTTTTATAATTTTAGTTTTCATTTTAAGTTTAGTTAAATTGAGTAATTTTGTTATGTGCTTTTGTCATTTTAATTTTAGTATAATTTTTAGTACTTTTGTGTGCTTTTGTCATTTTTGTATATATATATATATATATATATATATATATATATATATATATATATATATATATATATATATATATATATATATATATATATATATATATATTTATATTTATATATATATTTATTTAAATATTACTCTTTAGGTTTAATTTTAGGGTTTTTTTGTTTTGTTTTGTTTTGTTTTTTCTAGTGAGAATCTGTAGTACTTAAACTTCAACTCATTTCCAAGGCAACATTTCTAATGTTCTAATATTCTAATTTGTTTTTAATAGTTTTAGTTAACAATAATAACCCTGGTCTAAACGAGATGAGCAGCACTGAACATGTTTGTGAATGAACTGGCAAATGTCATTTATAAACAAAATGCAGGGATCAAATAACTAGTTTGTGCCTGAGAATCTGCTGATCAACTGCACTAGAAAGAAAGAGCATGTCTTTCATTCAGTTTCATTAGAATTGATTATTAGAAATATTATTTACAACAAGGAGCAAAAGATTGATAACTGTTGTGGTTGTGAATGTGTTTAACAAATCAGTGTATGAATCAAAACAAATCTGTTTCGTAAAAAGGTAAAAACATTCAAGTCACTAGGATGAATGTGATGAATAATAATGCAAAAAAAAAAAAAAAAAAAATATTCATAGTCCTAAAACAGACTTCATTTTTAATTAGTAGGGCTGCCCCTTAATAGTCAACTAACCTGGTCAATGAGAAGAGGCTTAGTCAACCAAAATGTTATTAGTTTTTTATTAGTTAATTTTATAGCATGCGATTAGCCGACTAATCACTTAAAACTACTAGTCGACCAGAAAAATCTTTAGTCGAGGGCAGTCCTAATAATTAGAGCTGCACAATCAATCGTTAAAAGATCACGATCTTGATTCAAACACCCACACAATCTTAAATCTAAATGACAACGATTCGCCCATGTCCATTAAACCTTTGACAAAATCATACTGGAACTGAACATTCAGATCTGTGTTTGCGCTGACGCTGATCCAGAATAGGTGTGAAACAGATTCACAAACAGTCTTTTCAACTACACATTATCATTATTTCTGTCTTGCATTCATTCAAATTATCACAGAAGTTCTGGGATAAAAGTTTATAGTTTGGATATAAACACTGATGTCCACAGTAGTGATAGAGCAAATCACCTGTTGAAAGCAACTTAACGCTATGGATTACATCGTTACCAGACAAGTGACTGTTATACAATCTATATGTCATTGAATCATTGATTCCAGAGATTTGTTCAAAAACACTGATCATCCAATAATGAAACAAGTGAAGTCTTTATGAGTGAGTCATTGAATCACTGATTCAGGAGATTCGTTCAAAAACGCCAATTCATCCAGTAATGAAACAATTGAAGTCTTTATGAGTGAGTCATTGGATCATTCATTCAAAACATTTTTTAAAATAATTAATCCAAATTAAACATTTTGAAATAGACTGCAGCAATTAATAATTTGTCAGAACCTGTAGTAAATTGTGTTATTTTTTTTCTAGTCTGTTTAGAATTGTGGGAGAATTGTGATCTCTATTCATAATATAATATAATATAATCATATTTCTTTCTTTTGAATTAGGGGTGAAATATAACCAGCACATGTTCTTTTTCCAGTTTCGTTAAATTTCCCATCTGTGTATATAGTATCTGTGTGTTCATGTATATATAGAATGTTTATGTTCTCAGGAAGGCGTCTGTGTGGGCCGTACCTCCAGGTAGCTGGCGGAAGGCGTGTTGTAGATCTTGATATTGGAGGTGTTAACGTTAGGCAGCTGGAGGCCGTCTCGCAGCCACGTAATAGACACATCGCTGGGGTGAGCCAGCACTTCACAGCTGATGTTGGCCGGGTTGCCCTCCCACGTGTACACCGTTACTGATCCCAGGATTTTCGGGGCATCTGTGATGAAAGGCAAAGCATATACAACTGAAAAACAAACAAACCTGCTGGTAGCGCTGACCCTTTATCTACATACCGCCCCTCTACATCCGCTAAGGGAGAACAAAACCTCCATTCTCATTATCTTTGAGGCCTTAATTCTGAGGATAAGGTGGTTAAAGATCAAAATGTCCATGGCTTAAACATGGAGCTGAAAGCTGAGTGCTTAAAACACAGAGCTCTGTGATGTTGAACACATCTGTTCATGGCAGTACATAAAAGCCAATCACGCTTCACTGGCTTCAAAATGCCCCTCCTCCAAGCAGCGTCCCTGAATAGCATGCATAGAGGCCGACTTCAGGCACGAAGCTTGTGACGTATGCGGTCGGGCCCACGTTCCCTCACAGACTGTGTGCGAATAACTGTCGGCCTGCTGAGATACTGTTCTCACATTCATCAGAGATTCAGATGTCATTAGTCCCATCACAGCAATACACGGCTGCTACAAATGCACAAAACAAGTGAAGAGGGAGGCTGGTATTTTCACAGCATACGCCGCCGCTAATGTGAAAACAAATACAAACAGGCGCAGTGGGGGGAGCACAATGAGAGCGAAAATGGGCGGGAATGCTTTGCTTGCTATTGATTGCAATAAAAAGGTTGAGGGAAGGTTAGTGCTCTGTTTTTGAAGTCACAGCAATATATGAATCGTACAAACAAGTAAATTAGTGCATTTTTGGTCTGAACTTTGTCTTTGTTACTAGACTTTAGTCAGAGTAAATGCTACTGTATTTTTCATTTGAGACAAACCAAAACGATTATGACTTTTTTTTTGTTCACTATAAATATGTGCTATATAATATGTGATATGTCCACTAACAGCATTTTTTTCATTCAAATGAAACATGGCATCTACTCTGACACCATTGTCCTAACCAGGCATGAAAAAAAAAAAAAAAAAACAATAAATTTGGTCTCTTCCATGTAAATCCTAACCATTATTTTACAAACCAACCTTGCTGAGCAACAGGACATTTTGTCCGTCACTAGTTTTCTGTCTGTCGCGTCATGCTGGGTAACCCCTCCCACTGTGAAATCTCATTGGTATAAAATTCAGCTCTATATAGCTGCTGACCAATTAAATTATCCTCAAAGTGAAGTTCTAATAAATTAATAAATGTTTCACAAACAGTTAAGCCAGGATTAGGCATTTAAGTAGCTTTTAAAAACATGCCTTAGAAATAAAAAAAAACATTACTGATGTGCATCTGATATGATGTGTGACAAAACAATGAGACTAAAGGCAGGAACACACCAAGCCGACGGTCGGCCTCACCATCGGTTGAAGTTGGTCCTTGTTGGCTTTTTTCAGCCGATTCGACATGTTGAATCGGCGTTGGAGCTCGTTGATCATTCTGATTGGCTGTTCAGCTACTACCACCTGCTGGTTCGGAAAGGCATTTCATCTTACACAGACGCAGAACGGATGTGCTACTTGGCCATCGGCTGTCGCGCGTCAGTTTGGTGTGTAAGGCCAACTTTGGACACAGCCTTACACAACCCCGCAGTCTGCTTTCGTCGCCACTAGTTCGTCGGCTTAGTGTGTTCCTGCCTTAACATATTTTAAGATATGTCACTTCAAGTTGCTTTCAGTTAAAACAGCTCAAACATGCATTTTAGTCTGGGACTATGCTTAAGCCTGGTCTGTGAAACCGGGGGAAAGATTTTCTACACTTTATACAACTTTCTTGATCTGTAGCTTGTTCTGTCTTCTTGTTTTAAATAATTTAAATCTTTAGGCCCTCTTAGAAGTTTGCTGAGGCCCCCTGATTGAAAATCACTGGTCTAAAGTTATTAAAATACAGTGGATTGAAAATGTATTAGATATTAGCATTTCTTAAGCAAATTTATTAGGGTTGCACAATATATGATACATATGTGTGTGTATGTGTATGTGTGTATATATATATATATATATATATATATATATATATATATATATATATATATATATATATATATATATATATATATATATATATATATATACACACACACACACATATACACACACACACACACACACATATATATGTATGTATATGTATACTCTGTATTGGATATATATTGGGCGATATCAGTTATATAAAATTGTGCATGCTTATTTATTCTGTTTTTTACTTTTATATTACTTTTGCCATCATCTAACACTCACTGAAAGTTAAAAACAATAACTTATTATAATTATTACTAAAATTAATTTCAGTTATCATGTTATTGGCCATAACATCAAAAAATATTGGCATCTGCAAAAATTTAATATGCATGTGCATCCCTATTATTCATTTAATTTATGATTTTGTGGTATTAACAACAACAACAATTATTTGATCATTCATTTTAATGACAATTATGAAAATTCCTCAAAACTGACATCCCTAGATGTCATGTAGAATTTTCACAAAACCTTGTCACACTGCACTTGGTTAGGACACTGCGTGATTTCAGTCTACTGGGAGGCTGTTTTCGTATCATTTGTGTCCTGTGGTGGGGGAGGGGGTGATAATGTTGGGGGGTGGCTGTAGTTTTGATACATTAACTACCCTTCTCTACTGAGTAGTCGTATGCTCTCTGGACTGCAGCCGAGCAGCAGTGCTGCTGTGAATTAAACATATGCCTTTGAGGCATATCAGTGTGGTATCCAACAGTATGTGTGACTGATAGAAGCTAATGAGGCTACAAATACTATAGACTCACAGCGCACTTCCAGATTCACAGGCTGCGAGGTCTCTCCAATGGCGTTGCGGGCAGTGCAGAGATACTCGCCGGCATCGGTGTACTGAGCGTACTTCAGGGTGAGAGAAGACACGCGGGCGTCACTGCGGACCAACACGTCACCATCAGGACTCTGAACACAGAGACAAGGAAAAATTCACTGAAAAATTCATACTTTTCACTTCCTTCAGCCATTAAAATAATAGTTCTCCCTCAGATGAAAATTCTGTCATCGGTTACTCACCCTCATGTCATTCCAAACCTGTGTGGCTTTCTTTTTTCTAACACCACAGGCTGTTAAACTCCAAAAAGGACACAAAAAAAGCACCAAAAGTGGTTTTATGGCTTCAGAAGAATTTAAATATAGTACAAGACATGTATGAACTACTTTATGGTGCTTTTAGACTGTTTTTGGAGCTTTTGATCACATCATGCTTTCATTTTACTGAGAAAAGCAACTCCGCATTTTGTAATATAAAGTATTTTTCTAAAGAATGAAAAAAGTCACATGGACTTTTGGAACATGTGCCAAGATAAATGATGTTAATTTATGGGTTAACTATTCCTATATAGTTTGCAAGTAACTCCACTTCAACGCAAAAAACACTTTATTTTAGGGTCTTTAACTAGTTGCTTATTAGCATGCATATTACTAGAATATTGGCTGTTTATTAGTACTTATTAAGCACATATTAATGTCTTATTCTGCATGACCTTATTCTACATTCTTAATCCTACCTAATACCTAAACTTAACAACTACCTTACTAACTATTAATAAGCAGTAAATTAGGAGTTTATTGAGGGAAAAGTCATAGTTAATAGTGAATATGTGTTCCTTATACTAAAGTGTTACCAAAAACAGTTCTCTACTTTCAGACAAAAATGGCCATTTGAACAATTCTTCATTTTTAAGTATGTGAGTACTGAAAGATATCAAAAAAGCAAACCTGGTGAAAAGGAGGTTTGGTGAACAGAAGACATAAATAAGAGTCTTTTATGTGCTGAGTCTTTGGAGTGGAGATGTGAGGGGGGGAACATAAATAATGCAGACCATAAGGTAGGGGAAGCCATTTCTACACCGCTGTTACTTCATCAAAAGCTACGTCACATGATCTCAGCTGGCTTGAACCATTTTACAACGTCCCAGTGCTCATTTTAAAGACAAGCATAGATCTTAACATGCCACGCTTGCAGTTTCTTTTAGCTTGCTGTTCCACTTAACCTTGTGGATCTTATGAAGATGAGTGGCATCTATAACCAACGTTTCCTCAATGACTGCGCAATTTGCATATACTGCAGCAGGGGTGTCAAACACATGGCCTGTGGGGTGGATACAGCCTGTGGAGGGGACTAATCTTGCCCACAGGATGATTTGAGAAAAGAAAAAGAAAAATATTGTAAACAATTTTGCTTTATACATAGACTTACAAGTTTATGAATCTAAGGATGTTTAGATATTTTTACTGGAAAATTACAAAGTAGAGATTATATACACTACCGTTCAAAAGTTTGGGCTCTGTAAAATTGTTCATTAAATATATTGTTCATTATAAATAATGTTCATTAAAGAGAAAGACTATTTGCTGTGCAGTAAACTGAATACTTGGGCTGAACAGATCTCAGGATGGGTGGAATGAACTGTCTTTCTCTTTCAAACATTCACTCACACACACACACACACACACACACACACACACACACACACAATCTCAGACAGGACGGTAATGAGGACAGGAAATGCATTGAAGTTTCGAAGACTTCATCAAGCACAACATTAGTATTCCCCGCTCCACTTGGAACAGAAAAAAACTCCTCTCTCTACATTTCTGGTCAGCCGCTGCCCCTTGCACAAACTTTGCTATGAATGAACTCGGCAGAAGCGTCGTGTCAGAGATAATAATTATGCCGATGTTGTCCCAGGACTGAGTCACGCTTACATAATGCTGAGCCTTTTCATCCAAAAACCACCCAACAGCCACCCAGCAGAGCTGACTGGGCTAATTGAATAACCCCCTAATGGGAGCGCTGAACCCAGTCCAGCCCATTTCCGGCCTTCTTTCCCACAGTTTTCCCTGTCTGCTGTGGTCAAATGGCCAGACCGTGACCCCATATGTCATGGGACGTGCTCTCGTCACTGGACTCTGGTTACTATGTGGTACTGGGGTCAGATCGCGGTCCGTATCATTGAATCTCTATGACAAACAGCTATACACTTCAATCAGCACATTCAACTGACTTTATCTTCCATTCTTCTAAGATAAGGCTCTATTTATTCATTTGCAACGTGAGAACGCTATATCATTAAAGTTTTAGAGCCATAGTTTTCAGCAGAAAGGTCTTTTTAATAATGCACACCAGCCTTCTGCAAAGCTTGGATGGAGGTGGTTTGCTCAAATGTCTATTTTTGTCAGGGCAGGAAAGGAAAAGTCTCTGTGTGAGCAACAACAAAAGCATTTTGTGCAACATTAAATGCTTAAAGGAAAAATCCATCAATTCACAATAACAACTTTGGAAGGAATAACATGGTCAGACATTATAAAGATTTTTTTTAAACACATGCAACTTTGAGAATGCAGCCTTATGATGTCATAATGGAATAAAACGATGTCATACTTAATTGATTAGACAGAATGAAAAAAAGAGGCCATGCACCGGATATAAAGTGGAAACTACAACTACATCATTTCACTCTCAGGTGAAACAAAGCCATCATTATAATTCAGTAGATGGATCTGATGAGATTTCAGAGATTTGATCTGACAGGAAAGAGGAGGTTTATGGAGTTGATGGCTATCTTCATAATTTAGTTTATGGAGTCATGGATATGGAATCTCTACCTTGTGCTGTTCGGGCCGAGTCCAAGAGGCCTGCAAAGAACACAGACAAAACAACACAAAGAGGCAAAGCAGTCCTTTAGAAGGAATCCTCCGTTATTGAGAACAAAAGCACTCCACAATAAACACATGTTTACTGATTAAGCATATGGGCTAAAAAGTGTAATATTACAAAGTGATGCATATTACAAAAAATAAATTAAATTAAGAAGCAGATTAAATGTTCAATTGTTTTGCTCTGTTTTTAGCATTACTCATTCAGTTAAACAGGCTTTAATAGACTGGTCATTTGTTCTGGTTAATTAAAATTAGCTTACACATTCATCTTTTATAGTTCATAAAATAATAAATATATAAATACTTGTTGCTTTATGAAAAAGCATATGGCAGCAAAAAAAAAAAAAAAAAGTTTAGGAGAGTCTTGATTTTGAAGTAAAATACATTTAAACATCCCTAAAACAAGATAAACTTACATGAAAAGCAAAACTGTGCAATTATAAGAAGACTTTTTTTTTCTTTTATTAAGTGTATTTTTGTTACCCCATGGCAAATTGTTTCTTTTTTTTCTAACAAAATTTAGTGAGGTTTAAACAAGTCTTACTATCTATAATTCTGCCTCTCAAGTGAACAGATTTTGTTTTAAGGATATTTAGATGTTTACTGGAAAACAAGACAAAAAATATTTTTGCAGAGCATTATGGTGACTTAAAAAGCATGAGTTCTTTAAAAAAATCAGTGCTATTAATAAACAAAAAAAAATAAAATTCTTTAAGTAATAATTTCCTTTTCAATTTGCAGAGAACAGGACCACTTAATTTCATGGGATACACTGAATACTTTCATACCACACAGATAAACACTTCATGCAAACACTTTCCCCATGAAAGTGGCTGAAGTTCTCTGTGGACTCACGTCACTTCACGTGGAGGCTGAGCGTGCACATGCTTAGTAACACGATGCAATAGACAGGAAATCACTTGACATGCTAGAACACATTGAGATTATCACCAGACAAAACACAAGAAGAATAACAGTAAAACACAGCGCTAATTGACCCTTCACAAAGACCCGCCCCCCTTAGTTACTGTTGCTTTGACCGACAAGCCATGGCGCTGTCACGCCACACACAGTGAAAAATACATCGCAAAGCAAAGAGGACACTGACAACACGTCGACAGACAAGACAGAGCAGGTTACTTAAGACATTAAACAAAGTCCCAGCTTTCAAATTATGTAATTTTTTAAGAAATTCGAACAATAAAAACCATTTTGTGGCTCTTTAATGTGTCGTGACAGATTGCTGTAGTGCCTCAGCTCAAGCGGCTCGTGAACCAATCATCTCTTCCTACTAGTTAATTTATAGCATCAAATAAACATGAATGAACATGAGAATGAATGTTGTTTAAAATGTGGAAAGACGCAATTACACACCATTTTTCAAGTTCAAATCCACCGAGGTTAATCTTCTAACTCCTGACTGCATTGTCGGACAAAATGGCGGATTCGGCATTATGACTGGTTAGACCGCTTGTCAATCAAACTCCCGGTGAAGGGTCAATTGAACAATGCCTGAAATGGTCTATGCTCTGTGTTAAGCCCCGTTCACACCACTAGTCTGTACTGTGAAGATGCTTGTGGGTGTTCCAGTGTTGGAGGTAACGCATTACAAGTAATGCAAGTTACGTAATCAGATTACTTTTTTATGTAACTAGTAAAGTAAGCATTACTTTCAAATTTACAACAAAATATCGGAGTTACTTTTTCAAATAAGTAATGCAAGTTACTTTGTTTTCCCATTCATTCACTGACAGCTGCCTTGCCCCCATGTTGAGAGAAATCAGGAGTAAGTGCAGAGGCATTGTGCGTTGTGTAAACATGGTGGTTATTCTAGACTAGTTCTAAACTAAATGTGAGCACACATTTACTCATTTACTTCTCCTGTGTCGTATTTTTCTGTATTCCTGGATGGCAGCATAGCTGAAAGGCTTGTTTGATTGAGCTGTGCCCTCTACTGTACAGGCATGAATTTGTATTTCCTTTAGCCCGAGGCTTATTCATTTCACTTTTGGTAAGAAAGGGCCTTTACATTTGCCAAAAGTATAACTTTTTTTGTTGTTATAAAAACAAACAAACAGCCCAGCCCGGATGAGAAAAAGTAATGCAAAAGTAATATAACATTACTTTGCATAAAAAGTAACTAAGTAATGCAATTTGTTACTTTTTTAGGTAGTAATGCAATATTGTAATGCATTACTTTTAAAAGTAACTTTCCCCAACACTGGTTCCTAGTGTTGTCGCTCTGTTATTGGTAGACTGCACGTCTGGCCATATATTTAGAAAATGCAATCATATAATATATTTAAAACTAAGATCTGACTAGGAATTAGACTTAAAAAAAAAGAATTAAAAGTAGCTTTTCTGCTGTTGGAGAGTGTTGTGATATAAACTACAGCAGTGCTCAGTGCGTTAAATCATTAACCAGATTAACAATTGATCAATCAACAAACTTAACTTACACATAATGTCAAAAATTGCTAAAATGTCATTCAAATTTGACAAATGTGACCTGTGCCGGCAAAATGAGTCGGAATGCGCATGGGTTAATTTTGAGCTACAGGCAAAACAAGTGAAAAATGTCAGTTTTGGTCGAAATTGAGGTTCACACAAAAATGAGTTCATTAAGCCCTCGTCTAGCAATCCCAATGCTCCAAACAGCAATTAAACATTTCTTTATTTGTACGTTTTCTGAGAGAAGTACCTTTCTTTTGTCCATAAAAAATGTAGTTTTTCTCTGCTCACTTCTGGATGACTGGCGCTTAACTTTGGTATCGTTGTAAAGCACAGCATTCCAACTTTATGAATATTCATAGCGAATTCTCGATGGCATGAGTCTGAACCAGTGAAGTGTGATTTTCAAACTCGTGCTGATGTAAACAAAACAATTTTACTCACGCTGACTGACAGATCCAAAGCATGCACATAAAGGCGCCGTGATCCCATTTACACAGAATTACAGTATTTCCAAAAAAAATAAAAAAATAAAAATAAAAATCTGTCTTGTCGAGTATTCACGCAAACATTATCTGTAATGTCTTAAGTGAACGTTTGGGTAACTGTTGGGAAAAACGTCTGATTAACATTACATTAGATCCGTGTGATAAAGTAGGTCTTAGGCTGTCTGTTTCAATAATGTTAATCAAACAGTTGTGGAATTATGGAAAAAAAAAAAAGTTGAATATATATTTCTTCCTATAGGTATTTGGTTTTGACTTGGTTTGTGCCTGGTGGTATTACCAGGGATTTTGGTTGCTAGGTGATTTTGTTTGGAATCTTCAGAAAACTTAACTTGATTTTTTTCAAAATTGACTTTGCTGACTCTATTGACTTCAAACAGGTGTAGCTCAGCCATTTTTTGTCGGATTCCAACAAATCATAGAACATTTTTAATATAGAATGTGAAAATAACAATAACTTTTGACAATTTGTGACTCATTTTGCCAGCATGGGTCACAAATAATCCATTTTCTTGTCCCTAATAATCAACATAATGCAGGGGAAACTGTAATATGAACTGCAGCAGTGCTAAACTGCTCGTTGCATCATATAATTAACAACACAAACTATGAATGTATGAATCAAACTTATTAAGACTGCCGACAGTTTCTTTTCGTGCATCATTTTATTATATCTATGTATGTGGTTACAGTCAAATCATATAAAACAGTGAAATCGCTCCGGAACTCTGTCCTGTCTTGCCTGCACTCGAGACTTGTGAGCTCCACTGACAGTCTTCACTCCTATTTATTATGAAGGTATTTTTGGAGCAAAACAACTGAGCACCTGTGACAGTGGAATTTGTAGTTGTAGAAAATAGCCACATGTACATCAATAATTTTGAAGTCACAGAGAAAAACTGTGATTTTTTCCTCTCTCCAACAAACAAAACAACATTTGCACCTTCTTAAATAAATTCAGATGTCTTGCTCCAAAAACACCTTCATACTAATGGTTGTCGCTTGCTAAATTCGCTGCTTATTTGAATCATGAAGTTAACATTTCTGAACTTTTGTTGCATGATTCGTGCCGCTTGACACGCCTACATTTTGTCGCCAACGGTCACTGTCGCTCGTGTTGCCAGCCCTCCACTGAAAATGAATGGGATCATGTTGCTTTGTCGCTGGCGGTGTGAACAGGGCTTTAGTGCACTTGAGCACAACAATGTGTCTCTGTACGGTGCTTGCAACAACAAAAAAGGCAAGAACTGAACAGTGCAAGTCATTTTGCAAGAGCATCAGAAAAAAAGCGAAATCCTTGCAGGGTTGTTATGATGACAGCAGGCTGAGTCTGCTAGTCTTGCAGCTTTCATTTGGCTAACTACCTCCCTGGAGACCCGCACGGGATAAACAGTTATGATCAATGCCTTTTATTCTGCAACGCTGTGTAATTGCTACTAATTAAAGTTAATATCTTAGTATAAACTAGAGCCCTAGGCTAATGACGAATGTTTGAATGATATTTTCGAGCCTGATAAAGTACCAGAACAAAATGAACAAGCTGCTTATGTAAATGAAATGTTCAGATTATTGTTGACATTATTACATGATGATCATTCTGATTACATCAGGTGCCCGACGCCTCAGGGCTGCTCTGATCTCTCAAATGAACACAATGAACCTGGAGAACGAAACGCAGATATGCGTCTAGCAGATCTAACTGGCAGCTTATTCAAGCAAGAGTTTATGAACTCCTCAATAATGCACATTAAATCTGAGCTAATTTGAGGATCACATTGTGTTTTGGTGATACCGTGAGGGCATTTCCAAATGCATGAGGTGTTAATTATAAAATGCAAAAGAAAACTTGGAAAAGTTTTGTGCAATGTAGTGAGAGAGTCTGAAGCACACATGGGACAGTGGTATGAAAGTGCCTTTGTCAAAATTCATTACTTTCTTAATGGGGTTATATTCCTTTTTGTTGCACATTGTCTTTCTTTTATTGTGACTACTAACAGTCTATTAACACAATAAATATGCAGCAAAGTATTATTGAAATTACATTTTTGGCTGCTAACCTGTTAACCTTTCATACTTGTGATGGAGTGGCAACAGGGCATTCTTTAGGCAAGAAAAAAATACTGCTGTGCTGAAAAAATGCTTCAAGCTAAATCTTGGAGCTCTGCTTCCACTCCACACTGCTCACTTCATTTATTTTGGAGGACATGCAGAGCAACAGCTGCTGCACAGCCAGAAACAAAACAAGTTTTCAGCTGCTGATTTTACTCTTATAGTTAATGTTTTGTTGGCTGAAAGAGAATCTATTCTGCTTTCTCCTTATAATCTTGACTGGGCAGACTATGAACTTCTGAATCAGCGTCTTTGTCAGAGACAAGACATTTTTGCATCTTGGCTCTTAAAGTTACTGTATTTTCATAGCACAATTAATTATTTAATCTCAACAGATCAAAGAGAAATAGACTTCTCGTTTGAAGTGAAACCTTTAATAAATTTCTTACAGTTTTTACAGTTTTCTTTTTATCAAATGTAATCAGCAATGTGCCACAGACACTGATAATAGCGCAAAAGTTGTTTTTAACCTGGAAGATTGCTTTAATCAATTCCCTCATGCAGGACAGTAAATATCAACATGGCCACTGTAAAAATCCTACGCTTCAGTGGAACTACCATGAGAGGGACAGTGTCCATATCTTGGTTTCATCAGATCAGCCACAGTTTGCAAGGAAACACTATTAACCAAGCTCAGGGAATAGGTCGCTTTTCACTCGCTGTAGGGTCACTGGCACGAATGGACAAAGCTATCAATGACGGCACTACCAGAGCGCATTGATCTGAAAGAGCATTGTGTCTGAAAACAAGAGCTGCCCTACACATGCCCTGCTCTCTCTGGAGTGTGTCTGTGGGGTTTAGGAATGAAACTGCTCTGATCTGACTGTGTGATTTTACCACACAGTGTGCCCGTTTTACTACTGGTCTTCATTTATGTTAAAGGGATAGTTCAGCTAATAATAAACTATTCTGATCATTTATTCATCCTCATGACATTCCAAACCCATATGACTTTCTTTATTCTGCTGTGGAACAAAGGTTATCTAGCTATTTATTTGATTAAAAAAAAAAAAAAAAAAAAATACAGTAAAAAAAAAAAACAAGAAAAAAAAGTAATATTGTGAATTATTACTACAATTTTAATTATGTTTTCTATTTGAATATATTTTTAAAATGTAATTTATTATGTGATGGCAAAGCTGAATTTTCAGCATCATTACTCCAGTCTTCAGTGTCACATGATCCTTCAGAAATCATTCTAATATGCTGATTTTCAGCTCAAGAAACTTTTCTAATTATTATCAATGTTGAAAACAGTTGTGTTGTACTGCTTAATATTTTTGAAATATTCTTTTTAGGATTCTTTGATGAAGAACAGAAAGAACAGTCAAATGAACAGCATTTATTTCAAATAAAAATCCTTTGTAAAAATGTAAAAGTAAAAAAAAAAAAAAAAGTTTAAAAAATGTCTCGATTAAAAATACCTAAAATATCCTTAAAGCATAAAACAAAAATAAAATTGACGCAAAATTGTGAATTAATACAGGCTTCTTCTTATTATTATTAAAAATAAAATAATAATAATATTATATATATTTTTTAAATATTATATATATATCATTTAAATTATTGCATATACAATACATACAAGACTATTAAACTTATGTTTAATGTTATTTTTCTTAAATACATTGGCAAATATTTGTTTTGTTTTTTATCTCAAATGTGCTATATTTTGTTTAAAAAAAAAAAAAAAAAAAAAAATACATTAAGAAAATTATTATTTGCAAAAGCAGCTTGAACAGGCTGCTCAACAGTCATACAGCCAAATAAAAAGTCATACATGTTTGGCACAACACAAGGGTGAGTAAAAGACGACAGAAGTTTCATTTTTTAATATGCTCTACTACACATTCCTCAAAAGAGACCCAGAAAGGGAGGCACAACTGAAAAAGACCAGAGAAAAAGTGCCTGATGTATTGGCTCTTGTTCAGAGGTTGAATTCTCCTCTTGTCTTTCAACCGGATTGTGATAAGCTGTGGTCCGTGGCCAATTCTTTATCGCCTTGCAGCGCTTCTACCCTGCCATTTTTATGACCCGCTCATTTGTCTGGCACCTTGGTAAGTGGCCCAGAGACTGCAATATATGACAGTCCTCAACTCATTTTTTATTGACCCAACTATTACAATCAGAAGATAAGATATGAGCTAGGTCTTTCTGAGGGAGAAAACATTCATTTTAAAACGACAGGAAGCTCAAGACAGTGAACGATTTCAATGCACATATGAACGCGGGTGTAATACATGACACCAGCTGTGTAAAAGAGGGCAAGGAGAAGGTAGAAACATGCAATCATGCAGAGCAAGAAGATCTAAAGTTCTAGTAAATATTTTCAATAAACCGTTCTCACATCCTCGGGCAAAGAAATTATAGCATGACATTGAGTTATTAAAAAGGAATTGCTCATCTGAAGCACCCAGTAAAATTCTGTTGTGAGAAAAAAAAAAGGTTGTGCGAACAAAAAAATAATGAAGTCCCACTTCAAGCATGTGCATGTTCTGTATAGCACAAAGCAACAGCAAAGAAACAGCCCAGTGACACATTCAAAAATAATTAGCAGTTAAGGCAATTTGCTTTTCACAAGTGACTATTAGAAACACTAACTGTTGATTGTGTTTTTCCAGACTGCTTAGGTACAGTCAGCATGAAACAGAATTCGTATTTAACTTCATTCATATATTGATATGCAACAAGGAAAAGAATATGTAGAGTGGGATTTGAATTCACCCCAGAAATTTATAAACATTATTTGTTGTTATGTATATAGTACATCACCATTTAGTTGTACAGGTAAACACACTAAAATCCTGATAGCTATTTGATAATTGATTTATATTTTCCTGATGGAACTAAACTAAACTAAACTAAAATATCCTTCTGGAATAATATGTTTTGATAAATCACACAATAAAACCAGGAATGTATAAATATGATCATTTTTGATTTTAATGAAAGACAATCAAGAGAGACTATTTCGATACTGATTTATATTTTCTTGAACAAAAAAAGCAAAATGACAAAACCAACTAAATATTTTAGGCAGTGCAAGTTTTCCATTTTAATGTTTAACCCTCTGATAAATCATACCTAATAAAACCAGGAATGTATATTAAAAAAGTAATATGATCAATTTTGATTTCATGTTGACTGAAAGACAAATCAACAGAGACAGCTGGTCATACTTCATGCTAACAAACAAAAAAATTATACAGCCAAAGCAACCTGCTAATCATTTTTGTAACCATGAAAAAAATACATGGTGATCAACACAGGCCAGTGAAGAGATGCTAGCAGTCGTGACAACCCAACACCCACATGAGATGAGCAAGACTGGACAAGAAGACACACAGGAAATGACAAAGAGCTCCAACAAAGAGCTTATATAAAACATGCTCCTCCAGGAACCCTGTGATGACGGTGACTCGGCATGATCAAAATCAGGCTTATTTTTGAGTCTTCAAAGAAATCCTTTATTTTGTATTTACCTCAAGGATAGAGAACAATGGCTCTGTTCCAAAATCTAGTGGGCTGCTTCACTGTCGTTAACTAAAATATTGTTATCATTAACTAAAAAATTAATATAATTAATAATAAAGCTGAAATATAAAATTTAAGTATTAGATGATTAACTTTAACAATACTGAATTGAAATATATTTATAAATATCCTTTTCTCTGCAATCTTGGATTTATTATTCACTGAGCTCATTGCAATACATTCTGGTATTGCCTTCTCTGCAAAGAAGAAATGCTGTGCTGCCTTAGAATCAGGTTAAATCAAGGTATCTTAGGCAGTAGCATAATTCATTTACCTAGCGTTTAGAACAACCTTAGCGTCGGGAGCAGACCTATGGTGCCAAAAAAGCACAAAGCAGCTCTAGGTTATGGAACAGAGCAAATGTAAGGCAATTTTTGGAGCTCATCCATCATCACTTTTCCTGTCAGGAACTGTTGCAATAGTATTGCAATTTCACCACCATGCACGTCTTTTTCACATATCAACAATTGCAGATAGTATCATGACTTGAAGAACTTCAGGAAATTGAAACACCAGACGGTCGATTAGCGAACGGCTTAAGTACGCAGACAACATCAGAGCCATTTTTGGAAAAACTGGAATTAAGAAACAGATCTAAGTGGCTCGTTACTATACCTGACCTTCTGATCTCATACCTGATAAATCCTCTTTTGGTGCTCCTGCAGACAAAAAGAATTGTATGCATGAAACAGCCAGAGGCAGGTGCACCATGACTCCATCACTGAACTAGCTGTTCCCTGTCTGTCTGTACGACCATGATGAACATACTACTCTTCTAGCCCCTGGTCCCTCTTCTAACCAGTGAGGAGACCCCGTGCCTGTGTGTTTGGTGTTACCTGCTCTCCCTCTGTGAAGACCCGGGTGCCGAAGCTCCAGGTAATGGTGGGCGTGGGGTCTCCGGTGGCCTCGCACGTTAACGTGACCCTTTCTTCCATTTCTGTGGTAGTCTGGCTTTCCAAATATGTGATTTTGGGTTGCACTGAGAGGACACATTTTAAAAGGTTAGATGACTCCAAAATTATATTCTTTGTTTATTCAGCCAATTTTTGGACATATAGAATTGTGAATGCAATTTGAGAGCAACTTTCAGTCTGTTTCTAACTCAAACTATCTTTTGACTTAAAAAGACTAAGAATATGATCATACGACTACTTCTAAGGTGATTTTTTTTTGTCACTTTTAGACCTCTGCCACATCCTTTCCTATTCACTTTCATTGTATGAAGGAGATAAATATCTCCCTTGTGTTCCACAGAAGAAAGTTAGTTACTTAATGTTTGACAGAAAACTTCCAGGTGAAACGTTTTTAAAAATATCTTTCACAGAAGGAAAAAAAAAAGACTATTTCTTTAAGGTAAAAAAAAACAATATAGTCATGCAACTACACTTTGCTCTCTGCAGAATAAAACTGATTTTTTTTTTTTCTGCTGAATTTCTAACATCGACAAAGTGCTGTCAAATCTCTAGACTCCTGTGAGACTCCATCTCTCATGGATTCTTACCAAAGACTTTAAGGCTAAGTTCGTGTTTGCTCTCCCCAGCTTTGTTCATAGCAATGCATGTGTAATCTCCCTCGTCCAGCTTTGTCACATCTAGTATTGTCATCTCTGAGCCATCTTCATTGAAGTTGTATTTATCCCCGTTCTCCAGTGGAATGTTGTTCCTGAGAGGAAAGAGAGTGCTAACTTACTGAAACAATACAGCAACAGGGAAGACAAATCTGAATATTTTTCCTTTCAAAGAGCCTGTTCTGTTAGGCATGCAAAAAACTTTATTATTTAAGACATTCTTTATAAAAATATAAAGAAATAAAAATATAATAATGTGTATAATATCTAGTTTAATAAAAAAAACTACAATAATAATAATAAAAATAATTATTTTCATTATTAGGGCCCAAGCCCAGAAAGGGCAAAGGCTCTATTGTTCTCCTCAGGGTTATTATTATTATTATTATTATTTTCCAAGGTTTTGGGGGCTTTTAGGGCCCTTATCGTGCTCAAAAACTCTTGAAAATTTGCACACAGGTCAGAATCTGCGGCCATTAGGCCGGGCCAAAGCTGGGACACGGGCGTGGCAGGGTAAGGTTATATTTATGCAATTCACACCAAACATTCTTAACTTGGTGCAAAGACATTGAAGATGTTAAATTGCGAAAAGATATTGGATATCTCGAACTGTGTTGCCATGGCGAGGGATTAAAGTAATGTCATTGTAAATGTTGCATACTCAAACTATTTTAAAATAGTTTTTTTTTTTTTACATTTACCCGGTTTAAATGCATATTGCCCATCGTGCACAGTTGCCCTGAAGCCACCAAGGTGGCAGTGCCACCGGGGCTTGGGCCCGTCATCGCTGCTTGCAGCTATATTTATTATTACTATTATTGTATCCTGGGCCTGAAAACCAATGGAACACCGAATTCCATTTAGATTCCTTTGTCAAAATATTATTTTATATATAAACACTTTTCCGTGCAGCCCTATTTTCAATATTCACCTACTGAGATTTTCCTGAAAAAATGTATAAAGAAAATCGGAAACTAAGGTTAGCCAACCTCTTTCAGCTGCATGGCTTTTATTCTACTTCTATTTGCCCCTCTATTAGCGGTCTTTGTGGAGATGCTCTTGGATTCATTGGATTCTTGACCATGGTGGTGATCCCTTGATTTAAGGTCAAACAGGTAATAAATATACCATAACCCTTGTCAGAGGAGAGGACCTGAGTTATTCTGAGCCAAATAAACACCTCCTTCACCCCATCCCCCCAGCACGACCGAACAAAAGATCCTTGAGGCGTGCATCCCGAGGGATCTGTGTCTCACGTTCTCTCCTCCATGAGCAGAGAGAATACGCACAACCGCTGAGAACACAACGCTGGTTGAGGAGAGATTCATACTTTAAAAGTACTAATGGTGTGCTTCACTATTCCTTGTCATCCACAAAAGTTCTTCATTTATTCAGAGGCTTTTTCATCTTGCTTTAAACTCCTAATCCAGAAAAAGTGGTGCATGCAGCAAAACTAGTGTTTCAGTAGTGCCTTTTTTCTACTGGGGTGATTTTGAGGAAGAACGTGGGCTTACCGCACCCAGGTCACCATCGGGTCAGGAAATCCGTCAGCATCACAGGCCAACAGGGTTGAGAAGCCCATGTCAGCGGTGGCATTCGTTTCTGCTTGACGGATTCTTATAGTGGGCAGGACTAAGCAGAAAAAAGAAAACTGCAGGTTTGATATGTGGAGCCGAATATAGTAGTACTAATGCTGATTGGTTACACATTTGTTGTTGGTGTCGGCCCGACTAACTTCCGAACAGTGTTTTTGAAAATCTACTTACTCCACCTTTAACACTACATAACACTTTTTATTCTACTTAAAATAGAACACTAATATACACTTTCAACTAATTTCTGCCTTAAGGCAACATTGTACCATTCTCAAAGGAAGATGTTTTCCTACAAAATAAGAAATTGTTTTTTAACACACATTTCACACATTGATAGCCAAATCAATTTAATGAAATATAATCTAACATTTAATCAGAAATCAAGTTTTATATATGCACTTGGTGCCTGTGGGCAACACCATAACATTGCAAAACAAGAAATTAGCCCTTTACAGAAACCTCCTTTGGAATACTAATATAAATATGTGCATAATGGGGACAAAAAGAAATGGGGAGAAAAAGAAAGAAATGTATGTAATGTGCAACTTTGACTACATTATGGTACAATGTTGCCTCAAGCCTCAACATGTACATTTCCATACATTTTCAATTATGCATATCATATAAAGTTATTTAAAATTCATGTTTACTCTTGCATAAACATGGATCAAATTTTGATTTTATGAAAGACATCAACACTGTTCAAAGGTTCACTTTGATAACATTCACAAAGAGAATATGGTACTGCAGCACATCTAAAACCTGCTGAAAAAGGAATCAAATTGGCTGCCAATGGATAATATAACCAATTATTGCAGTTCTGTTAGTAAATATTTGTTCTTCCTCTTGATAAAAAGGGACTCACAAATTAAGTGCTGCATTTGTTGCTGTGGCCTGCACTGTGGTCGCTCAAGCAGGAAACAACAACATAACAAAAACCCACTAAGGAGTCAAATTAGACTCAAACAAGAAAACAAACAAAATGCAGAAATGCAGACATAAGAGGTAAAACTGTATTACCAGGTTTACCGCAGGAAGGAAAAAGACAGCAAATAAAAAAGAAATCAAAAGGAGATGAGAGAAAAATGTCTGTGGAGCAGCTTGAGAACAGCTAATTCAAAAACCGTCTGATCCTCAACACAAAACACTGAGCTTTATACTCAACCTCAACACCAACACAGATGCTGATCAAATACGCAGCTCAATATTGTGATATCTTGTTTTAGCTAATCAAAAGATCCAATTAGCACTATGCTAAGCTAGTAGGCAAAGCTGTTAGCTTGCAAACTGAAAAGACAAAGAGAGAGAAATCTTTATTTTTTTTTTAAATTAAGCTTTGGTAACCTAATTTAATATGTGATCTGCTATTCAAAAATACATTTATTGATTTTTTATGTGGATAAAAAAAAAAAAAAAAAACCTTGAATAAAAACTTTGTAAAGCATACTATTAAAGCTTGTTTCCACAACTAAATAAAAAAAGGTAATTGCGACTTTATATCTCACAATTCTGAATTTTTTCTCACAATTGCCAGTTATAATGTCATAATTGCGAGATATAAACTCACAATTGCGAGATATAAACTCACAGTTCCCAGTTATGATGTCAGAATTGCAAAATATAAACTCAGAAAGTCAGAATTGTGCGTTATAAACTCACAATTCTGACTTCTTTACTCAGAATTGAGAGATATAAACTTGCAATGGCGAGTTATAAAGTCCAATTCTGAGGAAATAAAGATTTATATGTCGCAATTCTGACTTTTTTCTCATAAAATTCTGACTTTTTTTTCCCCTCACAAAAAAGTCATAATTGAGACATATAAACTGACAATTTTTAGAAAAAAAGTCAGAATTGCAAAAATAAAAAGTCAGAATTGACTTTATAACACAATTGCGACTTTATAACTCACAATTCTGACTTTTTAACTCAAAATTGAGTTTATATCTCGCAATTGTGACTTTATATCTCACAATTCTAAATTTGTAACTCACAATTGCTAGTTTCTATCACACAATTCGGACTTTATAACTCACAATTGCGAGTTTATATCACGCAATTTTGAGAAAAAACTGTGAGATAAAAAGTCGCAATTAGACATTTTTATTTTTTATTCAGTGGCAGAAACAAGCTTCCATAGCATACAGTATGTATGTCATTTGAGGCAAGCACTACAGGTACAGTAAGGTGAATAAGAGCTCACCGTTAACAATCACTTTAATGCTGCGGAAGTCAACCTCTCCACGGGCTTTAATGCGGCCCTCACAAGTGTATACCCCCTCGTCTGTCTTCCTGATCCCTTGGATTTTGAGATGGTTGTTATTCAAAATCCTGAAACGGACTGTAGAGCAGAATAAGGGTGAATTCATTTCTTGCGGGTTTGAACAGATGTCTCTGAAATTGTGTATTAAAATCACATGCAGATTTATCAGTTTTAACACTTTTTTCATCTGTTATCCCATAGATTAATAAAGTGCCACATTTCTGAGAAAGAAGCATTAGGCTGCATTAATGATCTCATCAATTTAAACGAAAACAGTGAGAGTTAAACAATATTAATCACCCTTCTTATGCAATGCATAATTTTTACATTTAAAGTGGAAGATAATACCTTTGACTTACCATCTTTTTCAAACTGGATCTTTGCACCTTTGTACTTCCACAGGACAGTGGGTGGGGGTGAGCTAATGACGTCACACACAATAATGGCATTGTCCTTCTCAGTGAACTCTTGAGGTGATGGGACATTTGTGAAGGTGATTTTTTCTAGAGGAAAAAGAGGAGTTCAGCAACAACTTCAATTTATCATGCAATCATTTATTTTGTATTGATGTAGCCAAGAAAACAGTCCAGAACAGTCAACTGAATACTGTTAAAATTAAAGGATTTATTGTAGAGTGAGGGGATCTCACTGTTTATAGTGTTGATAATGTAGAATACCAGAAAATAAAACAGAATGTTTACAAACATTATTTCTTAATGTAATAATAAACTGTGACATATACACCAATTTTGACATGGTGTAACTTATTTTCTGGAAAATACACTAAGCAGTAGGGCTGGGTATTGACAAATTTCAGGATTCAATTCAATTTACAAGCTTGTGATTCGATTCCAATTCGAATGCTGTAAACTATACATGGGAGTCATGGGAACTACATTACTACATAATATTGAAGGTTAAAATTAACTGATTTGTTTACATTACATTCAAGCAAGTTTTTTTATAAAAATAAAGTTATAATACTAACTTTACAATCACATAATTATATTACTTCTCCAGTTCGTTTTTTTGAAATATAAACATTTAAATGGTCATAAAAACTTGATGGATTTATTCAAACATGCATTAACTATCGAAGAACATTAAAAAATTATAATGAATATGTAATATGGTGCATATATTTAGCAAAATGCTCCTCTCTAGAGTTCTTTTTCTAGCTGATTAACGAGTTTGTTGATTTAACGAGTTTTTTAGTCACTGAATATGGTTTTTCTGAGGTAAATTTGACGTTATGTGACATACTATAAGCTGTTGTATTGTCATCTTTCAGCGGTTAAAACACAGAGCGATTACCAAGACATGATATGGATTTCGGTAAGTTGTACTGTATCTTTTAACCTTCAGATGTTCATTCATATTTATTTTGTGCTGTAACTGGTATTAAAGTGGAGGAGAAGATCAGTTCACGCTGATACGCAACAACGATCTGTCACTCCACATTAAACAGCACCAAAATGGTATTTATTTTCTGAATTTCGTAATAAATGGACAAAATTTGAAATCTGAGACGTTGTTTCATATCAAAAGTAACAATGCACAAAGCTTATTGCGATTTATTGGATGGGAGGTACGCTACAATGTTCTGTTCATTCATCAATTGCAAACAGGATAGACTAATCGATTCTTGGAATTTAAGAATCGATATCGGTTTGTAAAACGGAGATTAAAATCGAGAAATCAAGATTTTTTTTACCCAGCCCTAGTAAGCAGAAGCGTAAGTGCGTGTTTAAACTGTTGATGGTACTAGAGAGATTGAGATGGACCCCATAATTGGCACCAAGAATGTTCAGACCCTCTCTAATTCGTGTGCCAAACTTCAAGAGTGCTTGCCATACAACTACATAGAATGACACAATTAAATTTGTGATGTCAACTTTTAAATTTGCGCTTTCTATATATTCTGTCAGCACAGATGAATCATAAACAGGTGTCTTACGGTATATCTTTAGATTGACTGTAGCTTCAGCGTCCTGATCACCATTGCTGGCCACACATTTATACGTCCCGGCATTGTCGACCTTTGCATTGTAGATGGTGAGAGTGGAAGACGTCTCGTCGTTGCGAATCACGCTGACGTCTTGTTTGCCGGGCTCGATTTTCTCCCCGGTTGGAGCAAACCAGTCGATTTCCTTGGCCCCACCGATAACTACAACCCAAACCAAATGAACATATCAGCATTTATGGGCTGATCTTGTGTATTAAATGTGTCATCAAATAAATCATTCTGTCAAAAATAAAGCTGGTTTAAACATCCACAGAGCATGAATCAATCAAAAACAAATCAGGCTTGATGAGATTGAATTATTTGCGTGAATCAGTTGGGATTAGGTGTCGCAACAGTTGTCAGAAGGCACAACCTAAAACTTCAACCGATTCTCAGGTTACCAGTCTATTACCCAAATCAGTGGACCGTAGGACACAGCTCTGGTGAAGACTCGAGTGCTGAGAGCAATTATCAGAGCCGCTGTTCCACGCCTTTGAGCCTTCAAATGAAACCCAGAAGAGTGGAACCAGGAAAAACGGTTTTCAAAGTGAGATATATGCACACAAAAGGTTTAACGTATTCCTCTTGTAAGCCTTATTCACATGGGTCTCGTTTACTGGGTCCTTAGTGATATTGCTGACACAGGACACCATCAGTGACATTAAAGTTGAATTCACCGTAGTGTACTATTTCAGTAAATGAATCATCTAGAAGATTACTTCCATTCAACCTTTTAGGATCAGACATCAGGTCACTAAAACGGTTTAGCAGATTTTCAGAAGGGGACACACATCTTAAAAAACTGACAGTAAATGACTATGTCAGCAACAGGCGATCAACAAGTAAACAGATGATCCCATCAGGGGACCCCTTTCCTGAAATATAAAAGGTAAATATATATATACTGTAATGCATAAAACCCCTATTTATATTGTGTGAGAATAGTAGTAAATGTGATATGAAAATATATTTGCAAAATTAAATAATTGGACTTTGTTTCTTTTGTTCAATAGGCAAAAGAAATAAAAACAGGAAATATTATTAAGTTTGTTTTTTGCAACCCACTATCAGTTAGATGTATAATATAAATCTGTTGAGAAACATCATCAACTCAAATTCAATTTCCACAATAAATATTGTTCCAAAGCAGTTTTACAAAGAATATTGGCTTAAAAACCCCAGTAAACAAGATAAACGCAACAGTGGGCGATGGTGAACTCCCAAGAAAGATGTCTACATTAAAAAAATAGTTTGTATTTGCTCCTCTCTCTCTACACACACACACACCGCCATTCAGAAGTTTGGGTAATATACAAAAGTTTATTTTTTTAAATTTCCAATCAAAGAAAATACCTGCTAAAAATGCAGCTTTGCCATCACAGGATTACATTACATTTTACAATATATTAAAATAGAAAACTGTATTTTAAACTGCAATAATATTTCAATATATTCATTTTTTGCTGTATTTTTTATCAAATTCAGCCAATGACACTTTTTTTAAAACTTCATTTCTCTGAAATCATCCACAACCCCATAACAACCCCTTTCTTAGCCTCTAACCTAAATTTGCCTTTCCTGAAGGAAACACATTTGCGCATAAAACAGAAATTGAGCAGTGTTAATGTTTCTGGTTAAATGACAGCAGGAGAGAAAGATTGACAGTAATATGCAATACAGATGGATAAACAGACCCATCACAGTTTGGCAGGCAAAGAACATAATGACAAGTTTGCTTGAATGCCAGATATTTTATCAATATCTGATTCTGAACCAGATGTAACCTGGTTGCCTGCCACTCGCTTCGCCCACACCGGAAACTCATTGGAACAAAATCTTGCTCCTTGACTAAGGCTGAAATTATCTATTAAAAAAAAGCGCTGCGGTAATCGGTAGAAGCTGAATTAATTGCAGAAACTCCTTAAAGCACTGTAATGAGGGCTAGAAGGTTCCTGGTCAGTATGAAAACTTACCTTCACACAAAAAGAACCGAGACTCTCCAACACTGATCTCACTCTGTGCAGGAGTAATATCGACCTGCAGAGAAACTGAAGAGAGAGAAAAGTACAGTATTAGGATTAAAGAACACATCAAACAAACCTGCTATAACCGAGCTAAAGTTAGTCAAAAAAATAAATAATCATACAACTCACAACTGAGAAACTTTTCAAACTGTATATCTCCACATGCATAATTCAGCAGTCTCTGGGAGCACTTTTCATTAATTCCATGCAAGCAGCTGATCTCTTCACTTTTACAGCCGCACAAGTAACTATGGAAACCCCTCTGTCATAGGCTCTTCAGATAAACAACGGCGTGTCATTTTGATCCGACTAAACGAGAGGCGACAACAGAGAGTGAAGCTAACAAGCTCATTGTCAACTCGGCCATTTCACCTCCTTAGAGTTTTGCAGGTTCATTTATTGCCTTATTGCCGCTGTGTCTGACGGTGGCATCAGCGCATTCAGCACTATGTCATAAATGCATCCCATTACGCTGAGATTTATTTTGGAGAAACTCTCAATCCCCACTTAAACTCATTCTTAGCTAGGCCAAAAAGCCTGTTTGGTTTTAAAAACTATACATCTGTCTGTTTTGTCCTCAGAAACTCTAGGAAAGGAAAGAGTAAAAAAAAGATCGATATGTTTCAATTGAGGAAACGTAAAACCCAGAGCTTGGGCGTTAACTTCAGTGAGACTGTTACTCATTTCTCATTCGTATGTCGGAACACAGGGGATGTTTGGGAAATGAGTAAAGACAAAGAGAGCAGACTGAAGACAAAATTGATCCTCTCACAGATGGTGGCCTTTAGTCTTCTAGGTAATTTAATAAATGGACAAAGCCGGACGAGGGTAAACCTCAATTAAATCAGCATATTCAATCAATACAATTGGATGTTTGTTGTTCTTTGTGGAAGGGCCATTTATTTCATGTGTCTTCACTCATTTATAGTCTTTATTTAGATCAAAAGAACAACTTTAATCTGTGAACTTGGCGAAGCAGTCAACTTTGGGAATGACACAAAAAGGCTGAAGTTCTGCTGAGGACAGGATTTTAAATTAATTAGCCTCTCATTAGCAGGGCATGCTGGGAGATGCATGGTGACAATGGAGTCGTGTGTGTAATGGACACAGACCTCTAATCTCTGAAGTCGCCGCTTGAATTCACTTTAAAGAATTACAAGAACAATGCTGCCTACAGTGATCAGTTTTGTTCTACTAAAGACAGATTTGACTTCTACACTATAACCAGGACCATTTTAGTGAATATATATATAGTTTGGGTTAGGGTTATATATATTATATACACAGGAGGAATCAAATTATGCTTCAAAATGATAAAATGATCTTCTGAAAACATGCTGTAACTTTCAGAACTGAAAAATTTCTTTCTATAAAGACAATTTACTGAACTTCTGCAACTATATTTATGTCAGAAAAATAAATACATTAATGCCCACATTCACATGTCAGCAAAGTCTATTTGGTGATCACAAAATTGGGTTGCCCAGTTGAGGAAAAAGAAGCTGTTTTTGGCTGTGTGTAGCACATACAGCTCTTATGAAGTATCCCAATGTCCCAGTGTCCCAAGAATCCCAATGAGGATCCTGATAGCAAATCAAAATATTTTGGACCTGCTGTTAGTAGAAGGCCATATGAACACAGAAAAGCATTATATTTCATTTCATATGTGAAGAAGGTGTTTACATGTGAATGGCAGCAAAAAGAAAACTGGCACTTTAAAGTTGAATGAATAAATTAAAATGAAACAAGTGGCAACAGATCTTTTCTTCCAAATTGTGTAACTGCTTATTGAAAAAGTAAATATAGGACAGGGACTTTGATTTTATGCAAATGAATTGTGAATTGTTCAAAATATGTTTTATAACATGCATTTAGAATACAGGGTGAATTTTCTTTTCATGCCAACTTTCAAGGAACCACTTGAAAACCAATTGACCCTTCGCAGGGAGTTTGATTGACAGGCGATCTAACCAATCATAACGCGAATCCACTGTTATATCTGACAAAGCAGTCAGGGGTTTTAGAAGATTAACGTTGGTGGACTTTAACTTGAAAAATGGTGTGAAGTGATGTCTTTCCACAGTTGAAACAACATTCCTTCTGATGTTCATTCATGTTTATGTGATTATTTGGTTCACTAGCCGCTTGAACTGAGGCACTGCAGCAATCTTTCATAACACATTAAAGACAGCGATCTGTCACAACACATTAAAGAGCCACAAAATGGTATTTATTGTTTAAACTTCTTTAAAAATTACATTTGAGATATCAAATGTAACCTGCTCTGTCTTGTCTGTTGACGCGTTGTGAGTGTCCTCCTTGCTCCTCTTTGATGTGTAGCATGAGAAGGGCATGGCTTGTCGGACATAGCAACAGTAACTATAGAGGGTCTGTGAGTCTGTGGAACAGAATATTTCATACCTGGAACGAAAGCAATCCATTCTATTTTGTGGAAGTGAACAGCTATTGATGGCATATAATTTGCTTGTTATAGTATTATAATGCATTTCTCATTGCTGCTGACCTCCGCAGAAATTGGCTTACAAATCAATTGAACCAAGTTTGACAACAGCCTTAAGTGACCAAAAACAAACAAACAAACAAACAAACAAAAACACTTCCTAATTTCTGGACTTTTTGTTTCATGTTTAAAGGAATAGTTCACTCAAAAATTTAACATTTTCTTTTCATTTACTCACCCTCATGTCATTCCATATGACTTTTTCTCTTTTGTGGAACATTTTTTTTTTTTTTTTTCAATATATAATAAAAGTGAATGAAGCCTGTGGTGGTCAAGCACCATAAAAGTGGTCCGCATAACTTGTGAACTAAAGTCTCCTTTACGTGAGAAACAGACTAAAATTGGCTGAAAATCTTGACATTTACTTCTGCTCAGATCTTTTTAAAAAAAAATTTACTTAAGCAGTTCACAAAATCAGTCTAAATGATTAGTTCATGAATCAGTCTGATTCAGTTCTTGAGTTCAATTCACTGACTCAATCCGGTTTCACTGGAAGGAAATATAGTCAGTGAATATCAACTTGAATTTCAGTCTGATATCACACAATAGAAGAAATGTGATGAACAGTGGGAAAGCTTATGGTAGTTGTATGATACTTTTATGGTCTTTTGCATCATTTTTGAAGCCTGAAAGCTCCAGTATCCATTCATTGTAAAAAGCAACCAGTACACTTTAAAAAAAAAACTATCTTCTTTTGTGTTACACAGAAGAAAGAAACTTGCAGGTTTGAAACAACATGATTGTGAGTAAATGACAGATCTATCTGAGAAATCAATGGATGTGTGAATAGTGTTTCATGCACTATTTTTCAGTGAGTCGTATGTGCTGTTGTGATGAGGGAGCTCTCTCTCTCTCTCTCTCTCTGTGTGTGTGTGTATTCGTGACTGGAGCTGGATGTGTCTCTGTCCTCACAGCCCCACCCACCCAGACACACATCATCTCACCTCATGTTTATCACATCTAAAATGATGCAAATGTAAAACATTTGAACATTGTTGACAGGATTATTTTTTTTGTTTTGTATGCCATGTTTTGTATGCAAATATTTGAATGAATCATCTTAAATTTTAGCATTTGACTTCCCATATTATTTGAAATCCTCTTTCATATTTTCCTCTGGGAAATCAAATGGCCCTGCAAAACTGTCACACTGAATCTTAAAGTAAGAGATAAAGAGATTCACAGGCATTACTTCCTTAGCATCATTGCTGGAGACTAGGAATACCTGAATTTGTGCTATTTTCTACAACACAACTGAACTGCATGTAACCAGCTGGGTTAGTACTAGATGTCGATTTCAAATGCACTGCCTGCAGTCTGGTGGTGGTCTCATGGGTAGGTTACCATCCCTTAAGGAAGAGTTTCTTCATGACAAAAGGAAAAAAACACCATGAGAAATGTCAGGGGGGAAACCACATCTGAAACCAACCGTTTACTAGCAGTGCGGGAAATCAGAAGCATGAGAGACTAAATCTAAAGTCTGGAGTGAATGCAGAGATGCAACATTCACACGGAAAGCTTTAACTGGAATTAAAGGTGCAGTAAGCAAATTCTGAGAAACACTGTTTAAAAGTGGATCAGACCGAGCACAGCAACACACAACACAAGGGGCGTATACACTCATGATGGGGGAGGAAAGAGTGAGCAAGAGGGAGATTTGAAGAAAGACTGTAGAAAGAGAGATGGCTGAGACATTACAAAAGAGAAAAAGTCAGTGGAATATCACTGGAAAAAGAAGGGTTGTGATCAAGCAAGAGCTTTAGGGCCCATGTTAATATTAGAAAAGCACTGAAAAAAATGGACGCAGAGGTTGCATTGTTTCTGCTCCATACGTAACATTTCTCAGAAATCCCTTATTGCACCTTTAAGGGAGGTTGTGTAGAGGAGAAAAAAAAAAAATCCCATAAGCATGTAATTTCCACCACATCTTCATATGCCAAATATACATCGTTATTCAAAAGTTTGGGACAATGTAATTTTTTTGAAAGAAATTAATACTTTTAATCAGCAAAGATGCATTAAATTGATCAAAAATGACGAAAAATATAATGTTACAAAATGTTACATTTTAAAATATATTAAAATAGAAAAAAGTTATTTTGAATTGTAATAATATTTCACAATATTACAGTTTTTACTGTATTTTTGATGAGCGTAAGAGATTTCTTTAAAAAAAAATAAAAATCTTAGCAAAGCCAGACTTTTGGACAATTAATTTGGAAATGACATTCAGTAAAAAAAATACTCTGTTCTAAAGGTGATTTCACTTGACCTATTTAAAAAGTAACAAAAATAAATGACGACACCATGATAAAAAAAATTTCCCAAGACAGTTTTTGTCAAATAACAAAAAAGATCTGATTTTAATAAGATAAGAATTTAAACAAAGTTGAAGAAACAACTAAGGTGACAAAGGAATATAACTGTTAAACATTAGCTAGTTATTTTAAAAAGTAACTTAATTATCAACATAACTAACAAAAATTCCGATCAACACAAAATATATTCTTATTGGCTGAAATTGCATCATGTTATGCAGCAGTTTTGCAGTCTTGCTTTTGCAAACATGCCTGGTTAGGACATAATCAATGACTTCACACGAGGAACTATGGGGTTTATTTTTAGTTGAGACAAAGTGGGGGAAGATTTACAATCTGTCTCAGACATTAATTGAAAATGACATGTTTATTAAAAAAAAAAAAAAAAAAACTCCTTTTGTAGCTTAATTGTCTAATTCTGAAGCTTCAGTACTGTATGTGAGAAAGACATCTTTGAGCGCACTTCTGATCTCTGCCAAAAACAAATTTACATTGTTCAAATGCAAATTAGTTAATCATTTTAACAAGTTGTCTGATATCTCAGTTCTGATTTAACCTAGATTCACCACGAGTGGCTGCTGTGTTTACATGCTTCAATGATAAATGCTCTGCTCACCAAAAAAAAAAAAAAAAAAAAAAAAAAAACTGATAGCAGGCATGAAGAGCTCTAAAACGCATTCAGAAACCTTTTAATCTCAGGCTGCACAAAAGGGCCATGATAAAAGTGATAATGGGGAGAGAGGGGACTCAATTATGAGGCATTTTATTGGGTGCAGCACATTCATCTGCTTTTATTCTCACTTCCAGTTTCAGCTTTTAAGGTGCATTTGTGTGCAAGTAAACACGGATAATATAAACTGAACCAATAAGGAATGTTTGCTTTGAACTAGATGCTCCTCAGGCCTCTGAAGGTGTTGTACCTTTTTCCAAGAGTGCAATTCTAAAAACACAGCTCACAAAATTCTTTATGTGATGTGCCGCTGTTGCTTGGCAACATGACATCCCATGTGTGTGCAGAGTATGCTAATGAGCTGAGTGGCAGGGGTGTCCGGCGATCCACCAAAGCAGAGCCGCGGGCTATGTAACATATGTAATGAAAACGCAAAGACGATGACATTTCCGTGCACAGCGCTGTGTCGAATTCTACATAGTGTTGTATTATTTTCAAAGCTGTGGGGCCGTTGTTTTACATAGTGGCATTTAAAGACGCAGCCAGATTTGGAGCCCCATGGGTACCACGCTGTTGTTTACACCCCGCTGTTCCATTCACCTGGGTTGACTCATTTCTACAAAAGCCACAAACAACTAAAAGTCATCTGAAAAGGTTACAGAATGGTACATTTGTTCTGAATGAGGCCAACTCTGTGAAAGAACAGGGCTGTTGGAGAAAGAAACCAATCAGCTTGGCTCAATATACCACTGGTCAATTGTTTAATCCAGGGGTTTTCAGACTTCTAGTGCCAAGGACCTCTAAATATGATCCCCTGCAAGGGTCTGCCTTTTGAAAACAAAGACAGGTATTTATTTTCATGTATAAAATCTTGGTGATAATGTGTGAGAAAAATAGTAAAGGCAATAAAATATAGGCAGCAGCAATAGATTTACATAGATTTAATAGCTATTTACAAGTGACAATAGCAGCATTTTCTTAGCGATATGCTATTTACACTAGGTGAAAATAGAGATAGATTCTATTTACACCATGTAAAAGTATCAGTTCTTTGCAATAAGAGTAAATAGTAATTAGATACTATCTATACTTTATACTGGCAGATACTGTTTGCGCCTCAGTATTTTTGTACATTAATAGGATGCAATAATATCATAGAGTGTAAATGATTATATTTATTAAAATAATTAAATGGATGCTGCCTTATTGGGAGAATAAAAACCCTCCCTTCACCTAACCCTAACCAATAAACTCTTAAACACTCGTTCGCAGTTTATTTCCACTTTTAAAACATTATTTTCATTTTTATTGAAAATAAATGCAAGCTCGGCAAAAGGCAGATTTGAACCTGTGCCGATCGCGCTAAAAGCCAGGTTTGCAAGCCTTACTCTCTACTGCTACGCCACTGAAGATGTTGAATTCTATGCGTCTTTCTTAAAACTTGAGTGGCCCAACCAGACGTTGGTGGGCAGAGCTAGTGTAAATAGCGTTTGCCAACAAGGGACGCTATTTGCACTTAGTGTAAATGGACACTCCGTAAAATATAAGGCAACAAAAAGACCTGTTAGTGTTTAATGCGTTTATGTTTGACATTTTAAAGAGTTTCTGTTAAGTTGAAGTTATTGTAGTTACCAATGTGCTGAAGAGCAGATACATGAAGGTAAACACTTTATATGTCTATTGACTTTATAAGCAATGACTGTGCTAATGCCAGTGACAAGTAATATCTTACTTTTTCATTAAATTCATATGTTAAATAAGTTGCATTGGAGTGGAGTTGGAGTGACTTAATTTTTTTTGTTGAGCAATCAACTTATTCAACAAATTATCAAGTCCCTCTAACTCAGTGTAGTTTGCTGGTTGAACGTAATTTCAAAAAACAAAAACAAAAAAAATATGCAAACTGTTGCATTAATTGTTTTTGTTCAGCCAATACATTATTTTTTTGAGTGTAGAATAAAATAACCACAATCAATCTATATCTAAAGGCAACAGTAATATTAAATTTGGTCAATAAGAATGTTTTAAAAAATTCTTTAAACATACTGTAAGTTAACTAATGTTTTCAGTGGTGCATATTAATCCAAATATTAAAAAAAAGTGTAATATTATAAAGGCAGCAAAAAGACCAGTTCGTGTTTAATGCTGTCATGTTTGACATATAAAAGAGTTTCAGTTAAAGTTGAAGTCATTGTGCTGAAGAAATACATGAAGTTAATCACTATCTATTAACTTTATAAGCAAATGACTGTGCTAATGCCAATGACAAGTAATATCTTGTTCATTAAAGGGTTAAGTACCTCCCCTTTTCCCCTTTTTTCCTCACTGAAAATCATGTTTTTACTTGAAAATACATCACATTAAGAAAGTAAAATGGGTTACAAATGTCATTCCATGTTACCTATATATAATATTTTGTGATAACTGCAATCTGATTTGTTTTCAGAAGGATTATTACCAAAGTCTATCATTTTACACAAATTCCTCACATTACCTCACTTAACTAGGTGCTCTGTCAGTTTGCGACTCTTGTTGGGTAAAACAGCTAGTAGCACAGTGTTTTCCTTCCACTGTGTTGATGACGCTCACCACATCATTAAGCTGATTCCAGTCACATCATTGCTCGGTATAAAGTGCTGATGTGACAAGTTAATACTGTACAACAAGCTTTACAGTTTCTACTGTTATCACAGTTTCAATAGTCAAGCTGCTGTTGCTGCTATTCTTGCAGGAGCTACTGTACGTGTAAGACACCTGTCACGCTGCACTGGCTCATGGGCCAGCTTAAGCAGATTACCGCTGTGTATTTACAGTCGGCACTGCACCCAGAGAGATGCTACTGTGTGGAGAATATGATGAGCTACTTATCCGCAGCCCTGGGGTGGGAGAAACCCTCTCCCAAACGAGGGCGCCATCAGCAATCTGCTGAGCTACGGGTATTTCAAGCTCTGACTTTTTTTTTTTTTTTTTTTTTATATATACATAGATATAAAATAATACACAAGCCTTACAAACTGGCTGTGCGAAACAGCATGCGATAAATCCAGGGAGAGACGTTACATAATATGGTCAGTCGCTTGCATATTGGGGACAATCTGGGGTAAACCATCAGGCTGCAAGTGGTTGCTAAGTCAGGCTTGCATTTGCTTGCTGATCATGCCACAACCACAGTGATCGTCCCTGCAACCCGTTGCTATGGAAACCACGCCCCCCTACCCCCATCCCTCTCTGCTCGTAAAATCCATGTGAATAGGATGCAATAGACCACCACTGGAAAAGTCCACCATGAGCAGAGCCTGAGCAGGGACTGAGGAGAACAACACACACTTAGCCAAATGCTAGTGGTCCTTATGGCCAAAATGTTGGCTATTTTGGATCGTTTAAATAGATTTAATTTATTATTAATAACTATTATAAAATACTATATACAATAAAACAACAATATACCAGCATTTTTTTTTTTTTAACAAAATACCTAGTGGAAATCCAGTGAGACTGAGAGTATCATCTTTTTCTGCCTAATGCTAAATATAGCCCTACCCACATCTTGACATTATATAATAAAAGTGCCTCTGAAGTACAGCGTGTACTGTTTACAATACAAAAAGCAGAAAAATGCTGACATTTTGAAATTATTACCCTTTTAAAATCTGAAACATCACAGTTTTGTCTTTCCCATTAAACTATAATATACTTTCTTAAATTATGTGAATTATATTAAGTTTAAGTGGCAAAACATAATGCATACTAGCTGAAATATACCATGATTTTACTTCAGTCACAAAATCCTACACCCAAGTCTCTATTATATTCAGGTCCTTTCTACCATTCTCCAGTCAAATATTGTAAGTCTGATTGCAGTAAGTGATTTCTGAGAAACGCTAGCTGTTGAAAGTTTAAATCAACACCTAAACAAACAATTTTGTGAATATTTGCTAGATGTCTGTTCTGTGTGTGCTGAAAAAAAAAATAGTGTTTGTACATAGTCCTGGCTGTGTAAATAGAAGTAAAAACAAAGTGGATTGGACAGATCCATGGAGCACCAAAACACTTTTGTAGCCAATCAGCAATAGGGGTGAATAAATACACTCATGATAGAGGAGGAGAGAGAGTGAACAAGAGAGGTATTACTAGGGCTGTCGCGGTGAAGGAATTTTCCTTGCCTTGTAATTTTGAGTGGCTCAATAGCGTGATATGCGGTATCATCGCCATATACGGTGAGTATAGAAAAGAATCACCCCTTTTAAAATAATCAAATTTTGTTGCTTTGCAGCCTGAAATGAAGACAGACACAGGTTTTGTTTTATCCAGCTGTATTTACTTTTTACAACTTATAACATCCAAGTGAAAGATATAACTCCAGCATGTCAGAAAAAAAAAAAACAAAAAAAAATTTTAAAAAACGGAATCACTGAGTTGGAAAAAGGATCACCCCCTTGTGTCAGTATTTAGTTGAACCACCTTTTTCTTTAATTACAGCCTTTAGTCTGTTGGGATATGTCTTTACTAACTTTGCAATATTTGCCTACTTTTCTTTGCAGAACTGCTCAAGTTCAGTTAAATTTGATGGTGACCATTTGTGGACTGCAGTCTTTCAAGTCATCCCACAGATTTTCAATAGGGTTTAAGTCTGGCTCTGACTAGGCCATGCAAGGACATTAACCTTTTTCTCCTTCAACCACTGTGTGGTCAGTTTTTGTTGTGTGCTTTGAGTCATGTTGGAAGGTAAACCTTTATCCCATTGACAACTTTCTGGCAGAGGGCAGCAGGTTTTCCTCATTTCCTCATCCTATTTTGCCCCATCCATTTTTCCTTCTATCCTGACAAGTGCTTCAGTCCCTGCTGCATAGAAACACCTCCATAACATCTCATCTGACCATAACATTTTTCCACGTGGCCTCAGAATCTTCAAGGTGCGTTTTGCAAAGCTCAGTCGTGACTGCATGTGGCTTTTCTTGAGGAGTGGCTTTTTTCTTGCAACCTTCCCATACAAGCCACATTTGTGGAGAATTTGTGATATTGTTGTCACATGCACACAATGACCACTCTTTGTCATAAATTCCTGCAACTGCTTCTAGAGTTGCTGTAGGCCTCTTGGTAGTCTCTTTGACCAGTTTCCTCCTGGCTCTTTCATCCAGTTTGGAGCAACGTCCTGATTCAGGGAGGATCTGTGTTGTACCAAATACCTTCCACTTCTCCATAATAGACTTCACTGTGCTTCTAGGCATTGATAAAGCCTTTGAAATGTTTTTGTATCCATCTCCTGACTTGTGCCTGTCCACAACTTTATCACAGAGATCTTTTGACAGTGCCCATAGTTGATTGTTTGCTTTAGTTGCATTACCAAGGACTGAAATGCTCCAGGAAAGCTCTTTTTATGCTGAGCTAATCAAAATGACCACATCTGATCACAGTTGAAAGTCAAATGACTTTGTGTGCCACTGAGAAGGTGTTTAGCTACACTTGATTGAGTTTACAAGTCATTTTTAGGAGGGAGGTGATCCTTTTGTTGGATGTTGGAGTTATATCTTTCACTTGGATGTTATAAGTTGTAAAGCATAAATACAGCTTTCTATACCCACTGTATGTATATATATATATATATATATATATATATATATATATATATATATATATATATACACACACACACACACACACATACATACACACATACACACACACATACACACACACATACACACACACATACACACACACACACACACATACACACACACATACACACACACACACACTACCAAAAAGTTTGGTCAAAGTCAAAAGTTTGGAATCGGTAAGATTTGTAATGTTTTTAAAAGAAGTTTCGTCTGCTCACCAAGGCTGCATTTATTTAATTAAAAATACAGTAAAAACAGTAATATTGTGAAATATTATTACAATTTAAAATAACTGTTTTCTGTTTGAATATATTTTATAAAGTAATTTATTCCTGTGATCAAAGCTGAATTTTCAGCATCATTACTCCAGTCTTCAGTGTCACATGATCCTTCAGAAATCATTCTAATATGATGATTTGCTGCTCAAGAAACATTTATTGTGTACAATTGTACAAAATATTTGTGTACAATTTTTTTTTTTTTTTTTTTTTTTTCTTCAGGATTCTTTGATGAATAGTAAGTATGTAAATAATGTAAAAACTTAGTTTGACTGAAATCATACCAGCAATTTTTCTGTAAAGTTGTAATAACAGATTACTAATCTAAATCACTAAATGATTGAAATAGATTGAAATTAATACTTTTATTGAAGACATTTCTATTTCAAATAAATGCTTTTGAACAGAATCCTAAAAAATTACTATGGTTTCCACAAAAACATTAAGCACAACAGTTTTCAACATTGATAATAATAATAAATGTTTCTTAAGCATGAAATCAGCACATTAGAATGATTTCTGAAGGATCATGTGACTCTGAAGACTGGAGTAATGATGCTGAAAATTCAGCTTTGCCATCACAGGAATAAATTACATTTTAAAAACATATTAAAAGGAGTGGTTGATTATGATTAGGGTTGTAACGATATACCGGTATGGCGGTATATCACGGTATGAACATGTATCATATTGTGTATATATGCTTATCTACGGTATTAAAAAAAACAACAAAAAAAAACAGACGCAGAATCTCACCTGCGCATAGGCAACAACTTTCCACTTGACTAGACTCTAAACTTGCTCCACCCACGTACAGCAGAGACAATGTCAGAGACAGAGGCTGTTATCTCTAATCTTTATTCCCTGTCGAAAAATAAGTTAAAATTTCCAGTATGGGAATACTCTGGATATAGAAAAACAAATGCGGGGTTGTTTTCGAGGGTAGATATCCAATTTGCAAAAAAATGCAAAAGGAGAAAACACATCGAACATGTTCACCTATATTCGAAAACACCATCCGTGCAGATGCAGGTAAGTTCCGTTTATAACTTAAGGCCAAATGATTTCCGTAATGGAGAGGGAATCCCAGAATCTAGTCATGAAAATTGAATTTACAGTATAACGCACGATGTCACGTAAAAACGAGCAATTTGATGGAGCAGAACTGTACAATCAAATCACGGCATGGTCTAGTGTCTGTGAATATTAAAGCGCAAAAGACAGCTGTATAACATTAAGTATATGTCTGTTTTGCGTGTCTCTGTGTGAATGAGCTGTGCCGTTTCGTGTACTACATACTCAAGTACGCGCGACGCTCATTGTTTTCAGTGTTTGCAGTCTCACTATCTGAAGACATGGACACAAAAATATGCTGCTCTGAGAAAACGCTTAATGAGCATTTGATCATTTTATTTGAGAAAAAGCATTATCAAATACACTCTGAAAGCTCTTCACTATATTCCGTTAAAATAAAAGTCAGTTTTTTTACTCTAAGAAATTGACAGAAATATATTACGATTGTAAAATAGAATGTACTTCTCAAAATAATAATAATAATAATAATGCAATTTATTTAAACATTTAAAGAATATAATTTTTGTCCATGCTTTAATTTAGTAAACCTCTGTTGTCCAGCACTTTGCCAAAACATAAAAGGATAAAAAAAGTTTTATGTATTCATTTCATTACCACCATTTTTGATAATATATTTGTATTAAATAATAAAATCAGAAGAATTAAGTCAAACCAGAATTTCTGAATTTTAATAAATTATTAATGATAAATATAAGTTGTTAATCTAATCCATAATCGGTTATTAAATTTAATTGATTGTGTTTTTGATTATTGAAATTTGAACAAAACAAATTTTCTTTCATTTATTGGTCATTTTAACTGATGATAATAATAATAAAACCGTATACCATGATACCGTGAAACCGTGATATTTTCTGAGACAGTTATCATACCGTGAAAATCTCATACCGTTACAACCCTAATTATGATTTCACTTTTTTAATTTTAGTTAGTGTGTAATGTTGCCATTAGAGCATAAACAACATCTGCAAGGTTACAACACTCAAAGTTCAATGCAAAGGGAGATATTTTATTTTAAAGAATTGCTGTTTAAGGACTACAACAAGCTTCTTTCCGGGTTAGTGACATCACTAACCCTAAAATTTACTTAATTTACATGACCACAAGAACATGCAACAAAGGGAGTGAGGCCATGTTGGGCTGCTTAGAGAAGAGGAAGAGTTGTTGTAGTAGAGTGTTGTTGCCATGCCGTCATGTTACGTGGGACTGCTTCACAAACGAGGGTCAATTCAATGCTGGATTTGCACAGAGATTAACATGATGGCACATGCAAGTCGATGTGTTGAATAGTCAGCAACAACATTTATCCACTAACCATTCAGAAACGTCCAGTTGCATTCTACAAGTTGTAACTTCTTCCTGAGTCTCTCCATCAGTGTCCAACTCCGGTTTGAACAATGTAAGGCTGAACAACGCTACTGACAATCGTCATTTTGGCTGCGTGAGATTCTCCAGCTTTGTTGTTATTGAGCAACTGAAGCACGAGTTGTTAAAGCTCCGCCCTCTTTTGGAAAGCGGGCCGGGAGCACCAGCTCATTTGCATTTAAAGGGACACACAAAAACGGTGTGTTTTTGCTCACACCCAAATAGGGGCAAATTTGACAAGCTATAATAAATGATCTGTGGGGTATTTTGAGCTGAAACTTCACAGACACATTCTGGGGACACCAGAGACTTACATTACATCTTGCAAAAGAGGCATTATAGGTCCCCTTTAAAAAAGATTTAAAAAGACCATTATTTTAAATTGTATTAACATTTCACAGTATTACTGTTTTTACTGTATTTTTGACCAAATAAACGCAGCTTTGGTGAGCAGAAGAAATTTCTTTTAAAAACATTTTAAAAATCCTTTCAACTCCAAACATTTTTATGGTAATGTTTGCACAATGCGGAAGAAAAGATCTGTCACTACCTGTGTTTCATCATAATGTTAAAAATCTGATTTTAGTCGAAACCTGAATATAACCTTGCATGTAAATGTACCGAGTACTGATTGCCTTAGCAAGCACCGCTAATTAATGTATCTTAGCGTTGGCAATTATAAAACATAAATCACAGCCATTATCGAAGGCTTAATATGTCTAATCACAACAGCACACTTCAAACACTTGCAAAACTTACTTCCCCCAGCCTGTTGAAAATGATCAGCGAGTCAGAGCGCAGAGGCAGCCCAGATCTGAGAGTTACTAGAGGCAGATGAGATCTGACCATATTCAGGCAATTTGCGCTGAGTGCCCATCAACATCTGCGCATAACTTTACAGGAGCTCTCCAATGCAGTGGAGGCCAGAGGATAATTCCCTCTCCCTGCCTGTAATGAGACTTTATTTAAGTGGCAGACTAAAGAGAGTAGGGAAGGCAGATATTCTGAGGCACTTAAAAAGGCTGGATAACAGCATCAAACCCCTCCTCCACCCTCTTCAATCGCAGCTGCTGCCTGTGAAGGCAGGACTGTTTGTGCTAAATTCAAGGGTCTCATGTTGCATTCTAGTAACAAGAGGAAAACATCAGCCATTGAAAGACTAGGCTTAGGCTCAATAATTTGATAAGTCCTCTGGAGCACGAGGCTATTATGATATCAAGCATTCATGCCTGTAAATGATGAGGGGGTTCATGACCGGACCCCCAGAAAGGGGGAGTGGACAGAACCTTGTGATTTCCCATAATCCTCAGTTGATCATACACTAAAAATTGCAGGGTTGTTTCAACCCATGTTTGGGTCAAATATGGACAAAACATTTTTAGTGTATAACTATTTACCTGTTGCAATTCCTAGCTGATATATGATGATGTTTGCAGCATTTCAGCAAAAATTAAATGAAAAAAATCTAATAATTTAAAGCTGCTGTCCATAACTTTTTTTGGTTAAAAATGAACCAAAATCAATTTTTGAGCATGTACATAACCAGCCAGTGTTCAAAACCATCTCCTTACCTTAGCCTGATTCACAACAGTAAGCTCTAATAATGTTTTATAATTCGGGTGGTACTGGTGGGTTTTCGCTGGAAATTCGGGCATGTCGCCGTCGTTGTACAGCATGTCAACGAGTCCCAGCTTGTAGGCTATATCGCATGTGAGGCGGATCATTTATAGCCTTTTCTCACAGCAGCTGCAATAATTAAACTTATCATTTTGATGGCGGATTGTATGGTATGACAAATTAACGTTAGTGATTAGACTGTACAGAAATTGAAATCTTCAGGTAACGCTAATACACTACATGCACATAGTCACGCAATGCTGATGTTGTTAACATTAACAATTTGAGAACAAAGTATAACAGTAATAATAATTTGCCTGGTTTGACGTGATCCGAGCCAAGCGATCGTTAGATTTAATCACCACTGGCAGCGCGATTTATTGTAATGCTTTTTTTTTCCCTCAGTTGGTCAGAACAAAAGTGGCAGACATGTTACTTACTTGTTCAGATGACATTCTCCGGTGAAAATTCTTATTTTGGTTATACTTCCAAGACTACAATCTGTGATTCCAAAGTACAGTATCCACACCGATGTGGTGACTGACAGCAAACATTAGATTCATATGCGCTGAAGAGCCGTGTCGAGGCACAATGCACGTAAAGATAATAATTCCGCAAACAACTGCAATTGCAGGTTTCAAACAGAGATGGCAACAAAGAGGCAAAATTACAGACTACAGCTTTAATAAAAAAAATATATATATATATATATAACTTCCATAAATTCTCCCCTCAATTATTTGCTTTAAAATATAATATTAAATTTGTGAAAATTAGTAATTAATCAAAAATAATACTTTTGCCTTTCTAGAACATTAATTTCACTTCCATTGTCGTCTAGTATTTGCTTTACTGGACACTGGAGTCTGTTTTCGCATTGTTTTGTTTTTTGGGGGGGGTTTAGATCAAACATAGTTTGCACTCAAAACACTGTTTTGCATAAATCATTTCATTCCTTCAGATGCACAACCCATGCCTACTTCAGTATGTAAAATGTAGCTCCCTTTCCCTAGTGAGCTGCCAATACAGCATTTTAAGACATCATATCCAAAGTGAAGGCTGTTCCAAATAGATAAGATGCAAGATGCAATCCCAGAGTGCACTGCAGCAAGCTCAGTGAAAAAAAATTATCATCCAAGGTGGAAAATATCAACTAAAAATATACTTACATTCAAATCAGTACTAAAAAGTACACATACAATAGTTTAATCTAGCTAAAATGGATTATTTTATCTCATATGTGTGCGTGTGCCGTTTCATTTTGGAATCAACTGAGTCTCTTGTGCACTTCTCACCAGTACAGAGTTTCTGCCTATAGAATGTTCCTTTTAAGTCATAATGCTGTCTTAGAAAACTGCTGTATAGGTATTATACAGCGAGGCAGCTCATTAGGTTTGGAACTGAGCTCGTTTCACACATTTTATCACCTGCTAGTAATCAGGACATAATTGAGCCATCAAGTGCAACCGCTGATGAGATATCACCATAGCATTTTTCATTCATAACACAAACCATTTCAAGGAAATAGACCTTTATGTGTTTATGTACAATCTCAAAATGCCAAATGGTTCTTTCTTTCTATCTTAAAATGACGGTGCTCCTTTAAAACAGCTGCAGCACAATAGAAGATAAATGTACTGTCGCCACTGCGAAATAAAGATTTAGTACCAAACCAACAGGGTCGAATGTTTATGATCTTTAAGGCTTGTGTGCGCAAACAGTGTCATGTGAGTAAGTTAATTACGACAAAGTCACAAAGATCATATGGAGAGACAAAGAAAAATCCAAAGGGTCACGTATAATACAAATCACCTTTTAGCAACTGCTCTCTTCAGTCATTTTCTCTCTCTGTTATTATCATGCAGCAACTGTGGTGATAAAGATATATTAAGCTGCACAACAAATAAACACTTCAGAGCCCCTCCCCCTCATGCTGGCAGCCAGTTGCCCACTGAGAGAAATGCGTGGAGCTACTTGGTCTGAAGAAAACACTGTGAGAGTCTGAAAGCCCTGAACACACCTGCATTTCATCTTTCGCTCACAACCCACTTTGTTGACTTTAAATGGCACAGCCAGACACCTACGGCTCGCCTATAACCACTCTGTGCGATTTATCACTTTAAATCAGCAGAAGTAACATTCATTGTCATAGTTACTGCTTACCACCACTGTGTAAAAGTGTTATTTCATCAGAAATGAAAAATGTGCCATCATTGTTTCCCTTTCATGTCGTTCCAAACTTGTATGACTTTATCTTCTGTGGAACACAAAACAAGGCAATCTGAAAAATGTCTTGGTGTTATTTTGTCACTACAATGAAGGTCAGTGGGCTCCGATGTGTTTTTGACCCCATTAACTTTCATTGTTCAGCCAAAAATATATTTTTTTTTTGTATTCCCCAGAAGAAAGAAAGTGTATTTTCACCACTGAAAATATTGAAATTTACCTTAGCTCATGCTTTGGATGCTTCAAGGCACATGTACTTGCATTCAGACCTGCTTCCATCCAATCAGCAGCTGGTGAATAGAACCAAGTCCCCGCCGTACATTTTTTTTTTCCTCCATAATCTGTTTCACTCATATGTACGTCACAATATGAAAGAAATTCTCTGTCACCACTTTCGTAACTTAAATACAAATATAATATAAAAAAATATAAAGATTCTTGAGAGTATGATTTACTCATTAATTCAGTTCACTATAATGGTCTGAAGATTCATTCATAAATGGACCGATCCAATTCTTGAATACAATGATCCCGTTGCAGCAGTTAATAGTCCACTTGAGAGAAAGATAAATCAGAAATATATTTGCTTTATTCCTAACATAAAATATCATACGACTTCAGAAGACTTGGAATATGGTGCATGAGTTGTGTGGACTACATTCAATAGTTTTACTTGAGTTCAAGAGGCTATACAATCTGTGGATTTTTCCCCCCTTTTTTTTAAAGCTGAGACTAGTTGCTGGCCAAAAATGTACTGTTTAAGTGGCTCAAATAACTCAAATCACAAACAACTCAGAGTTTATTTTTTTCAGACTGTCATTGTGCCTGCACAGTGTACAGGAGAAGGGTGAGCCTCATCAAGCTTGGACATGACCAGTGAGGGGATCAGCTGGTGGTAAATTACTGATCCAAATCCGAAGAGACATTGGATTGACTGTGAGAGGATTCCTTTAAAGCGAGCTGTGAGTGGGCAGACACTGTATGTGGGATACTGTGAGAGCCTCTTAACAGCAGAAAATCACATTTGGGCCAATTTGTTTTACAAGGTGCTGTCTGATGGCATGGCAAATCACCCAGAGCATTTTCTCAAACACCTGGGTAACAGTGGGTAATGATTAGGACTGGACAATGTGTCAAATATTTAAAATAGACTCAATACTTTGTGAATACTGCAATGATTGTATTTGGTCATTTACAAAAAACAAGATTTTATACAGTTTTTATTATTATTATTTTTATTACTTTATTATATTTTGATGACTTCTAGCATTAAAAATATTAAAACATAAATATTGAGATATAAAAATTCTTGCCATCACCCAGCCCTAGTAAAACCTACAGTGGTAAATCAAACTAGTAAGATGTCTAAACGATATGACTCATATTTTGAGTCAGCACTGAATCTATATTAGTATAAAGAACTCCGAGAGGGGGCAACCCCTTTGCGTAGAGAATTTCCAAACTCTCTTATATCACTGTTATTTTCCAAAAAGATAGGGATTTTCTCTTCCAATAATTTTCATTTCATCTAGGCATTTGCAAATAATACAAAGCTCTGACATTTAAGAGGGCGTAAGGGCCTATTATGCAACATTTTTGAGCACTTCTTTACGGTCAACTCAAAACTATTATTAACTGAATGAAATCTCAACACAGAGGTTGCTGCCTGCAGTATCTTACCACTGAAATACTACTGTTAATATATTTAACCACTGAAAATTCTGCACTGAAATGTACAACCACAGAAACAGCTTTCCTTAAAATGTGATTTAAATCCACTGAATTCACACTGAGCTATAGTGCATCTACTTTGAACCAAATTAAGAGAATGGAGTCACAAATTTGGAATATAACTTCACACAGCAAAAAAAAAAAAAAAAAAAAAAAAACAGACAGAGGATTTCTGAGATTGTGGGTATTCCCAAGTAAGTTTGATTAATGCACTGAACAGCCAGTAAGAGAGGCAGTAAAGGGGGAGGAGACGGATCACCGGGAAGAAAACTGAATGTAATGTAAGGTTCAGTATGGCTATAGAAATGGAAATACTGTCTTTCAGTTAAAAAGGCAAATCACATTTTTGATAGTTTGTTTACTGTAGAAACTGTCACAAAAAAAAAAACAGTTTTGCACATTTTCAGCTGCTAGTAGGTGTTATTCTTGCTGGTAATGTTTAGTGGGCAGTACAAATATTTATTGATGGGTGGAATTTGTTTGTATATAAATGTCTATGCATCATATCATATTAGACGAATGGAAATCAGCGTGTGCTCTTTGTCATTGCAGCAGTCTACTTGTGGCGAAAATGCAAGCGCCAGACTATCTGGGTCGTCGCAAAGCCACCGGCTGGTGCAGAATCTGCGGCTGGATGAGGTCAGATTCCTGTAGTAGTTCAGACAGTAAACAGCTTGGTTTGATGAGCTTTTGCTGATTTGTTATTGGCAAAGTCTCTCTATAAAGCAAATCTGTTCACTTGGTACCAATTTTATGCCCTGGACAGGTATTTTTCCATGTACTATACACTAAGTAACAAGTAAAGCATCAACCTACTTGAATAGCTTCAATAGCCCAAATCACACTAGAATTCAACATATTTTCAAAATCATCAGTCGTAATGGTTGTCTGAACAACTACTCGACTAAATTGTAATGTAATTAGCAACAGATCTTTTCTTCCAAATTGTGAGGTACATTCAAATGAAACACAATAACAAAAGAAAAAAGTAGGGCGGGATCTTGATGGGAGTCCATCAGTTGATGACTGGATTTTGAGATGTGGGCGTTACACTCAAAAATGAATTTAAGCTTTAAGTTGACTGTGGAGGGATGGGATTTAAGCAGAATACATGATTGGAGAAGTCCGATATCAGTTTTAACCAGAAGATTGAGTTATGATCTTTTGATTAAAAAAAATAAATAAATGGATAATTGGTTCACAATTAGATCTATAACTTTAGATCTATAACTATACACTTACAAATAGGTGCATTTTAATTTCTTGGCATCTTTAAGGAAGCCTTGTATAATTGGGTATAATTTTTTTATGCTTTTGAAAGTCTCTTATGCTCACGAAGGCTGTATTTAAAAAAAAAAAAAATACAGTGAAAATACAGCTGAGAAGTGGATCTTTTCTTTTATTGAAAAGAGTTTTATTAAAAATGAAAACAAACAGTAATCCATAACAGCCATTTAAAAGAAAAAGAAAAAGGGATAAAACAGACGAAGGGATAACAAAACTGAAGGCATGCATATAAATAAACAGGTTAATTGGAACTAAACAAAGCGCACAAGTGAAAACGATAAGAAACCATGCATAGAAACAAACTAGAAATGGGAAACAACAAGACAGGGAAGTACAAACTCAAAGTCCAAGGAACAGAAACTGAAACTAAAACTGAACGTGACAGCAAGGCTTTTAAAAACTAACTGAAGTTGACATGCAATGCTAAATTCATGGGACCATGGGGCCAAAGGCCTTCAAGGTGATCACTGTGCAAAATCTAATTAAATCACTTTCATTGCTAAAGTAGCTGGTAGTTCAATGACTAATCAGCCATCTAGGCCCACTATTACTAGCAATTAAACAGTACTGGCGATCTGCGGCCCTGTGAACTCACCTTGTGAAATACCGAATGAGAATTTTTAAATGTCTCACACAGTATTCAAGGTTGGTTGGCTGCTTTGATGAACCAATGCATCTCAATATGCTGCTATCTGCCATTGCCATAACAAATGAAATTAATGTGCAAATTAGCTGATGAGCTGGGGGAAATGAAAACTGGCAAATTCTGAAACCGTTTGAGAACTGAGTGAGTCTGAAAGGGTTGAGAACACTTGGGCACAGGCCGGGGTGAAAGACACTGACCCCACTGACCCAGAGTGGGAGTTCACATGAATGGTCTTCATGAGCTACTTAACATGATATTTGAATCCAAGCCCACACGTCAGCACAACAGTACGTTCTACTTTCCCAAGGCACATTTTTAAATATCATGGAAAACAAACTGGTGGGCGTCTATTCAAAAGAGGTGATGACTTGAGTTTGTGCCGTCTGGTTCAAAATAGCCGTACGTCTGCGTTCAGATGTCCTGTGCACCGGCACGGAGGAGATGCTGAGGAGATGTGGGAGGAAAATTCACAGAAAGTAATTTACGAAAATGTCATTTCATCCAGTGAAAACTGTTCAATGCCATGAGGCTCGTTCCATTTCCTCTGCTGCTCATTTCTTTGTCACCTGAGACGTTATTTCAAGATGATTAAGTGCCATATTTAAAAGGGGAGCAAGGAGCGAACAGTTATCGAATAGGAAGGTGGAGGGGGGGGGGAACCAGCAGCCAAGGAATTACAAAAGTGTATAAACAGTGTCATTTTGTTCAATCCTCAAAGTGTCTTTGAGGAATTTTGGCAATCCAGAATATTTATGGTTTAGCTTCAGTCTAACACAGCACTGTGAGTTAATACTGTCTGAGAATGAATAAATCCTACTTCTGATACAGTTCCATATTTCTGAAAATAAATTAAATCATGATCATGGTGGGAAATGCTAAATGTGGATCATCCAGTCACCATAAGTTTTATTAATCTGATTTTTGGATCCCCATCATCATATGCATTGGACCACACACAAGTGAGACGGGTGAGGTAGAGTCTACACAAAGATCATTTGGTATAAGCAAAATCTTATATTACAAGTAATTTTAATATATCCAGGTGGTAATGCTTGTTTTTAGATATGTAAAGGTTTAAAGGATAATCATTTCTAAATAAACCACAAGGTGATCTTACATTATCATGAAGGGGTTTATTGTAGGATAATGATGAGATGACTGCACATTATTCAGCTTATAACATAGCTACTTAAAGAGCTCATGAACATTTTTTTTTTATTATTTTATAATGTTTAAGGTGAGGTGCACTTATAATGTTAGTATGATTTTCATCAAAACAAATCATGATTTAGAAATAAAAGGTCATTTCTGATTTTAGACCTCTGATCTGAATGCCCCATTGGAAGGGGCGTGTCTACTAAGAGACTTCAATGCAACTGCTGCAGAGGCGGTCTTTTGTTGCACTATTACGTCATAACGTGACAATCTGAAACAAGTTGTTTTCGGGGATTGGTTTCAATAAAAGCTGTTTTTGGACAAATGAGAAAGTTGAATTCTGGAACTTACAGAATGTTATTATAGTACAATGATCTCTATGTGACAAAAGATCAAAGAAAATTTGATTTCTCAATTCATGATGACCCCTTTAAATAAATAAATGTGCATTAAATATTTATCCAAGTTTAATTATGTGAGAAAAGACACCGCAGAGTCATACAAGAGACTCAAATATCAAATATTGATATTTTGATATTGATATCAAATATTCCAGAGAGGCATGTTTGGCAAAAACTTCCAAGTTAAATCTACTTCATCATTTGATTATTTTCTTTGTATTTGTAACATAATAGTACTTTTTAAAATCACCTGAGGTTGATGTTGTTGGGCTCATTTTTTGGCTTTCATGCTGCCGTACAACAAAGATTGCGGAATTTATACATGTTTTGTGCTCGGTGTTGGATTTGAAATATATATGTAACCATAACAGATATTCACATATTTTTCTTTTTGGTAAACAATTTCTCTTTTGTTTACCAAGTCTTGCTGGTAAAGCTAGTTAGGAAATCTGTGGAGAACAGGGTTACAACAGTCAACTTGCCCGCCACATAGCCTGCTTCCAAATGTGTGAACAAAATGGCCAATCAGGGGTGTTTAAGTGTGCGCTCAACAGTGCTCAAAATGCTAGGGGGAAATGCTGGTATAATCACATTTTTAAAATTTCAATACCAACTAGGTACCAAATCAGTATTTTTGACAACCCTACCGCCACATATAATTAACAAATCATGCCATTTAACAAGGTCAACACAAGGTGGCAGCACTAGATTTTAGGCCAGGTGTAGCAGTAAAACCGTGAGTGAAACAAAATTTGAACTGATGAGCGCTGCCATTTCTGTTGCTTATGAGAAACATAAATGTGCCAAAAGTGTAACGAAACAGCGTTACTCGTGGAGTCGTTTGAACACACAGACCATTTATTAGCTCTGCCCAAAAGACAGCGCAGTGCAAGCTCAGAACAAATGATTTTACCCGCTGTCCGGTCTCGATCACATGACCACTAAACAGCCCTGTGAGATCCAGTGAGAAGCATTCAGAGTTTTACATGGAGGTCTCTGATACAAACACTGATGTTTTGGTGATTTAAACTAGTTTAAAGCCAAGAGAAACACTGTGCGACAACAATCCAGTTAGCATACCTTTCAATCTACAAACATTTACCATGGATTTACTGTAGTAACACTACAGTATATATATATATATATATATATATATATATATATATATATATATATATATATATATATTTTTTTTTTTTTTTATGCTAAGCTTATGTATATAATCAGCAGTTCTGGTACTTCCAGCAAAGTATACTGGCTAATAAAACCAAAGATCAATATCAATATTTGTTCCATTTCTTCCAGAACTCTACAAACAATTGGCAGCACAGAGCTGTTTTTCATTCATCAAGTGCGTCAGGGACATCTCTCATTAATCCATGCCATTCCTAATTATGCTAATCCACCACAATCTGTCTTCTGGGCTCTCGGGCAACTCAGCGTGTACCAAGCAATACCCCTAACTACTCTTAAATCAGACCTACTGTAAAAATGCAAAACAAACCACAGCAATAAGCACCAGCACAACGAGGACCCCAGAACAGTGACAAAAGAGTCAGTCGGTACGTGCAGTTGTTCAGTTTTATATCTGTTGTAACCTAATTTTCTCCTGATGTAGTCGTGGGAGTAACAAGGCCCCTAATCTCATTGTGAGAGCACAAAATGTCAGCATTCAGCATCGGAAACTATTGTAGACTTCTGTGTTCAGTTTTAGCAACAGATGGCCCTGTCTCCATTTCTTAGTCATCAGACCTTTCCTGATGAAAAAAAGAACAATTTGGCCATTCATATCCAATTGACTTTTTCAAAACATTCCCAAACTGAACGGAGACCAACTTGAGGCCAAATTCAGTTACTGTATGAATTAAATGTTGTGAAGTACAATGCTTGTCACGCCATCTAGGAACAGAATTGAACCTCTGGAAAACATCAAGATCAGATGGCTCCTAGGGTCAATAACATGATGCTCTTTTTTCACATATATAGTCAAAAATATCAGGGTGATTCAACTGTCCTGATATCATAATGTAGAAGAAAAACATAATTAAAAGAATAAAATTCTTAGAAAACCCTAATCATATATGACTATTCATAAAGTGCTTTACTGCTTATTAAAGAGATAGTTCACCCAAAAATGAAATTTCTGTCATCACTTACTCACCCTCAAGTTGTTCCAAACCTGTATGAATTTCTTTCTTCTGCTAAACACAAAAGAAGATATTTTGAAGTATATGGGTAACCAAACAGTTGATGGGCTCCAATGATTTCCATATTATGGAAAAAAACACTATGGAAGTCAATACTCGCAATAAGCTGAAATTCAGGCCTTTAAAATATCGATACTTGGCATCTGTGTATCGATACAATATCCCCACACAAAATATCGCGATTAGGGCTGAAACTATTAGTCGACATTATCGACAATGTCGACAATAAAAAATTGTTGACAAATATTTTTGTTGTCGAATAGTCTCTTGATCTCATACGACCTATTTGAAGGGCCTGCAATAATGCGGTTTGACCAGTGGGGCGCTGTAGCGCAATACTGTAATGCAGCCCTCTCGGATCCAATCCAATAAAAGACAGTGCTTTGGAGTGCATAGTGCAAACGAAGTGGAACCCATGAAATGTGGGAGATTAACATAGCATAAACATAAACATAACGTTTAGCATAACTACAAAAAAAATCCTGTCATGCAGGGCCACCAACTCTCATTCAAACTTACTGTTCTCACACCACATGTCCATTTTCTCATACAGTGAAAGATACATAGCAGAGCAAAGAGGACACAGACAACGCGCCGACAGATAAGACAGATCAGGTTACTTTTCATATAAAACTAAGTCTCAGCTTTTAAATTCTGTCAATTTTCCTACGGGATTCAAACAATGCATGTGGTTTTGACGCTGTTTAACGTGGTGTGACAGATCGCTGTAGCGCCTCAGGTCAAGCGGCACGTGAACCTATTATCTCTTCCTCTTTGCTATTACGGCGGAAAATAAACATGAATGAACATCAAAAAGTATGTTGAAATATACAGTACTGAAATGAATCCATCTCTAATGTAATCACTTAATCAGAGTTTTAACTGCAGAAAGAAGTCAATAAAACAGCTTGCAAACAAATATGTCACAAAATGTAACATACATGTAAACACAGTACCAGTCATTGTAACAGTTGGACTATTGATGACTTCTGAGGAAGAAAGAAAACCTGAAGGAGATTGGTCTATTCAGTTGGCTTAAAAATCATTAAAAAATACACTTTCAGAAGCTGAAGTGATTTCCTTGTTTTATTTACTAGTTAAAGTACAGTATAACTCAATATTTTAACTAATTGCTAAAGTGGAATAATCGAACAAAGCCTACTGATTAATCAGTGTAATAATCGACGATTAGTCGATTAATCGTTCTAATAATCGTTAGATTAACAGATTATCAAAATAATTGTTTGTTGCAGCCCTAATCGCGATACTATGCTGTATCGAATTTCCCCCACCCCCACTAAACAGGGCAATTTAGAGTGAAACCGCAACCCTGTAAAATTGCCAATAGGAGTGGAAAGTTCTGCGGGTGATCTACTTACAATGCACAAATTAAAGAACACAGATGCAGCCAGATCATTTCAATAATGACCAAAGCAATCTATCAAGAGCAGCGCAAATCAGCGTAGGATCGCAAACAAGCCGAGCCTCTGATATTCAGGTGCGTGTGATCTACCAACACAAGCGCCAAAATACGTTAAAGGGATAGTTCACCCAAAAATGAAAATTATCCCATGATTTACTCACTAGTTGCCAAAAGTCAGAGCCAGTCTGCAGATTTGAGCTGACAGATTTCATGGAAAATCGCGTAGTATATGATGGTCATAGACTCCGATTTTTTTAGCTTCAGACTTTGATTCCATCCAGTCGGAGGATTTAAAACATGTTTGATATTTTGAGCTGATTTTAGAACACATATCAGTGTATGATGTGCGTTGCTAATAAATACAGTAACTACAAGGTACAGTCATACGCTGCCCAGACAATGGAAATCAAGGGTGTGAAGTAAATAAAAACTTACCATTATCCAGCTCACAGATCACTTGCCGCTTGACAAGTGATCATGTTGTGACACTATAATATACCGCTTACAACCGCTAGATGGAGCCGCGAGCTCGCACATGACATGCATGAAGTAAACATCTGCCGTTTATTTATTTAGTAATTTATTTAGTAAGTTTTGTGGCAGTTTCGTCAGTCGGGTCTCACGTTGCTCCCAGGTTGAAAAATACGGAAATTCTCATAAATACAGAAAAATCACAGAAGAATACTAAGTGGAGCTCCACCATGAAGGGAAAATTGCTTCAGTAAGTACTGTACTGTTAGCTTTGTCTTGAGAGAGTTAGCAAACACATTCTGGGGTAAAGCCGGTTTTCATTCATTATTTACTATGTTAATATTCATCATTATCCAGCGCTCGACATTTACACGTTATCCTGGATATGTAGACGGATTAAAATGTCAATAGCTGCGAATTATTGATTATATTATATTAAATGTAAACAGCGACTGATAATGGATTATATTAAAGATAACAACATAGATAAAACTACACCATTTACCTCTAACTCCTGTTGTAATCTGTCTGTACTGACTGTGTCTACCCACCCCTGTCCATCTCCAAAAGCACTTGGCTCGCATCTTCCACTACTGCGGGTCATCTCATCTCCTGCATTTGTTTCGCCTGTCTGTCATGCGTCTCCTGGCAACGAGGCGCATGTTTCTGTTTGTGTTCGGAAAGATCTTAAAGTCTGGTAGTGTATGATGCCCAGCTTTTCTCTGTAACCATTTACAAAGTCGGCAAATGTATAATGCCTGCTGTTTAAAAATCTGTTCAGATTTTCAAAGTCGTGTAGTGTATTCCAGCCTTTGTGTTCGTCTGAAAGAAGATAGTCACCTAATCGGAGTTATATTATAAAATATCCTGGCTCTTCCAAGCTTTATAATGGTAGTGAATGCCGCTCCTGACTTTGAAGTCCGTCCATCCATCAAAAAAGATATCCACTTCAGGGGGTTAATAAAGGCCTTCTGAAGTGAAGCGATGAGTTTTTGTAAGAAAAATATCCATATTTAAATCTTTATAAACTAAAATAACTAGCTTCTGGCAGGTGGCCTATGCAAATTGACTTACGCCAAAAGAGTAATCTCTAACCTGACGCAAGACACATTGACGAACGTGGAAGCACAGAGGATAGACAAAAACAAAACACCGGTCTTTAGAAGTCTAAAACGAGAATTTTAAAAGAGAAATATTGGAAGATTTCGATATAAGAGAAGAGGAGCCTGAGTTTGTTGTTTGTTTGTTTGAACCGCGAGAGGCGTCTAAGCTTACTGCATCAGAAGTAGGGCTGGGTATCGATTCAGATGTCCCAACTGACCCTTCGCAAAGACCCGCCCCCCTTAGTTACTGTTGCTTTGTCCGACAAGCCATGGCACTGTCACGCCACACACAGTGAAAAATACATCGCGGAGCAAAGAGGACACTGACAACACGTCGACAGACAAGACAGAGCAGGTTACTTATGATATTAAACAAAGTCCCAGCTTTCAAATTATGTAATTTTTTAAGAAATTCGAACAATAAAAACCGTTTTGTGGCTCTTTAATGTGTCGTGACAGATTGCTGTAGCGCCTCAGCTCAAGCGGCTCGTGAACCAATCATCTCTTCCTACTAGTTAATTTATAGCATCAAATAAACATCAATGAACATGAGAATGAATGTTGTTTAAAATGCAGAAAGACGCAATTACACACCATTTTTCAAGTTCAAATCCACCGAGGTTAATCTTCTAACTCCTGACTGCATTGTCGGACAAAATGGCGGATTCGGCGTTATGATTGGTTAGATCGCTTGTCAATCAAACTCCCAGCAAAGGGTCAATTCGATTTCGATTCTCAAGGTCTCAATTTGATTTGATTTCGATTCTTGATTCAATAAATTCAATAGTAAATTTTCAGTGGCCCCACCACAAAAAAAAAAAAATAAATGAATAAAATATGTATTGTTTTTGTTGTTTTTGACCCATGTATACTTATATTATAATAAATAAGGTTATGACACCCAGTATTTTAGATATCAGTGAAATTTAACAATTGTTGATTCCATTTGAGACCACAGCTAAATGTGCTAATATAAATTTCAAAGATTATTAAAGACAAGTAAACTGTCATTAATAAAAAAGAAATAATTAAACCTACATGCAATAGCACAAATAAATAAATACAATAGAACAAAGATACAAGTGAAATAATCAGTGCTTTTAAGGTTTTTCAGGTAGGTCCAACAGTAGTTTTCAGGTACAGAAATTGAATAATCAAATGTAAAATACTGCATATAATCTTCACTGTACAAAATGAATAAAGGTTAATTCATATTAAAGTTACAAAAACGTTATTCAGTGAAGAGCATGGAGTGATTTTCTCTTTGTCTTTTGTAGTTTGATTAACATTAAAACACAGACAGCTGTAGGAATATTCGGTTGCTGTCACTTTAAAACTATTGCACGGATACAATAATGACACTCATGCATTCTTTCTCAACTGCTTACCATAACCATGACCGACTATGTTTACCTAGATACTCACAAAGGCGGGATTTTGAGATAAATTTGTGTGAATTTGTCAAGGGGAGGTGAAAGAGAATTGATTTTATTATTTGCACGCTGTCTTGAGGCGCGCAGCTCTGAGCCCTTCGGGTGTGTGTGCCGCGCACACAAAACTTCTCACACAGCGCGCATGAGTTCTCTTTCACTTGAATGCTTAAATTGGCAATGCTTGAAAATGCATGCAAATGATACATTTTGTGACCATGCAGCGCTGGCCTGATTGGGACACTGACAGTTCCTTCAACTGTCCGGAACGTCTTTCATGCTGAAGGGTGCGCCTGTACACGCCATGTTTAGCAGTAACACTGAATGAATGACACTGTCCCCGCTGTAACATCACGCAAGGTAAATAAGAGGATGACATCTAGTGGAGAAGACTAGTAATAAGATTAATTGAGATTAATCAATCAGATATTATGTTCAATGTTTGCAGAAATAAATACGGAAAAAATCGATTTGTGGCTTTTGAGAATCAATATCGAACCACATTTTAAAAAACAATTAATTGGATAAATCTATTTTTTTGCCCAGCCCTAGTCAGAAGTTACTCTTTTGGTGCAAGTGGACTTGCATAGGCTGTCTGCCAGAAAGGCCTTTTTTAACCCCCTGGAGATGGATTATTTTTATGATGGATGGATGCACTTTTTTGGACTTGAAAATCAGGAGCACCATTTACTACTATTATAAAGCTTGGAAGAGCCAGGACATTTTTTCAATATAACTCCGATTGTGTTCGTCTCAAATATCATATACACCTATGATGGTTTGAGGGTGAGTAAATCATGGGATTATTTCATTTTTGGGTGAAATATTTCTTTAAGACATGCTTTTTTGGGCGTTAAATGTCACAAATACCTGTAAATTGACTAGCGTTATTACATTCCACGTATGTTTTGTATTTTGTTTTTTGGTTTTTTTTTGCTGACCGTTTATAAGGCTGTGGCAGCGTTACACCTGCAGTGAGCATTTGGGCTTCGGACCTCACTCACCTTTGTCGTGCTAGAAGCCAGCCAGCGTGTCATTGAACTGTTCGTTTAGTCTGTGGTTTATCGAGACGGCATTCCTGTGAGTTTGTAATCAGACGCACTAGTGTATTAGTTAACCTGATGGAGAAAAAGCGTGCTTCAATTGTCACATGTTCATCGTATGTGCGTATTCGTGTAGATGCTGGTGTGAATTCCTTTATTATTGCCCACCTTGCAGAACGCTGTTAACCACTTGATTCGATCTTGTTTGGCAAATAATGATCCCTTTGTTATGTACAAACCTACCCAGTGTTAATGTCAATTTCATTGACAATTGTTAAATCCAGCGTACATGACGTTGGCTCGAAACCAGCAGCTAGTATGCTATGTTAATTAGTGTGTGGGTGTTCGCCTCTATTGTATTTTTGTTTATTTATGTAGTATAGTTTAGTTAAGGCGTCGCATACGCCGAAGCTTGCGGTTTTATTTCTACATTTTCTTTTTGGTAGTCAGTTTAGGGGCTTGGGCGTTAGTTAATGGGTTTTGTTTTGATTATTTCTTTTGTTTAGCGACACCCTCGTTTTTTTTTTTTTTTTTTACTTTATTAAGTTTCACGTTTCTCTTGTATTGTCATTTTTCTCCCCGTGTCAATAAACATTGGGTTTTTACTGCAACCCTTGTTGTCTGATCTGTTCTCCCTCACACTGCAACAGCTGCATCTCAATTAAATGTTGCATTCATTACATTTAATATCCTCAAGCACGTAACAGGCATCATCACGTTATACGATTCCTTTAAATACTCTCCAATTTTGTGCCTGAAAGGGAAACTCCTACAAATGCATATGCAATAAGGTCAGCCGCAAAAATAACTGTCCACAACTTTACATTGCCAATTCTTCACTGTGTGTCTTTAGTAAATCCTGACAGTAGTTTCTTGATGCCAGAAGAGTTGTTAGTAAATGTGACCCATAGACTACATCTCTGGGAACATGTATTTTAAACTAGATTATAATATATATTTATACTATATATATTTATAATATATTACTTTTATCATGGATATTAATCCATAATGGATATTAATAACACCCCAGCTGGCACTTTTACACGCTCAATAAACAGCTTCAAGTGTAAATATAATGCCAACAAAGCTCAGAATTGATTTAGGCAAAAAAAAAAAAAAAAAAAAATCAATGCCCCACAAAAGAATGCAACAAGATCTGCCAAAAAACTGCTGTTATTTGGTGAAAAAGCTGCTGGAAGAAGCGTGTGTCATATCTTAGCGACAGGGCAACAGATGGCGGAGAGGTACCTCCTCCCCGTAAGCCAGCCGTAGGCAGCTACAATATTTTACAGTCATGCCAACATTACAGCAGCACACTCAAATGCACGGATCAACCTCATTCCTGGACATCTTGAGATATGCAGTGTCTTACGACAAAGGAGAATCAAGGATTCCCTTCTCTCGCCTGGTCCAGGTCTGTGAGACTCTGGGCTTGACTTTTAGAGCTGAGGAAGCTTATCAGAGCTCTCATTATGAGAGAACAGAGATGATCAGAGGGAACAGATCCATGGCTGGGAGCGACGCTCACATCCAACCATTCCTCTTGTTCTAATTATAGAATAACAAGCAAAGTGTCTGCTGAAACATTCAAATTCACAGTAAATGGGAGCTGTGTTGTATGAAAAATGAGCTACCAACTAAATAAACATTAATTTACTGAACAACTGCTTGGATGTTTAGACATTTAGCATTGAGTGAATCCTACCTGCCAATGCCAAACTCAATGTCAAAATGCTGGGATGTCATGGGTGATTGCTGAGACATTGGTAGTGGTTGATTTGATGTTCTGGGTGATTTTAGAGCATTCTTAGGTGGTTGCTAGGTTGTTACTTAGGGGTAACACTGTTCCTTTCAAAATATAGGATTCATTTAGAATTCAAATTCTCAAGCTCCCAATGTGATTTCGATTTCAATTAATTTGGGTATACTTTCAATTATAATATCCATTTTGCTTATATATAAAATAATTTCTTAATTGCTAATGCTGAATTGGCTAATTTGTGGAATTGGGTCACATTGGTTGTCATTTGTTCACAAATTACTGTATAAATACATTTCACACAAATCATCTTAGGATTTTAGGATAAAAATGTGGCTCTTTAATGTGTCGTGAAAGATCGCTGTAGCGGATTCGGCGTTATGATTGGTTAGATCGCTTGTCAGTCAAACTCCCGGTGAAGGGTCAATTATTTTTGTGAAATTTTTATTTTTGTGAAATTATTTGATTGATTCTATTGTAGAGGTTGACCAATGTGGATTTTTTAATGTCTGATAGCGATGCTGGTATCACGAAGAACAGGGTGGCAGTTAAGCCCATATACTGTATATGATAACATTTTTTAATTTTTATAACTTTTTTTAATTTAGCTAGCAAATAACTACAATAAAATTTAGATTAATTTTACATAATATTTTCTAAATTAAAAATCATTTGAAAATGAATCAATATATACAAAAGATTATAAAAAAAATATTAAAAAAATAAACCTGTGAAAAACAGATTTAAACTTTAGCAGCTTGTTGATTCTGCGATCCTATTATATTTACTAACATAAACTAATAATAAATTAAGGAAGAATGAGTATGGGAGTTCCTCATCTGCACTTAGCCTAGGTGCTGACATTCTCAGCACTGTCAAAATAAAAAAAAAGCCCCACTTCTGACACTTAAAGGGTTAGTTCACCCAAAAATGAAAATAATGTCATTTATTACTCACCCTCATGCCGTTCCACACCCGTAAGACCTTCGTTCATCTTCAGAACACAAATTAAGATATTTTTGTTGAAATCCGATGACTCAGTGAGGCCTCCATAGCCAGCAATGACATTTCCTCTCTCAAGATCCATTAATGTACTAAAAACATATTTAAATCAGTTCATGTGAGTACAGTGGTTCAATATTAATATTATAAAGTGACGAGAATATTTTTGGTGCGCCAAAAAAAACAAAATAACGACTTATATAATGATGGCCGATTTCAAAACACTGCTTCAGGAAGCTTCGGAGCATAATGAATCAGCGTATCGGATCGCGCGTCAAACCGCCAAAGTCACGTGATTTCAGCAGTTTGGCGCGCGATCCGATACGCTGATTCATTATGCTCACATGAACTGATTTAAATATGTTTTTAGTACCTTTATGGATCTTGAGAGAGGAAATGTCATTGCTGGCTATGGAGGCCTCACTGAGTCATCGGATTTCAACAAAAATATCTCAATTTGCGTTCCGATGATTAACAAAGGTCTTACGGGTGTGGAACGGCATGAGGGTGAGTAATAAATGACAGAATTTTCATTTTTGGGTGAACTAACCCTTTAATGAGCCAAACAGAAAAACTTATTGGCAGATGCCGATACTTTAAAAAAAAATGCCAAATATCGGCCTGGCGATATATCGGTCAACAACTATTGTTTTGTTCATATCTGTAGCACAAGATGAGTTACACATTTCAAGTATGAGCAATAGTAATAGTGATGCTTAACAAGCACCACTATAAACACAGGATTAAATATATTTAAGATCGAATATATATATTTCTAACCTAAATGCATCATTCTTGAGGCTTCATGGCTGTTCTGTGCAACTATATTTGATGATGGAGCTCAGAATGAAAAAGAGAGGTAGTGACCCTGTTCCGTCATCATGTATTTACAGAGCGGTGGACAGAGGCAGTGAAGCAGAAAGACTAATGCATGTTCTCGTCAAGCTGTGGGTCTTGGATGACGCACTCGCTGCAGCCTGACGTAGCAAATTTTCTGCCATCAGACCAGAAGGGACATTCCTGATTGAGTGCCTCGTAATGCTGCATGCTGGTCAACAGAGCCAACCATTAAGAAAAAAAAAAAGAAAAAAAAAAAACGTAACTATCCCCAAAATAAACCTCTCTATTCGTAAGTACACTTTGAGATGCAACATGAGCATGAAGGAAGCCCCACAAAAGCTGCTTGGTTAATAATAATACTGATATCTGTATTATCACTACAGCACTAGTAATACTAGGGTGCTTCTTGCCGAAAAGTGAGATTGTTTGCCTTATTCATTTGCGTTTCTGTTGTCTCTGATGGTCTGACTGCCCATGGACATTTTTATCAAACTCCACATGGAACATCCGGGAGAAAAACAGACAACACGGCAGGGGTCATGACACATCCAGCTTCTGTTGGCCGAGAAAGTGTGAGGCATTTCAGGCAGGGGAGGTCACCCAGTCACACTGGACTCGCCATCTGTGTGTCTGTACATGAGTGTGTTCGGGCTCGTAAGTGGGAGAGAGAGAGGGAGGAAAACAGACCGCAAAAGAAAGAGGCAGAGAGGGGATGTGTGTGTGTCTGAGTCAGAGAAAGAAAGAATAAGTGAGAAAAAGAGAGATGAGACAGTAAAAAGAACTAAGACACATGTGTAGACACTCATCTTTTAACGTTACATGAAAAGTGCTGCTTTTCACAAATAAGATACAAAATGGGACTTGAAAGTGACTTTTTTTTTTTTTTTTTTCAACAAATGGTAAGAAAACTAAATATATATATATATATATATATATATATATATATATATATATATATATATAAACAAAAAACAAACAAAAAAAAAAAAAAAAAATCGCAAACCTCAAAATAAATGAAAAGTGAAACAGTTTCAATCTTCATAGCATTTTGGGACATGTAAATACAGTATGTGTGGTTTCAGGGCTCCAGACTGTGACCAAATGGTTGCATTTTGTGCCTTTTTTCCTGCCAGTATGACTACATTTTGTTAGAGGTGCGACCACCACGTTGCCCAACTGATGAGAGCTGCCATTTCTGTTGCACATAATGCACATGAGAAACATCAAACGAAACGAAAGCATAACAAAACCGCGCTATTCATTTGAGCTGTGATACACGGACCGTTTATCAGCTCGGACAATAATAAACAGCGCAGCCTATGAGCGCAACACAGCACATGCTCAGAAGGTTCTCACGCACCAATCTAGCGTCACTGTTACTACAGAGCACTGGGAGATCGAATGAGAAAGCACTGACGTGAAAACTAGGAGAAATACTGTGCCATGAATGAACAAGTTAAATAAAGCTCTCCAGTGAGTAACGCTAACTATAACCATGGTTGCAGGAATAGTCAAATGTTTTTACATTATTCATTTCAGGGTTCATGCAAACTTTTGGGAGTGAAATTCAAGCACTTTTCAAGGACTTTTTAAAGTGCTTCACACTTTTTCCCAGCACTTCAAATCTATAAATATGACCCAATTTTAATGTTATTTTTAATGTCATGATTTGTAACACTAAAATTTTAAAGATGAAGGAACACTTCGTTTCAAACAAACCTTTATTTAAGAAGACATGAAATTACCAGTATAACCAGCAGATAGCGGCAGGAGCACTTATTGGCTTCTTAGCCATTTCCACCCCCTAATATAGAGGGGAAAGTAGGAAAAGTCACATGCCTCATGGAAGACAAAAACTTTTCTTCAAATTGTGACACAGAAAGCAAGTAAAGAGCACTCATTTTATAATCACTGAAGCTGTCATTCAGTTCACGGTACATTTAATAAGAGCAGAATATTTACATTTTTCCCTATAAAAATTAGTTTTTTGGAATCTCAATTCAAGCTCAGTACTTTACTGACACATTTCCGATAAATAAACATATAATATTATTAGTAAATGCACTTATTAATGCAAAACAATAGCAATATGATTAAATTACCTTTATGATTAAACCCCACCCCCCCGCCCAGCACCACCAAATCAGGTGCTGGCGCCACTTTCTGTAAATCTTAGTGGGACCGGTGCCGCTGCTCTCAAATGTTAGTCTGGAGCGCTGTGGTTTTATCATTTGTTGGTTTGCAGTTATTATGTTTAAACTTGCAGTTTTCAAAGAGCCTGTTTACACCTGGTCGCTTCATCCATTTTCTCTGATCGGATAGCTATCCGATCATAAAAAGACCAGATGTAAATGGCCTCCGAAATGCTTTCGAGACGAATTTAAAGCCGGTCACTCAAACCACTTCAGGAGGCAGTGCTACAACAACACACATCGCTGCAGATTAGTGGAGTATCTCTTTAGCAAGAGCACACACAAACTACTACAAATAAAACTGAAAGTTCAGCAGACACTCAACACACACAATCATCTTCTTTAAAAGTAGTGAGCCTAAATGATCTTACCAGTGCTGATGTCGCTCTCTCCTATTGCAGTCTTTGATCCTAAAATTAGCTGATGATAAATAAAATGCAGCTAATATCGGTTGCTTCTATTGTTGTGAACTCTAAATTTGCATATTGCACGGGAATTGAAGATCAGATTTGTATTCGTTTTGGAGACACATTTATGTGGCCAAGTGTAAATGGAACAGTTTTAATAAATCAGATAACTATCTGATAAGTAAAAACACGTGACCAGGAAGTGATCAGGTGTAAACAGGCCCATAAATAACATAAAAAATCTTTGATCATTTCAAAATAAATCGGGTTACAGACCTGAAGTTTGGGACACATCAAATTATATTTATGCAATTAAATTTTTGGTAATTAAAAATAATTAATTAAAACAGTTCTTAATAAAGTGAACTGAATATGGTATAAAATGTTAATTATTGGATATAGAGAAGATCAAGAACTCAAAAAGTGGCAGATGCAGGCCAAACACACACTTTAATATAAACTTGCTATTTTACAAGCAAATTTAATTGTGTAAAAAATAAAAATAAAAAAAAAATAAAAAACATGGGATTTGTAGCTTTAAAAAAAAACATATTTATGGTAAGTGCCACATACTGTCTGGTTTTGAGAGAAGGCAGGAATGCAATGCAGTGCAATGCAAATAATAATAAAAGCAAACAATGCTGAGGTTAACTATGGTTAGAAATATTATTGCTGTAAATGGCTGCAAGGACAAATAACTTTGCAAATGCTTCAGAAAGAATTAGGAATAGGCTACATAATTTCATAGGCAAAGAAAAAAAAAAAAAAACAGAAGGCTCAAGTGACCCTTGAAACACAAATTCACAATGTTGCTCATTCCACATGCAAATTGTGTACGTGAATAGTTAGCCATATTTCACTTACAAAATACAGCCTCTAATTGCATTTCTTAATTCAGTTTCTCAATATTTTTCAGCAGCAGACAGATGCTATAAAGACATCAAGCACTGTGGAAGAATTAACACCAACCCTGCAAAGAGAGAACATGCCCTCGGGAAAAAAAAGAGGCTAGTGAATAAATCAGAACCATTAATGAAGAAAAGAATACTGCCAAAGAACTGATGTTTTTGAATGCAATGTGTGCAATACATTTGGACCATCATGTGTTGTGATTCATTTAACTTGATATTATTAATATTTTGGTTGAATTCTTACATCCATAATGTTTTATTAATTTACCATGGTCTGTCTGAATACTCAATTCCGATTGGCTGGAAGGTGTGCATTAAAACTGTTTAATGCACATAAATCACCATTCTATATAAATGTATGCTTTGCTTTCATTGAAGCACACGTACACACACACACACACACACACACCACTTGTTCATAGAGATTTTGCTTTATAATTTAAGACACTGGACATTTCAGTAAAATAAAGAAATTTTACCAAAATTATTGGTAATCGCTGAGGTTTTTCCTGGATTTCAATTAAAATCACCACATGATTGACATGAATGCAGGAGGAAGTTTGATAACACTACTAATCAGAGCCAGATGTGACACTGACAATGTGGATTGTAAAGATTACATGGGCTGCAAACTGCAGACATAAGGCTCTTAAGAAATCATTTATGCAACAGATGATGCATATTACCTTGCTTGTATTATATTATATAGTTACTAAGCCTAATTACATAATTGCTTACAAAAACGTAAAACAGACAGACAGATAATGCATGCTTCTGTCAATGGATACGCTCCACATGCCTTTCACGTGAGAGTAGCTGTCAAAAACTGTTAGTATATAAATCTGTTGCTGACATCACACTTTCTCATGTGCTGGTGTGTTGCAGTTCAGCATGGCAAGTGAAGGAGACACTGCCTACATCATATAAATCTCCTGTCTGGGAACATTCTGGCTTCCTAAAACATTACTGGTCAAATAAACATGGACAAAACAGCCACTCTTTGTAAACTTTGTTCGATGTGAATGCCGTATGCTGTAATATGACCAGTCATTCCATCATCACCTGGGTGATGATAGCACACAAGCAGCACAGGTGAGACCGAAACACTCAGTGCTAATTCGGACAGGCACAAAACAATAACGAAAGCTCTGGGCAGGGCTCGACAATAAGGACTGAAAGCTGCTCGGGACATTTAATGGAACTGTCACTGTCCCGATCAGGCCAGTGTTGCGTTGTCACAAAAGTTCTGTGCATGCTTTTAAAACTTTCCAATTTAATCATTCAACCGCAAGAAGGCATGAAAGAGAACTTGTGCACATTGTATGAGAACTGTGAGAATTTTTGTGTGAGCACACTTATGACGTAACAAAGCCTCGTTTACTGAAATCACGTGACTTTCATGCTCCGAACCACGGATTCGAAACAAAAGATTTGTAAATCTTCGAAGCTTCATGAAGCAGTGTTTTGAAATCGCCCATCACTGGATATTGTTGAATTCGTTATTTTGTTTTTTTGGCGCACAAAAAGTATTGTCGTCGCTTCATAACATTAAAGGCCCACTGAAGTGTCTTGGAACGCGCAGTATTATTCAACGTGTTGACGTAATTTCAACTGAAACAGGAAGACAGAGCAGGACATTTTGTACAGCTCTGCCCCTTTTTTAAAATAACCAATAGCGTTTCGTTTATATCACAGCTCGGCCAGAGCCGTTAAACTCAAAACCTTCTAATCTCTAGAAATCTCTAGTATCTCCTCCTAATGCCCTCTATTTCACTTTAAAATACAGCATTCTGTGCAGAATTCAAATGGGTCCGATACTTTCTGTGGTCTGAGCTGACTCGCGGTCCGCAGATATGATCCACTCTGTGCTCTCTTATCTCTGACACGAACGCGAAAACGGACTTCATTCGCATCAATGGAAAGTATATTTGAAGACTTCAGATGCAAAAGCCTCTAAGTGCCATCTGAATTTTTTTTATAAAATGAGCATTTTTATCAAGCTTGTATGTTTATGTTCAGTTATTTCACTTTAATGGCAATGAAAAGGATCTATTAATTGCCATTAAAGTGAAATTACTGAACCTAAACATACAAGCTTGATAAAAATGCTCATTTGAGAAGAAAATTTCAGATGGCACTTAGAGGCTTTTGCATCTGAAGTCTTCATTTACACTGTCTGAATCGTTCCCTATTCTCTATATAGTGCACTATGTGCCATTCACCATGTAGAAACTAGTAAATGTGTGAACCAATGACCAATTTCAGCCTCAGCTTCAGCATCTGTTTATAGTGTAGGAGGGGGTGGGACTTTAGATTCTAGAGAGAATTTGATTGGACAGAAGATCTGACAAGAAGCTGAAGTGTGATGTGATGTCATGAAAATCCGTGATCCATTTTAGTGAAAGTGAAAGACTAAGTTTTGAATGGTTATATCTCCTAAATGCGAATTTTGTCATTGTTTGGAACACACCACACATATTCATACTAAAAGCTAAAAACTTAAATTTTGATTTCATGTTTTTAAAAGAAGTTTCGTCTGCTCACCAAGGCTGCATTTAGAAAACAGATACTTTAAATTGCAATAATAGTTAACAAAACCAATGTTTTTTGATCAAACAAATGCAGCGTTGGTGAACATAAAAATTCTTTCAAAAACATCTTACTGGTCCCAAACTTTTGAACTTTATGGACAAATTTGGATGCAGAATCATTTATTTCCTAATCGTGCATTTCAGAGCAATGCCTTTTTTGTCAGTGGTATTAATCCATAACACTGACTGATACACCTCTGAGTTGAAGGATTTCATAGACCAAAACTGAGAGCTTGACAGTAATTATTTGCCAGTGTTCAGGCCAACACTGTTAGACCATGTCCATAACAAATGTGCATTTGACAGAGACTATATTTCAACAATCTCTTACTGATTAAAAACAACAGCCACATCACTTAAGCCACCCTTTTTTTGCAAACCTATAGGGTAAGGACAGCACACAGGAAAAACAGAAGTCATAAATAATATTCATTACAGGTGATGTGTTAAGGTAAAGGGCTGGTCTCATTAAGCAAGAATATGCTGCTGTTCCTCCAGCATTCTGTAGGCCTAAATCTGCCAGCTTTACTCATAATCAAAGGTGAGGCCAAGCAGAAGAGCTACATCCCAGGGAGCCATTTAGTCAAACAGGATGTCCCGCAAAACTCAGGGCTCATTCCCAGACATTTACATTTACTACTGGCCATGCAACTCCCATCCAACATCACTGTCAGAAGCACATCCATCCCTTTTCCATGACAAACACTAGTTCATTTAATAAAGCCATCATACTGCATAACATAGGCATCAGTAATATGTCAAAACATCTGCTGCAGCTCTCTGGGAAATGATCATGGAAATTTTAAACCATCTACTGGGACACAACATGTCAGACAACACAATATGCTTGTGACCTCTGTTGTACAGAACAATCACGGTTGAAGGCTTTACGGCTTCAATGATTCAGTTGCACATATGGGGAGGCCCTATACATGATTTCACCACCAACCAAATGGTGTAGAAACGATGAATGTAACATGCTTTTGCCCCTGAAGGCCTTCCCGGATTATCCAGCTTAGTGACATATGCCATTGCTACACCGGTTGAACCCTGAAATAGAAACAGGCCACCAAGAATGACCTCTTGGGGAAAAAATGGTTAGGCAGTTTTATGACTACAGGAAGACACAACATGCCAGGATAATAACACATATTATGATATGGTACAACAAGATCAATGAACCTTGATTGTCCAGATATAAAGCCTAGAGGAGTACAAATGGACGCAATCTAATTTTGTGATGAATATTCAACTTTGGAGTCTGCCAGCTAAAACCTGCTTCATCATCACTGGAAGGGTAAGTCAAATGTGTTGTTAGGTAACGTAATCGACCCTAGCTGTCCTTGTTTGTAGGTAGCCAGCATAGCTACAGTATATCACTGTAAGTACAGTAGACATCATAAATGTCATGAAATCTTAACCCGTTTATTCCCAAATTTTTCCCAGACATGAAAATATCCAAATGAGTTGTCATTAGTTGCCCCTTAAAATAATAAATAATTATTTTTTGAAATTTTTATGGAAAAGTGTGTGAATAATTCTGTTTTATGTTCGGTCACAATTGTGACCAGTGGGATAATGTATATACTGAAAATTCTTATATAGCCATATCAGCTCAGTTATTTAACACATTTTAAACTCTTTCATGTCATTTTAGGGTTACTATTAAACATAAAAATCCTTATACAACACTTATAGAAATACTGAGATAAAAGACAAAAAAAAATTAATAAAAATACAACCATCTATTGTTTTGTTGTGTTGGTTAGGACGTTTTATTGTAGTGAACCATTTCAGTCGTCTATCAGGATCCTTAGGAATATGATAAAATGATTTCCCCTTAGCTTTCCCCCGCCTGATCTGGCATCCTGGCGCACAGCAGCTGTCCACCATGTTGAAATAGTAAGGTTTGTAAGGTCTAAACAGTCTGGTTTTAAATTATTGTTCGACCACTATCGATACCAATGCTACAGCCGCTCTAGCGCTCTCCTGATGGCCTGCCAAAATGGCGGAGTTATGCGTTTGTATGCCAAACCAAAGTCATGCAGTGTGAGTCAAGTCAAGCAGTCAAACCACATACAGAAAAATTCAGGGGGAAAAAAAATATTATATTATTGAAAGGACCCCTGCAGACCCCCATGGCTGTGTGTCAAGGTCAATAAGTATCTTAAAATATCACAGAATTTGACCTATAAAACAAGAAATGGTTAGTTCAGACTGTAAAATGTCATGTGGTGTGACTCCCTGAAAATTAATAATATTTGTGAATTAACAATATACCTTGAAAAATATCATTTAGAACTTCTGGAAAAAAGCGAAAAGAAAAAGAATAAGATATGTACACTCACGTGCATTCTAAGTGCAAGGAAAATGTTATTATTTTTAGTTGATGGTTTCACCACATGATGTTTTAAAAATCATTAAATTGAAACTTTTCTTGAAAATAGTCACTGGATTATGGGTTAAGGCTAAGAGCAAATGGTAAATCCAAATGCAGACACAAATTAAGTGTTCCAATGAAACATCAAATGCGGACGCACAAATCTCATCAGCGATGAGGAAACAGATTTCCACCCAGTCACAGTTTGTGCATGACAACCACTCTGCACGCATTTGTGTGGGTGTAAGGTGGTAATGATCAAGGGAAATTGATCTGTCAGCACAACATCTGTACTGTTAAATCCTATTTTCTTTACGCCACGTCTCCTCAAATTCAGAATGTGAGATCAGCCTGTCGTGTTTCCGGATCAGTGGCGGCGCTGTGGGTTACATCATATTTATTGTTTTTGTCTTACTCAGGCCCTCAGAGTCAGGGCAGGCTATCTCTAGCACAGCTAATTAAAAGCCCAATAAGAGCTTAACTGCATATCAGGAGATTACATCACAAAGATGACTCATGCCCACAGCCTGGGGAAGTGCCTCATGTGACCGCAGGGCTCCGCCCATCTCGTCTCTCAGATGACACTGATGAGGTCCCAGAGCATCTCCAGCAGAACAGCCTTGTGTTTTCTTCTTATCATCAAAACAATGACATAAGACGAGAGGATGCACAGCAAGCATTTGATTTGCTCATTTTGCTTAATCAAATTTCCAAAATGAGAATTAAACTTTGTGTGTAACTTACCCTTTACTAAGGATTGTGATGATACCCAAAAACTGACACTTTCGTCTGGCACACACACAGGCACAAAAATAAATAAATAAATAAATAAATAATAATACTACCCCCATTCATACTATATAGAACTTACTTTTTTAACGGTTGCAAAGTAAGTTCAAATTCAAATGTAGTACCTATTTAGTATGTGATTTCGGACAAACCTTTGGGAGTGGGCTTCTGTTTTGATCTGAACTAAACTACAAAGAAACCACCCAGAATATCTAAACCACAAAGCAAACCACCCACAACACCCTGCCATATTTACCATATTTGATGAGCTCTATGCATGTGCACTGATCAATGTTCATGAATAAAAGCCTAAATTAAATCTGTTTATCATATAAAGCAATCTTTAGAAGACTTCGATTTAACTGCTCAATGTGGATTATTTTTACAAAGTTAATGAATTTAAAGGGTTCACATTACTTTAAGAGATTTTCCTGTTTTCTTCTATGCCGTAAATCACAGTTATACATCAAACACTTTCAACCAATTAAAAACAGTACATAAGGACTACAACCACCACAAAGATGTGAAGGTGCTTGAAAAATGAGACAACTGTTAGTACTGACCAAGCGGCAACCTTCCGTTCTCTCTCTTGAATCCAACATGGAAGTGCAATTGACCGTTCGCAAAGACCCGCCCCCTTTAGTTACTATTACTATGTCCGACAAGCCATGCCGATCTCTCGCCACACATCATGTTCTCACGCAGTGAAAAATACATTGCGGAGCAAAGAGGACACTGACAACGTGTCGACAGACAAGACAGAGCAGGTTACTTTTGATATGAAACAAAGTCATTTTTAAAGAAATGTATACAATAAAGACCATTTTGTGGCTCTTTAATGTGTCGTGACAGATCGCTGTAGTGCCTCAGTTCAAGCGGCTCGTGAACCGATCATCTCTTTCTGCTAGTTCACTTATAGCATCAAATAAACATGAATGAACATCATAAGGAATGTTGTTTCAATCACGGAAAGATGTCAGTACACACCATTTTTCAAGTTCAAGTCCACCTACGTTAATCTGCTAACTCCCCTGACTGCTTTGTTGGACAAAATGGCGGATTCGGCATTATGATTTGTTAGATCACCTGTCAATCAAACTCCTGGTGAAGGGTCAATTCATTGACTGGCCACTAGAGACAGGCTCCAAAACACTATTTTTGCCCTTCATGACAACTGTTAGGGGGGTGAACTGTTTTATAACTCATCCATTTAAATTATATTAAGCCTTACATTTCTGCATAATTAAGGGCGTGGCCACTCGAGTGACAGGTGGGTTGCTGCTGCTGTCACTACCAGCCGTTTGTCTGCTGTCTGTCAGCTCCACCCACGTCCCGCCTCTTTGCCCATTTTCAGTTATCCGGGAGTGCTGCGCTCCCAAGATGGTGACGGCCAGCTTAGCCCACTTTGGGCTTCAAGAATGCTCATCAGAAACCTATGGGTGACGTCATGGACACTATGTCCATAGTTTTATACAGTCTATGTTTTGTATAAACATTTGTTTCAAAATTCACATTTGAGGTTTGAAATATACAGAGCCCCTAACAAGACTTGGTAAAAGTAAAAAATGGGAGATGGGAACAAAAAATGTCAACGCTTTTACGGATGAAACTTTTGTGTTCTTTGCGAGCGCCCATTTAATTCTGTTCCCCATCACCATGTCCTTTTAAGGACTCTGTAGAAATGTAATTTATGTTGTAAAACAAAATGAGGAAGAAATGTTAACCACTGATTTTATTTCGCTCATAAATACAAAACACTAATAGCCCATAGGAAATTCCAGAGGGAATCTATTGTGAATTAGGGCCCATCCTAATTCCCACACTTGTGGTCTTGGCCACTTGAAAGCACGTGCATGGCAAGCCACAGGAAGAAAGTGTGCAAGACTGTCCTATGTCTGAAAAATGCCACAGCTCAGTGCCTTTAACACACACTAAATCCATTCCACACTACCTCTCGGAGCGGTATTTGATGCTATGCATATCCCATCAATCACCATGTTCAGGAACTCATGTGGACACTTTACAGTGCAAGTTAAATTAATTATACATTACATATAATTTTTTAGTACAACATAAAGTGTTGCTCATAAATAAAGAATAAAACTTCATGTATGTCCCCAACAGCATGATAAACTGATGTAAAATTTAGCATAATTAATATAAATTAATGAATATAAGATGCATTAGTAAAATTAATAAATTCATTCATTTATAGACAAAAGCAATGATAATTAGCCATTCATTTTTATAAAATGACTTCTGAACAGTGATAACACCCTTCATAACTGCAATGTAGTTGGGATTCCTTGTTGCGTATGATGTAATACACAAAACAGGTTAATTACATCATTTATAGTTCCCGCCCGAACTCGCTGATTGGATCTTTCTCGACTCGTGCAGCAGGTGGATTGCCAAGAAATTCATCCCACAACAGTCCCATAAGGATTTAGAAAGGATCAATTTAAATCAATGCGATTCTTTCGAATCCTTCTGCTATGCTATAGACGCTTTAACACAGAGCACAAAGTACAGGACTGCTTATAATATTAGCTCAGATAATCCTGTCTTGTTAAAGGACAGGTTCCACTCCCAAAGCCCACTATGTATAGCCTAGCAAATTAGCTCAAAACAAACAGTCCAGTTCCTATAAGCTGTATTATAAGGATACCTGCAATAAAGTAAACAACACATTGTCTCTCACAAACTGTTACAGAAACATATGCAACAGCGCTGATCAATGAGCACAGCAGAATTCAAACAGGTCCACAGATGCACCTGCCACCGACTACTACATCACTGGCCAAAAAAGTAAGTTAGAATGCAAATCAGAAAAATGCACAAAAGCCAAGCTATTTATTATATAACAGTTTGTATTTCGTGTACGGTTATTGCATAACACTTGAACGAGGTCTTACCTGCGCTGCCAAAGAAAAGAAGCACCAAGATTATCGCCTTGGTCGGAAACATTGCAATCCCTTTATGAAACAGTGCGTTTACTGTTTATTATTGTCTTCCGTGCTTGAAATGAAGAATTCGTAATCCGTAAATTTATGCCTGCGAAGTTTCCACGAAGTTCTCTGGACTGGACGTGAATATGTACGAGGATTCTGACCGTTGGACAGTATTGATATTGTTGCGGTTTAAATTCGCGTGCCCATATGTCGCGCGCTGAGAATGAGAGGCAAGAGCGCGTGCACACGCGGCTTCAAGATGCACGCGAATTAATCCGCCCAATCAGCGGCGTCTCTGAGGAAAGACAACGATATCATCAAATAATGCACTGTCTGAACCCAGCCTGGAAACTAAATACGACTACCACATACACCTGGACTGCCCAGAGAAATTAATGGGAGGGGAAATCGATATATAGCCTAAACAAATATTTTCCACATAGAGTATTTCGGGTAGATTTAAGAGTCACGAATATTTAAAGAGATAGTTCACGCAGAAATGAATATGTTGTGTCCATTTACTTTCCCTCATGTGTTCCTGCAGCTATAATATTCTTTCTCCTACGCAAAAAAAAAAAAAAAAAAAAAAAGGAGATATATCAGAATGTCAATTTCGGTCACATTCGCTGTTAATATATGGAGAAAGATGCAACGGGAGTGAATGGTGGCTCATTCCATATTAGCTATCTCTAACAACATGAGGGAGGGAATTACGACAGTTTATTCTTATTATAATTGATACGTAATTTTAAGACACCCTTTAGTAAGGAAAAATTAAATTTCTCAATATGTCGAAGTGTGGATAATGTGCAGGCGGCGCCCCATTTTGTCATTCATCTCCCTCATGCATCAGTTCACTGATGTTTCCTTTATCTAGCTCTCTATATCCCATGCAGGGCTGAAGAGGAACTGCTTTTCACTGTGGCTTTAGAAATGAATCCATGGTGAACTTTTATAGAGAACAAAAATCATCTAAAAGTAGAATCCAAGTAGCCAATTTAAAGCCTTGCTTAGGGGCTGGCCAAGTGTTTAGTGTAAGTGAGAACCGGCAGTAGACTTGTTAGTGTCCACATTTAATTTTATTTGCAATAATATTTGATTTCTCCCAAAATGTACCTGAAACACATTTTTACACAGTTGATGTATAGGCAGACCTAGCAAACTTTTTGAGTATATTACATAATTTATTGTTTATAATTTCATATTTTTATTCATATTTATTTCATACATTTATAAGTTCATGATATGATATTTGCTGTTATAATTGTATAACATGTTTTTCTTATTCTAATTTCTGTGTAAATTAATGTATAAAATGCTGGGTTAAAAACAACCCAAGCTGGGTTAAATATGGACAAACCCAGCGATTGGGTTGTTTTGACCCACCGGTTGGGTTAAATGTTTGCCCAACCTGCTGAGTAGTTGTTTTTTTTTTTTTTTTTTTAAACTCAACTATTGATTAAAAATTACTATATGACTGGCTTAAAATGAACCCAAAATAGGTTGGAAAATTAAAATCAGACACATAATTACTAGAGGCAACAATAATAATTAAAAGGTGAACATTTATTAATAAGCAATTTAATAAATGTTTATTATTTAATCATTATTTATTAAACTTATTAATTAATGGTCATTTCCAACCTATTTTGGGTTCATTTTATGCCAGCAGTATAGTCATTTTTAAACAATAGTTGAGTTAAATAAAACTACCCAGCAGGTTGGGTCAAATATTTAACCCAGCAGCTGGATTTGTCCATATTTAACCCACCTTGGGTTATTTTTAACCCAGCATTTTTTAGAGTGTAGGCTACTCCCTTTTTTGTGGCGTAAAGACACCAACAAAAACTTAATGTATGGGAAAAAACAACCTGAAAGAGGCAAAGTGAAACAAAATAGTAGTTCATCATCATTATCTTGTTCTTCTTCATTTTGGCTATCATCACTATAGAATAATTTGAGTACAATTCTTTTGTTAGTAAAGATCTCAAAGGCTCAGATTACCACCACGAGCAATCATGTCATTAAAAGCAGGTGTCATTGTCATTTGAGACATCTTGCATGTTATAGTAACCGTCTTTGTGTGATTTCTGTGCGATTGTTATTGTTTCTTTGTACACCAAAGAATTCGATAGGTGTGTCTATTTTCTGCCTCCCAAATGTTCCTCTGCCTGAAAATAAGCTGATATATTTGGTACTGTTAGCAATAGGCTAAACATTTTTACATAGGCTATTAGATATGCATTGGTTTTTCTATAGCATGAGTCTTTTTAGGTAACTTGAAAAATATATATTGTATGTTGAACACAAAAGCAAAATAAAATAAAGTGGATGGTAGAGTAGATTTGCCTGAGAAAAATTACAATTTAAACCACTACAAGTCTTGTAGTGGTTTAAAAACAATGCGTTTGGAAACTCTCTTATTTGCGTTTCCACAGAGTAGCTGGAAAGATTTGTACAGATGGCACCAACAGCTAAGGGAAATGTGTTTCTGCCAAAGTTTTGTTTGATGAGTCCTCAAGTATGAGAATATCTCACATTTCACGTTTGGGCAAGAAAATTAGTGTTGACAATAGCATTCATCACTGTCATGCTTAATATGCTTGTTCTTACAGTAATAATTTACTTTCCTAGGCCCTGTTTGACAATTATTCTGAAACAAGTAGTCTATTCTTTCCCCGTAGGGTATTTTCTAACATTATTAATCGTGCCATTGGCGTGGAGAGACTGGGTGAAAGCGCCGAATGATGAATTGTTTGTATCTGCTGACATCTGCTGGTCGGATAATATTCTGCAAGCACGATCCTGCTATTTGGTATATTTTCCCCTAGAGGGCAGGCTTGTAACGTATTTAAAATGCAGACTGAGGTCTTACTCTTATATAGAAAGTTCTGTATAACATGTAAAGCATGATATTGAGTGATCCAAAAATCTGATTGGCTCCTTTACAAGAAGAACTGAAAGTGGGAAACAATACTGATTTTAAATCTCAACAGATTCTCACGTTCCAGATAAACAATCTGTCTTTCAGTGTAATGAACAGTGGAAGTAGCCTACTGTAAAACACTTCCTCTTGAGTTGTGCTTGGCAGCATATAATAATTAATCTACTAAATGTTAATGAACTTTTAAGGTTTTTTTTTTTTTTTTTAGGGAATGTGGTTTAAGACTAAAATTGTCATAAATCTTGCAATCCCTCAAAATAATTATGACAAATGTCCGTGTTTATCTTTATATTCACTCCTGGAACTTTGTCATTAATATAACGTATTTTTTGTTTGTTTGTCATTTGTTGCCTCCCTTTACACCCGCATCACACATACATTAGCATTTCAGACATGTATGCAATTTATGATAATCATAATTGGAGCTACTTTTAATTGTAAACAGTTTCCAGATTCTTTGGATTTCCTGTATGTTCTGAGCACAAATATCTTGCAGTCATTTTCATTTTCAAGCTAATAAATTCCCCTGTTTGCAGAGATAAACGCCTAATGTAATGATGTTTTCCGGAGAAGAATCGCCCCACTGTGACAAATGAGAGAGAGTTGAATTACTGCCATTGGATGTAGCTGCAATACGACTGTCTAATAAAAAATGAACCAAAACAACAGAATCCATTACATGCCTCTAAATGCCTTGATTCAAAAAAGCAAATTGGAATAAACAATTTTAGTTTGATTATGGTTACTTGATTTTTTTCCCCCTCCACATAATGCAAATTAAAGTCTGAATTGTGGGCTGGTTGACAACAGAAAGTGACATAAGGGCTTGTCTTAGTTTGCATTTACAACAATAGACACGGTTTTCCATGACAAAAGGTTTAACGCGCAAAAACACAATATGCCAATAAATGTATCTGCTCTTTGTTCGCACCATGATAGCGTTTTATTATAATCCAGGATGATACTGAAATGTGATGTTCTTTTAGATCAGATATTCTTATTGGGATTAGGCCTACTCTAGCCTATAGCATTGATAGTAAATGATTTTCCCCCCGAGATGCGCACGCATACCACACATTAACATGAAAGTTTCAATCGCAGACCTGAATGGCCAGGAAGCATTGCGTTTTCTTTAAAAAGATTGGATAACATCACATTACATCTGCTACTATGGCCACATCTAAGCGTATGATGATTCATTCATGAGCCATATCAAACTTCTTCCGAGCCCAATAACGTCAATGTTCAAAGAGAATAAGCCATACTTTGAAGAATGATGTTTTTCTATTCTTTGTTATTGATTGTGTTGTACACTAGCTATATGAAAGCAACAGAGAGGTAGATGGAACATTCACCTTTCATTTCCAGCACTTTAGTCTCCATTCTCATTCCCACACAGAAAGAGCAATGTTTGCCCGATAGATGTTGCTTTGAGCAAATTCAAAATAACAAACCCCAAAAACAAAAGAAAAAAACTATAATAGAAACCACACCGTTCTCACATTTGTACACAAAGCTGAAATAGACCTTTTCGCTGAACCTAGTGTTCCATTTCAGACAAAGTAAACAATAAGGCATACTGTACCTTCATTTCACTCACTGGCATTGCTTTCTGCCATACTGTGTGTGGAGAGCTCCACCTTATTATTATTATTTTATTTCAAATTATCCTTGAATATGAATCTTTTATTTGCTGTGTCCTTCTGTTTTGTATCCTGCATATCACCAAGCTATTGGACTCATTTCTTCAAGAACAGCGCTGAGAAGAGAAATACTCACACACACATACATGCTGATTTTTATAAAGCATATTTTCATGACCCACAGAAATGTGCTGGACCCACATGAGTTTCTCTTTTTCTCTCTCTCACTATGTTTCTCCTAATCTGTTATCAACACAACCACTTAATTACTTCTTTTTCTTTTTATGAAATAGGCCTACTCATAATAATAAAGATTATGCCAAACCACTACATACACTTTTTAAAAAATATCACCTTGACATTTTGACAGCCACGCAAGAATATAAAAATTTGAATTCAGAAAGTGTATTTCATCACTGTACTTCCTGTGTATGCACTTATATGTAATTGAATGTTTTCTTGTAAGCAACCTTGAGCTTTGGAAAGGTAATAGAAATGATGTTACAGTCAGAGTTTGGTTGACAAAGGGACAGAAGAGGATCCAATTGCAAGCAGTAACTTTAATAAAAAGTATTCAGGAACACTGTGGGAGAACCGTAAACCAAACCAAACCACATAATAGACGAGTACACACAAAAAAACTGAACCAAACAGGGGAATATAATTATACAAGATAATGAGGGGTAAAATAAGAAACAGGTGGGACTAGTCAGTCAACTACTAAGAAACCATAGCAACCACAGACAAACACATGCTATGTCCCAATTCGCATACTATCCGTCCTAAATAGTATTCGAAATTAGAATTAGTGTGTTCCAAATCGTAGTGTTGAAATGAGTATTCCAAAGATACCCGGATGGTCTACTTTTTCCGGTTAGAATCCGAAGTGCAGTTCCATGCACACTCTAACGGCTAATATTGCCCATAACACATTGCGCTGTGAACGAGGATTCGATTACAACTACAAATACGAATAAAAAGTGTTAAAAAAAAAAATACAAACATGACGGATGTGCGACTCCGACAGTTAAGCAGAGCGGTTAAGATAAAGGGGATTGAGTGATTAATAATCAGTATCTAATCTGATGAAAAGCTATTTATTAAATGTTATCCACATTATATTTCATCTGCAAAAGCATTGTGAACTTTTATATCGATGCGTTTGGTCATTAACTTTTAAATGCATCATTAAGCAAAGATGAGGAGAGTTCTCCGCACGAAAGACCCATGACTGGCAGATCAACGTGCGACTACATTTCTCTCCGAAATGGTAGGAAATTAAATTTAATTGTATGTGGAGGATTTTAACTGTGACAAGATGATTGACAGAGCAGTTTAAATGGTCGCAGGTTGCGTAACTAAGTGACAGAACAGCTGTTAAAGATGCAGTTATGACAAAGTAGTATGTCCCAAAGCTGGCATACTCTTCTGCTACACACTCAAAAGTATGTACTTTTTCTTCATGAAAGCAGTACATACTTTTAGGGCAGCGCTCTTCAAGTAGTTTCATTCGAGGGCCGGATTATCAAATCAAAAAGTTGAGGTGGGACGGGGGTCTTATTGGTAAAAAATTATTTTATTAATTATTAACTTAAATGACAAAATTCTCACAGTGAGACTTGGTAACCACAGGTAAAACCATACATGGCTACTCTACCACTGTCAAATGATATTATATTATTATGTTATATAGGCCTATAAACAACGCCTAAACATAGATACAAACTACACCTTAACAAAGACATGAATTATATATTCCCCTACCCACCTAATAAATATATTGCAATATAAATGGCTATAACATAGTTTTCAATATAAATATTCCACATTTCCATAAACCATGGTAATTTACTACTGTTCATTTAATCATCGAGTGTTTTGTGGTTTGTAACCGAGAAGTGTGTGTCGAATTGAAACGCTTCTCACTAGATGTCGCAACGCTGTTTAATAATGGTGACCGGGAATAAATGCGCAGCTCCTTTAAGCTTTCTTTCCCTTATCCACTGGGCCGTGCTGCGTAGTTCAAAGTAAACTAGTGAACCACCTGAAAACAGTGCTATTTGTTCTGTATTTGTTGTTACTGACGGAGAAACAACTTCAGATGATTCAGTGACAGAGCGGTCCGAACGAATCCAAATCATTTCAGATCGTTATGCACGCGTGTTTGGCCAATTCACGGAAAAGAAAGAATCGAGACAAAAGAATGATTAATTCACGAATGATAGGTATTGCTGGTTCAGTCGACAGAAATACGGGACACACATAATTGCTGAAATATTCGCATGGAAAATGTTTCTCAGGTCAGTCGGAGGAGCGTGCATGGTACGAACAGTGCGTATATAGTCATACAGCTGCAGGTGACACTGCGGCCAAGTATCTAACCAAATTTAGCCGCACTGCCAGGAAAAAAGGAGGAAGGAGATTGGGGTGCCGTGGGCCGGATGAAGATGATTGGCGGGCCAAATTTGGCCCGCGGGCCGCCAGTTGACGAGCCCTGTTTTAGGGCATAGTATAAGTAGGCGAATTGGGACACAGCAATAGTTAAAAAAAAAAAAATTGGTCAAAGAACCAAAACTCAGACAATGGCTGCGTCCGAAAACTGGAAAATGCTGCATTTGGAGGACACATTTCAAGGTAGGAAGGCATCAAGGCATGTCCGAATCCAATGTTAGCTTCACTTCCTTTTTCCTGAGATACCTTCATTTGATTGATTTATGAGCATAGATGTATCCTTTGCTGCCTTTGATATCCCACAATCCTGTGCTTTCCATTCTGTGACAGTTGCGTTTCAGTCAGTTTGTGTAAATGTACATTTTTGACCAACATTTTCCACTTTTGATGTCATTTCTAGCAAGAAATTACTACTGTAGTAATTAAATATTTGTTTAGTTCTCAACAAAGCTCTCGCTATTTTGCTGTAGATTATTAAACTGTTATGCTGCCTCAGAAGTCTGTTCGAAATCAGTTTCGTGAGGTGCCTTCATTCACAAACACTGCCTTACAAGTCATTGCTTGATAAGGCAACAAGGCAACAAGTCAGCTGCCTAGGTTTTTGGATGCAGCCAATACATGACATTTAACAACCACAGAGATCCACGGTGAAGCTTGCTGGATTGCTGATCATGGTGTAGCTGGTGGATCAGAAGACAAAAAATAGAGACCAAGGTGCATCCAGAAGGACAGAGGACCAAGGTGACACCACAGGCGTGGAGGACCAAGTTGTAGCCAGAGGATCAGAGGACTGATGTGGAGCTGGAGCCTCAGAAGACTGAGGCGGAGCTGATGGGATTAAGAACAATGGCGGAGCTAGAGGGAGGCAGGACCCTGGTGGAGCCGAAGGAGTGAAAGTGACATGTGAAGGCCAAGTATGGTAATCTATACTCTGAATTTAGTCCAGGTGCAGCCACAGGCCCTGATGTCTGCGGTAGAGCCAGGAGGATGATATACCAGGGCAGAGTCAGAAGGACAAGGGGCCACCATGAAGGATGACAGACAGGCCACAATGGATCCGAGGGAGCGCGGGGTTGAATAGCCGAGGCACAGCCGTAGGGTTGAAACTCGGAGGCCACCCTTCCAAAGACCATGGGGAATCTGGGTGACCAGGAGAATGTGGTCGCGTTGGTGGAACTGGTGTGCTGCTGAAGAGAGCTGGTGGAAAACCAGCAAGTCCAACAAGCTGGACAAGACAGGCAGAGGATGAAGAAATTCCAGGGTTGGAGGTAACTCCAGGACTGACAGGGCTGCTGACACAGGCTCAGAGACGGATGTAGTGGCTGGCTCTGGGACAAACAGAGCCTCTGACTGAGGGTTTGTGGTAGGTGGGGGTGCAGGCTCGGGGTCCATGGCTGTGCTGATGTGATGACGAGTGGTCGAGGAGTGGCTTCTGTGCCTGAGACAAAGGAGAGCAGGGCGGCCTCTATGGTTGAGACGAGGAAGCGAAGAGTGGGCTGGGAAGGCTGTAGCTGAGTGGTGGTGTGATCTTCCACTTCACCTATGGTAAGGGAGGATCCGCGCAGCCAAAGAGCATACTCAATGTACTGAGCCAGGGTACAGGTGGACTCTCGCACTGGCATCAGTTGAAAGTACTAATTGTCCAGTCCACTCCAGAAACACACCTTGAGAGGGCCATCATTCCAGGGCACCTGATTGGCTGAATTTGAGGAACACTATAAAATCCATGGAACGGCCATCTCAATGGAGAAAGAGTTAGTCTTTGGGGTGGATGATGACTGTTGCTAGATCCATCTTGGGACTGTTTTTCTGTTACGGCTTGGTTGACACAGGGAGATTAGAGGATCTAATTCTAAGCAGTAAGGCCATGTGTCCACCAAAGTGTTTTTAGCCAGCTGAAAACACTAGGCACTCTGCTGAAAACGCCTAGCTGTGAGCGCTTGAGAGTGCTTCGGCAGTGCAACGTTTTTTTCAGTTGAGATGCTTTGCTTGCTATGATATGGAATATCCACAGTGTTACTAGTATCTCATCTCACAGATAGTTTGTTTCTGTACTGTTTCTACATAAAAATGTCGATAAAAAGTATTTGCTGCTGTCGATGTAAAGTATTTGCTTTGGCACTTGTTTTAAATTATTTTGTTCCGGTACTGTTGTCATCTGTTGATGGTTGTACAAGCAGAATGTGGTAGTTGGTCGGTGTTGTATTTGTCCCGCCCCTCCTCCACTGTGATTGGACGACTGGGTACAAAGTGACAGTGATGAGCACTGTGTTTTACCCAAAGTTGAACATTCTTCAACTCTAGGCGACCAGTGAAAAACGCTGAACGCTCAGAACTTAAATGCGTGAAATAGCTCAGCCTGAAATGGTCACTCAACACCTCATTACGCTCCTGGTGTTTTAAAAATGCGGCGCTCCCATTGAAAACAATTGGAAAAATACGCTAGCCTTGGAAAAAATGCTTTGGTGGACACACAACCTAACTTTATTAATAAAAAGTAAAAACAATAGGAGAATGCAGCTGAACCGAAAAACAAACCACATAACACAGACAAAAGAACTGAACCAAACGGGATATAAATATACACAAGATAATGATATCATATAAATGGTTACATAGGCTATACGTCATATAATAGTACTTATTATATTATATTATAGTTTTTAAAAGACCAACATAACATAACACAGTTAGTCATAATATTTTGCCCTATTTTGTAAACCATAAGAACCTGAATTACTTAGTCTTTAAGAAATATTCTGATTAAAAAATAATAATATCAAAGGGCCTTTACCAAAGTTGTCAGTTGTCCTTTCAAATATGTTGTAATTCAAGGCTTGTCAGTGACGGAATACTGTATTTAATTCAACTCTAGTCAGCTGGAGCTGTCTGCCAAGAATTCATTTGTATTCACAACCCTTTTACTATGCACGTCTCTTTTTGTCATGAGCTTCTTATCAATTTTCAATTCTCTGCTTGACTACTTTGCACACACAAACATTTTATTACTGTGATAGCTCACTCCGGGATCAATCTGGAAATTCAAGTGACCCTGGTATACCAAACGGCTCATGTAACCCTTTTAAGTGTCATCCATCAGAAACCGATGAATGCCTGTTTGAGTTGTCCTACCTGTTGAATACAAAGAGCAATCAAAGATGGGGGCATAGGGACAATGCACATAATTGGAGGGTATCTGATTCAATTTGCTGCAGATCATTTAAATGGCAATTAGGTGATTTTTCAGCGAGAGACATGCGTTTGCTAAGAGCAAGGGAGAAGTGTCGGAGCAATCACACCAAGGGCTCACACAGAGTCCTTTAGTTTTGTGTCACTGAAGTTGGATCATTTGCATGTCAATGTGATGCGATGAAAATGTGGAGAATTAAGCCAATCACAAAGCAGCTTGTTAACAGAGTGATTACACAGACGGCAGTGAAAGCATCAAAGGAACATCCTTTGGTAACATGGTACAGAATTTAGTTCAGAGTCACTTTGTAATAAAAAATAAGAATACATACATGTTAAGGTCACAGATATGCATGACCTTTACGCGTCCATGTTCCGTGAGAATCTAAGCGCTGCAAGATTTGTGCTCAGCGATACAAGGACAAAGGGAAAAATATGCATGACTCGCACCTCCCTGGCGTACCACTTCAATAACACTGAATATTGATGTGATTGTTGATTTGTTCTGTGGGCACTGAAAATGCCCTCTCTGATGGTTTTCAGAACAAGAGCACAGCCACAGAGGAACAGGACAAAAAAAAGGAATTCAGGTGCATATGATGGCAGAGTAGACTTCTGCCATAAAGGATGTTTTATTCAAAATGCCTTGTGCATGCTGAATTAGACATCGTAGAGCTTTTTATTTTGTTATTTTATGTACATATTCTATCCGAGCATTGTGGTACAGTCCATTTCTTGATTCACTTTTATCATAGACTCTCTCATATTCTATATCAGTTGCTTTGTATCTGGAAGCCCTAAAAGGTTCCATATGGAACTATTTTAAAGGGTTAAACAACTGAACCACATAGGGAAATATTTTATACAGAACCTTTCAGGGGTTCTTAACATGAGACTATAACATTTGAACTTTTGAACATTTGGACACTTAAAAAGTACATGAAGTAAACATTTAATAGAGCCTGAAACCTGAAAACCGCACTGACTTTTTTTAATTTAGAAAAGAGCAGTGCGCTCAGGGATGCCAGATTTTCACAACAAAACCCGCCCAATTGCTACTCAAAACTAGCCCAATCACGTTTCAAGGGGGTCCCACGGTAAAAATCGCATTTCACATTCTGCGTTTTTGGTGGGGTTTCCAGGAGCTAAATATCATGTTATTTGGGGTCGCTTCAACCCACGGACATGAAAAACAACCCATGGCAACAGTGTAACAGCGACGGTGCGTGTCCACTGGCGGGGAGCGAGCAAGCAGAGCGAGTGTTTTCCATTCATTCCTATGGAAGTTGAGATTCACGCTCGCATGGTGCATTGTGGGATTGACAGCGGACCAGAGAAAGCGGTCGAGAGCGTCAAAAAGGTTGGGCAGTTCTTTATGCCTTTCTAACAGCTGCAAAATGTCCAATGGGTAAACAATATGATTTACGGACTAAATCCAGCATAAACTCCAGCACTACCTGCATATTTAAATGCTCAAGAACCTTTTTCCTCTCTGAGTGTATACATTACTGCAAAACTATCCATCCATAAGTATAACAGTATGAATTGGCACTCTACAAAGTTAGGAGATGAATGCTAATGAGAATCAGCAGTAAGTTATTTCATAGAGATAATGCACATATGCCAACTGGGACAGCTCATCAAACAATATAGCTATTAAAACTGAAACATATGAAACCACAATCTAGAAAATTGCATGACAGACAGAGATGGTGGTAATATCAAAGGGAATTATTTATATCCGTCCCAGCTTTTATCTGGTGGAAAAGGTGGACATCTGCTGAATACTCAATCAACAATAAGAACATTTGTCATAATCCATCACAATTGGTTTGGACATGTTGTTTGAATGCAAGGACGACCATACTGAGTATCAATAGTGCACAGAGATGTTTCAGTGTTTGTAAAGTATCACTCCTGTTCACGGCATTCCAGGTGATCCCCATGTAAAAATATGTATACTTCCCTACTGTACAGAATGCAAAAGAAGTAGGTGAACATTTCTGACGTAAATCCGTTGAGATTTTGAAATGTGCAAACACAGGGTGACACTTTGCTATCCCACAAGTCCTTGGGAGATAAGGCGCTGTCTATCTATCTGTCCGTCCTAATCATAAAAGTATTCAGAACTGTGTATTTAAGGATTGTGTTTTGCCCTTTTATATGGCAGTAACTTCTAATACTTTGTTTAGTCTATATAGCAACTTGTTATGAGAAGGCGTTCTCTCTGATTCGTTGAATTGTGAATCGTTGGTTTGTTTGATTCCAAGATTGGGAAAGCCTTATTTAAGCAGGTCATAGCAATGCCACATGTCAGCCAAAAACAAAGAAATATACCAGAACTGGACCTTATCTGAGCCACAAAATTTTTATATATTTATAGATTCATCTTAGCATTAACAAACCTGTTAACCAGCAGAATCACTGAAGGAAAGATGAGAACAGAAAAAAAGAGACAAACAGAAACACAAGACCCACAACTGACTTGAGTCACAGCCTTAGATGAAATCAACTGAAGGTAAAAAAAAGACATTAAATCTCTCCAGATCTCAGCAAAGAGGATTAAACAACTCCACAAACAGCATTACAGTTTCACATATTACTAACCAGACTGACTTTATTTCTGTCATTCATCTACAGAAGTTCTTATTGAGAATTAACAGAAGTTTAACGCTCGTTTGTTTCATTTGAAGTCACCATAATGGTGATTGGTGTTTCCATTGGTTGGGCTCTTAACTCTTATAATATGCTTGTCTTGTCTGGCTGCTGTGACAGTGTGTTTGTCAAACACACATGTAGTAGCAAAAAAACTTAAAGAAGACCACATGATGATTTTCATCTAATGATGGTTTTATTATTTTTGTGAAATAGCCTGAATTATTGATCTCATTTGAGTATAAAAATCGTTTACATTTAAACTACAATAGCTGTTTCACTACAACATGAGACCGCATGATATCTCAGAAATCAGAAGATTGAAAAAAAAAAACCATGAACAGAGAATAATAGACTACCATGACAAACCCAGATGAGCAATCAGCGGATGAATCTCAACAATGGTGACAACACAATATTCAGACAATCAGATCAACTCTGGACATCACAAAAAGCTACTAAAAGACAACAAAAACCACAGCAAAAAATAAAAGCAAATAGTAGAATTAAAGAAAATGATAGGACAATTCAGCTGCATAATTTATTCATGCTGTGATGCATGCTGGGAGTTTTGTACTATTGTTCCCAGCATACACTGCAGCATGACACTTTTGATTGTCACCATTGTTGAGATTCATGTGCTGATTCTTGATGTCTTTGTGTGTCAGTTTAGATATTTTTTGTGTTTTTTTTTTCTTTTCTTTTAATCTAACTGATTTCTGCAATATAGCATGATCTCATGTTGTAGTAACGGGGTTTGTAATGTAAATGTATTATACTGTAAAAAAAAAAAAAATGTTTTTCTTGTGTAGTCTTTTTGTCTTGTTTCCAGTCTAAATAAAAATTCTTAAGTCCAGATGCTTTTACTAGATAAATAAAATGACATTTAGATATTTTTTCTTGTTTTCTGGAAGAAAAAAAATGGAGTGAGTTTTTGCTTAAAACAAGCAAAATTATCTGTCAATGGGGTTAGAAAAATAATCGTAATGATACCACACAATAGAGTATGTTTTGGACAAAAAATCATTTGCGACAAGCTTCGAATTAGGCCACAACCCTCAAAATCAGGCTTAAAATCTTCAAGTGTGTGGCCAGCCTAAGGTGGAAACCAACTGTCTTTGAAATCTAGTAAAGGAACAAAGGAACAAAACCAACAATCCTTGAGGTCTCATAAAGAAACAAAACCGACAGTCATTGAAATTTCATACAGGAACAAAACCGACAATCATTGAAATCTGACAAAGGAACAAAACTGACCGTCACTGAAATCTCGTCACAAAACAGAACGGACTGTTGTTGAAATCTCATAATGGAGCAAAGCTGATCGTCATTGAAATCTCATAACGGGAAAAAAAAATGAACTGTCATTGAAATCTTGTAACCAAATAAAACGACACTGAAAACCAACCGTCATTAAAATCTTTTATTGAAACAAAACAGACCATCATTGAAATGTTGTAATGGAACAAAACAGACCGTCATTGAAATCTCGTAAAGGAACAAAACTTACTGCCTTTGAGATCTCGTAACAGAAGAAAACCGACCGTCATTGAAAACTGACCATCACTGAAATCTCGTAACTGAACAAAACCGACCATCACTGAAATCTCGTAACTGAACAAAACCGACCGTCATTGAAATCTCGTAATGGAACAAAACCAACAGTTTGAAACATTTCAAATTCGACTGTCACTGAAATCTCATAACTGACCATCACTGAGATCTCTTATTGGAACAAATCCGACCGTCATTGAGATCTCACATCTGAACAAAACCGACCGTCATTGAAATCTTATACAGGGTCAAAACCGACCATCGTTGAAATCTCGCAAAGGAACAAAAGTGACCGTCACTGAAATCTCATCACAAAACGAAACCGACCGTTGTTGAAATCTCATAATGGAGCAAAGCTGATCATCACTGAAATCTCGTAATTAAACAAAACCGACAGTTTGAACTGTTTTAAATTCAACCATCATTGCATAACGGAACAAAACCGACTGTCATCTCGTAATCGAACAAAACCGACTATCATTGAGATCTCATAATTGAACAAAATTATGCACAATAAATAAATAATAAATGCACAAAATTTATTGACATAGACCTCATGTTTAATGTGATAGTTTCATCCTTAAATCTACTATAATACAATGTATTATTAGTCTCCAGAGTGTTTGCATTAGTCAATAAATAGGTGGATCCGCATTTATTATTAGATTGTCCTCATGGACTATAGTGGTAGAGGTTTTGTTCAGCGTGCCAGAGGTTCTGGGTTCTAATTGGGAACAATACTACAAATATTACAAAACTCCCAGCATGCATCACAGCTTAAATAAATAATGCAGCTGAATTGTCCTTTTATTTTCTTTAATTCGGTTTGCTTTTTTTTTTTTGCTGTGGTTTTTGTTCTGTCTAAGTAGCTTTTTGTGATGTCCAGAGTTGATCTGATTGTCTGAATATTTTGTTGTCACCATTGTTGAGAATCATACGCTGATTGCTCATATCTGTGTTTGTCATTGTGGTTTACTGTTTTCTGCTGTTTTTTTTTTTTTTTTTTTTTATTTTTTTAAATATATATACATTACTGTTGTTGCTCTGATTTCTGCAACAAAACAGTCAGTCGTTGAAGTTATCAAAAGTGATGCTGAAAACCGACCGTCATTGAGATCTCGTCATATTTATTTGTTTGTTTGTTTGTTTTTCTAAATGTTTTTTGCAATGCAGTGTGATTTTAGTAGAATGCTCATTGTTTGCTGTGTCTCGAATGGATGATTCATGCAGTTTTAAACAGTGGTGTATGAACAAAGTCTCTTATTAAATAAAATAAATAAACACACGTCTGTGTAGCTAACATAGCCTATATGCATGTGTGCATTATCACCTCTGTAATGACATTCACTGTCAATAATTCACCTTGACTACGATCCCTTACGGCTTCAGTGCACTTTAGCTATGCTCCTTATTCGTTCTAATGTACCAGGAGAATGTTCTTAAACACTAATCAAAGTAATATCGTACATTCTGTTCTCTTCTTTTTAAAGAACGTCAAAAGATGCGCTTGAACCGTTCTCCTAATCCTTTTGAACAAGCGCGAAAAATGACAAAAGCTTGTTTGAATCAGAGCTCTGGCGTGACTGTGCGCGGCGCGTTACAATACTGAGTTCTGATTGGCCAATCGTTGTTTTCTATAGTTTGTTAATTATCGTTCAGAGAATTTTAAAATTTCGTTTACATGATAAGATTTACAAAATATACATAACACTGTTAATCTAAAGGGGTTGGTAAGGGGCGATGGTGGCTTTACAGAGGGGATGCTTTTTGTCATTTTTTCAACAAGGGGGATTCCATCTCCCGCATCCCCCTTCAAATCGAGCCCTAAGTATAACCCCTTTAATTAAAACGTGCTCATGTGAATAGCTTTTATATACAGTAGTTCTGTTGTGTTTGTTTTGTTTGTTCTGAGAATAGACATGACCTTTTTTCCTCACTGGAATTCCTACATTCGGAAGCAACAAACTACATTAAGGCAATTCTAAGATGGCATATGCGTTTGTCCGTTGTACTAAAGTCTATCAATCATCATTACAGCGCCACCCTCAGGCTGAATAACGCAAGTACATTAGAATTCTGCCAAAAGTGAGGCTGATGTGTTCAGCGATTAGAATATAAAGCTTAGGGCTACAAAATGGTTATCATAAATAGCGCTAAGACCCAGAATCTGCCCTACCTAAATTTATGGCCACGAGCCGCTATAGTTAGGCTACTTCTGATGTAAATGCATTAAATACTGTTATTTAGTGGACCTTCAGGGAACATTCAGGACGTAGTTTATTTGGAAATGTTCTCAGAACGTCCCTGCTGCTTTTGTCAAAAAAATTTAATTGAAAATTAGAGCTAAATTGACTAACAAAAGTGGCTGTTCAAACAAAAACTAATTTTTCTTATTTTTTTACATCTTATTTTATTAAAAATAATAAAGTTTGAAGTCACCGTTATGGAGGTAAGCGCTTTAGTTGGGCTCCTGACCCTTGACATTTTGACTTTAATTCTTTTTCATTTGTTGTAACAGTGTTTTTCTAAAGCACATTTATTACAAAAAAAACATTGTGAGAAAAAAACACTGATCAGATGGATTTGGTTGCTCATTGTTGATGATTTCATAATCTTACAGTGGGCTTTCTCTATGATCTCTGAATTATGTGTTGAAAGTTTTTATCATTAAGCAGAAATTATTCAGATAGGATCACGTAGACTCACACAGATATCAAGATTCTGCGTATGAACCTCAACAATGGTGACAAATTTTTCAGATTAACTCGGAGCATCACAAAACAAGCTACTAAAATCACAAAAACATTTTTTGTTTATTGTCAACATTGTTGAGGTTCATAACCAATCATAACCAAAATCATCGGACCAGAATTTTTCTCACAACTTTTGTTCAAAAATCAAGAGCTCATCTAAAGCAAATGCTCACCTCCATAACGGTGACTTCAAACTTTATTATTTTATATAAAACACCCACGTAGAAGGCGACGTTCTCGTGACCTTACGCAATGTTCCCTAAAAGTTCTCTAAAGGTGACGAAAATTCTGAAACTTTACAGAACATTAGGGACATTCCTAAAACGTTCTCTTTTGGTAATGAAAGTACTGCAGTTCAAGGTTCCTTATATGACTTTAGGGGGATGTTCCATTTTGGTTTTTCTATGGTCACATAAGAATGTTACAAAGAGGATATTTGGGACATTAACTGAACTTTCACACAACGGTCCTCTGTTGGTCATTTAATAACGTTCCCGATATGAGTTTAGGGGGACGTTCTATTTTGGTTATTTTATAGTTGCGCGAGAACGTTATAAAGAGGACATTTGGGAAGTTAACAGAACGTCCTATAGTAATAGTCCCCTAAACATTCCCAGAAAGTCCTGAATGTTCCCTGAAGGTCCACCAAATAAGTCCCCCAACCCTTAAAAGAACTCCACATCGTGACCGTCTCTGAACGTACTGGGAACGTTACTTGACAATGTCCTTAACACACAGCAAAATCCACAGAATTAAATAAACTCTGCTCAGAGTACATTTGGTCCCTCTCAAAATGATGTTAAAATAACACTGAAGCAGAGTTAAAGTTAATGAGATAATTAAGCAATTAATTAGGTGATGATTTAGCAATAATTATAAACACCTGCTCTTGCAAACTTAAGCATAAAAGCAAGTTATCAAATTTCTTAAAGCTAAGAATCACTTTTACTCTCCCAGTTATTTAAGACAGCTCGAGAGGTCTCTCAAGTGGTTAGGGGTTGCCAGTAGGGGCTTGTAATGGCACTGAGGAGACAGAGACGTGCGTGAATCTTTCAGGGAAGTAAGAATGTTTTTGAAACCTTTGACGACGAGCAGTTAATCAAACGATATCATTTGCACAGAGCAGGCATCGTCTTTGTCAGCGCTGATTAATGTTGGGCTGAATTGTTTGACTAAGGGGCCGTTCACATATCGCTTTTCACATATGAATTCGTGAATTCATGCGGTGCAGCGCGCTCCTTTTGTCCAGGCGCTCCTGCCGCGGCGAGATGAAAACATCTCAACTTTTCAGAATGCCGCAAGCGCACCGCAGGTCATGTGACAAGAACCAACCGATCAGCTTCGGCCTTTTCGTATCAACATCGAAAGCTCACCGAACAGCTGATCGTAGCTGCACAGGGCGGGTTTTTATTTCTCATCTTCATAAATATATCTAGTAGTAAAGCTAATGCAAGGGCTTGAAATCAATTAATCCTTTGCTGATACTTCCTCGTCATCGTTGAGAGCGCAGTTCATGGTTGCACAGCAATGACGGACGCCACGGGAGCACAAGCGCTTGTGGCAAGAAGGAGAAAGCGGTGCGGCCGCGCTTTCCACGCGTTTTTAGGCGCGATATGTGAACGGACCCATTCAGCAAGCAGTAGCGCTTCTTCCTCACGCCAGTTCGGTTTTATTTTGGAATCCATGGTGGCTGATTATATTATAAAATCTAGGCTATATAAGCTATAGGCAGGTCAGTTAACAGCCCACCTGTTTAAAATTTGCAATTAAACACGTTTTCCACCAAGTTTTATCTTTCATTTCCAATGTGTATATCATAATGTATTCTCTTGAAAATTCTTTATTGTCAAATGTGTGTTGAATGTAAACTCCTCTTAGGAATTTCACCATTCAATGTGAATTTATCTGAGAATATTCTTAAATAAGGAAATCTATTCAGTGATTGGTCCATGCCTATGTCATCATCCAAAATCCTGTTTGTGGCACGGCAAAGTGTCGTGAATCATCACTAAGACTGAAACTTAAGATTTAGTCCTACACTTCACTTAAATTACGACTGAGATGCTTGATAACTAACTTTTAAGCGCAGCTTTGAGCCAAGAATTTTTTTACTCTTAAGTCAATTCTTAGCAGTGTCCTTGTGAGTAATTCTCAGAGGCTTGATAAATACAGGCCCAGATTAAACAACTCCAGAAACAGCATTACCAGCTTCACTTATTACTAACCACATTGACTTTATTTTTAAACATCTACAGAACTGAAAATTAACAGATGTAAATAGACCAGGTTTATTGGTCAAGAAAAGAAAAGTCAAGTCACCTTTATTTATATAGTGCTTTCAACAATGCAGATTGTGAAAAGAAAAGATGCCACCATCATGGAGATCAGCATTTGTTTAAGCTGGGCTCTTGACCCTTGACTTTCTATGGTAGGTTTTTTCCTGCAACAATACATATATTGTTGTAAAGCAGTGAAATCAATTCATTTATGTGCTGGTATAGTCATCAAATTTGATCAACTGCATCACTTAAACACAGACATCAAGAATCAGCGTATGAATCTCAACAATGGTGATAAAAAAATGCTTCACGCTGCAATGCATGCTGGGTATCACCATAGGACAAAACTCCCATCATGCACTGCAGTATGAATAATTATTGTCACCACTGATGAGGATTGTAAGTTATATTTTCATGTATAAGCCTGAGCGGTAATAGTTCATATTTAGCACTGAAGCATTACGGTGGCATTTAATAGATTGTTTTTGTTAGTTTTGTAGTAGCTGAATCTCAGTCAAGAAACCAAATAGAAAAAGACCTCTTTGTGATGCTAATTTGAAATGGCTTTCATGCTCCTTTAGTCTTTTGATTCAACAACGTACAAGTGTTTGCTGTAAAACACTATTGCAATTGTTCAAACACAAGTTATTTTAAAAACATAAAAGGGTCGAGAGCCCAATTATAACAAACCCTGACCACCACGATGGTGGCATAATTTTTTGACAAATAAAACACCAACATCTAAACCTCTGTTAATTCTCAATAAGAAATTCTTTAGACATGTGACAGAAATAAAATCAATCTGGTTAGTAATAAGTAATTCAGATTTTTTAATCAGATCTTGAGAGATTTAATGTCTTTTACCTTCAGTTGATTTCAATTAAATGGTTTTGGCTGAAGTCAGTTGTAGTTCTTGTGTTTCTCTTTTCTTCAGTGATTCTACTTGTTAACAGCAGGTGTTCATCATTAATGTTCAATCATCACTTAATTAATAGCTTAATTATCTCATTAACTTTAACTCTGCTTCAGTGTTATTTTAACACTATTCAGAGAGGGACCAAATGTACTCTGAGCAGAGTTGATTTAACTTTGGGGATTTTACTGTGCACCAGTGGGGACGTTCTGAGAATGTTCTGGGAACGTAAAATTTCTAGCGGGGTAACCTGAACGTTCAGAGACGGTCACGATGTGGAGTTCTTTTAAGGGTTGGGGGACGTTATTTGGTGGACCTTCAGGGAACATTCAGGATGTTCTGGGAATGTTTAGGGCACTATTTATATAGGACATTCTGTTAACTTCCCAACCAAAAAACTTGCGCGACCATAAAATAACCAAAATAGAACGCCCCCCTAAACTCATATCGGGAACGTTATTAAATGACCAACAGAGGACCGTGTGGGAACGTTCTGTTAATGTCCCAAATGTCCTCTTTGTAACGTTCTTATGTGACCATAAAATAACCAAATTGGAACGTCCCCCTAAAGTCATATAAGGAACCTTAAACTGCAGCACTTTCATTACCAAAAGAGGACGTTTTAGGAACGTCCTGAATGTTCTGTAAAGGTTTGGAATCTTCGTCACCTTTAGAGAACTTTTAGGGAACGTTGCGCAAGGTCCTGAGAACGTCGCCTTCTACGTGGGTTGGCACCAGTGATCTCTACGATCAACTTAGATCACGATGCTTTTGAGAAACGCAGCACTGATCTACAAATAGCTTTGAGTGAAAATATTATGAACAAATGACAGAAATAAGCTGTATTAGTGCATAATTAAATTCCACCTGCATAGAAATTCACTTCTACACACAGTGCACCCACCCATTCAAATACCAAAACCATTCAGATACCTTAAAAACCTGTTTGCTCAGAGCAGACCTTGTACATTGCAGTCTAATTATGCAATTTCTCACAAAATGTCATGGTTGCCCATTTCATAAAGTTTGACAGCTCTCAGATAATTACATAATGTGACAAATTTGATCATTACCAAGAGAAAATTAAATTCTGTGCTTGGGCGCATTAAGTATGGCAGCCTCACACGGTCTATTCGAACGTTTGCTGATCTGTCATGCAGTCCCCTAATGCTTAACATTGTGCCAAATTGAAAATGACAGCGGGGCTGAGATTCCCCCAGTGAATTTTAAAACCAGAAGTATCTTGGTGGAGACGAAAAGGAAAACTCTTTCTGTCTACCTTTCTGTAAAATAACCCAGAGCATTTGACTTGCAGAGCGATGCAGAAGCGTGATCTAGCCCACTGTGTGCGCTTAGCTTTTGTCCAACATGTTATGATTGCCTTGAGCACTGAATAAGAACCATTTTAAACATTTCTTTCAACATTTGCAGGCATGTTTTTTTTTTTTTTTCTTTCAGAGCAAACGACCTTCGGTAAAATTGGACAGTAGTTTTCTTGGGAATTTGTGCTATTATAAAAATCACAATTGGTTTACTTGATCTTTGCCATCTTGCTTTCTGCAAAAAAATATACACTATATTGCCAAAAGTTTTGGGACGCCTGCCTTTACGTGCACATGAACTTTAATGACATCCCATTCTTAATCCGTAGGGTTTAATATGGAGTTGGCCCACCCTTTGCAGCTATAACAGCTTCAACTTTTCTGAGAAGGCTTTCCACAAGGTTTAGGAGTGTGTTTATGGGAATTTTTGACCATTCTTCTAGAAGCACATTTGTGAGGTCAGGTCATTCATCCCAAAGGTGTTCTACCGGGTTGAGGTCAGGACTCTGTGCAGGCCAGGACTCTGTGCAGGCCAGTCAAGTTCCTCCACACCAAACTCGCTCATCCATGTCTTTATGGGCCTGGCTTTGTGCACTGGTGCGCAGTCATGTTGGAACAGGAAGGGGCCATCCCCAAACTGTTCCCACAAAGTTGAGAGCATGAAATTGTCCAAAATGTCTTGGTATGCTAAAGCATTAAGAGTTCCTTTCACTGGAACTAAGGGGCCAAGCCCAACCCCTGAAAAACAACGCCACACCATAATCCCCCCTCCACCAAACATTACACTTGGCACAGTGCAGTCAGGCAAGTACCGTTCTCCTGGCAACCACCAAACCGAGACTCATCCATTGGATTGCCAGACAGAGAAGCGTGATTCGTCACTGCAGAGAACACGTCTCCACTGCTCTAGAGTCCAGTAGTGGCGTGCTTTACACCACTGCATCTGACGCTTTGTATCGCACTTAGTGATGTAAGGCTTGGATGCAGCTGCTCGGCCATGGAAACCCATTCCATGAAGCTTTCTACACACTGTTCTCAGCATGTGCTGACCCCGCTCTGTGATTTTACGTGGCCTACCACTTCGTGGCTGAGTTGCTGTTGTTCCCAATTGGTTCCACTTTGTTATGATACCACAAACAGTTGACCGTGGAATATTTAGTAGTGAGAAAATTTCACAAATGGACTTACTGCACAGGTAGCAACCTATCACGGTACCACGCTTGAATTCACTGAGCTCCTGAGAGCGACCCATTCTTTCACAAATGTTTGTAGAAGCAGTCTGCATGCCTAGTTGCTTGATTTATACACCTGTGACCATGGAATTGATTGGAACACCTGAATTCAGTGATTTGGAGGGGTGTCCCAATACTTTTGGCAATATAGTGTACAATATGTTTAGGACAATATTTGTGAAGCCGTAACATTCTAGCTCTTGATTCACATTAGGGAAATGCACAAATTGTTATTAGAGGATTAGAATAATTAAGGTCACTTTGTTAATAAAGCCCTCTGGTTCAATACTGCATTATGAATAATCCACAGGGAAGACACTATGTTAAATTAAGCACACTGTGCTCCAACCGTGACTTAATATTTTATTATGACTTAATATTTTGCAGTACTTATGCATTCATCTTCTCTAGTAACACACTAGCTTTTGTCAGTTGATGGCATTTTAAAACCAAGGGTAATGATAGCATTTCAATCACAAACTGTTTGCTCTTTTATGGCTCTGACTAAAAGAACTTGGGTCAGTAACATGATGTTCATTATTTTTGTCTGGATCTATTACATTATTCAGAAATACATTAAAAATGCAGTTCTTATATGTAATTGCTTCAATACACCTCTTCTGTGATGAGCATGATTTTAAATTTGACAATTTTCTCACAATTTTATCAGCAACATAGTTTAGCAAGTCTCCTCATATCCTGATAGCAATCACTATGTTAAACAGTCTAAATGTATTTTTATAAATATATATCGTCTGTGGAAGGCGTGAGACCATAAAATGTTCATTCATATCATATTCGATCCGAATGAAATAATACGATGTCCTACCTGCCTGTCAACATATGTTTTTACATAGGCTACCCTCGTGCACCCTGTTCACGCAGATGGAGCACCGCAAACAAACAGCAGCCACCTTTTACAGTTCCTACCAAATCAAAACTACGAGCTTATGCTGTATTCACGCCATTACTACCGTAGTTAGAGATGGCAACCCGTGACATTCTGACCAGAGTGGTTCACATCCTCATACTCTGAATTCTGCGCTTCCATATTAACAGTATCAACGTCGAAATGAATCTACAGCAGTCAGGTACAAGCTCTCTAAGTAGTTTAAATTCATTATTATGTTATGTGCTTTGAGACATGAGGTAGTTTAATGCCGTCTCTTGTGACGCTTTGCCGAAAGCAGCTCTGTGTGTGTGTGTGTGTGTGCCAAGCAAGCAACAAACTCCCCAAGTTTCTCTTGAAGCCAATACGGAAGTGACTTAAACTGAAAATCATCAACTGGCCGCTAGGGACAGGCTCCAAAAGAGAGCAGAATCTCATTGAGCCCCATGTTAAAATGGCCAACTTTACAGCAGAAAAAAACATGTTTACAGCTGTGGTTTTGGTCTATACTGCTAATTTTGCCCTTCATGACAACTCTGAGGGGGTGAATTTTTTTATAACTCATCCGTTTAAATTATATTAAGCCTTAAAGTTCTGCATAATTAAGGGCGTGGTCACTTGAGTGACAGGTGAGTTGCGCTGCTGTCTGTGAGCTGTCACTTTACCTCAGCTAATTCCAGCCATTCCATTCCTGTTTTTTGTTTTTCAATGGACACTCATGGACATTTTACCCAAGTACCATGGATTGGATTCATCTCGCGATCGCTATTTCATTATAAAGGTATGAAGTCCCGTTTGATTTTTCGTGTTGTCATGTGCACACCCGACACAAATTACAATTACTGGTGGTGGAGCATCTATATCATAAAAAAGACGCCATAGATTGACAGTAAACATTTAGAACTTTCAAATGATATAAGTTGTTATCTTTATTAATATTTTAGATAGTATCTAAGATAGATAGATAGCTCCTTTGCCTGCTAACATGATCACGTCGAGCTAGGCGGGTGTGGTTTCAGCAACTAGGCACCTCAGTTCCAACCACGTCCCGCCTCTTTGCCCATTTTAAGTTATCCAGGAGTGACGAGCGGTGACGCGCTGCTAAGATGGCAACGGCCTCATTTCGCTTCAGAAATGCTCATCAGAAATCTACAGGTGATGTCACGGACACTACGTTCATATTTTTTTACAGTCTATGGTGCCAAGCGTGCCACATGAGTCCTGAAAAGTGAAGCCAAAGGGTCTCAATCGCCCCCAGGTGGCTGGAAGCAGTATAGGTCATAAACCCCGCCCTCTCCATGAAATGCATGAAATGTAAGACAAACTAAACAATCTATTTACACTTTAAACATAAGATGGTTTCTGTAATTTTAGGCAGTTTTTTTTATCACGCTGGTGTTCGTTCTTTAAATAAGTTTGGCTTTAGTTTTAGTTAATTTGATGCTATAAATAGGGGGGAGAGATGTCATGATTGACAGCTAAGATTGACAGCTTCTCTGAGTGAAGTAGTCACTGAGGCACCAACTGACTTTTTTTCTGGATCTTCGCAAGGAGATTGGAGCTTTAACTTTTAATTACTACATTTCCATAACTGTTTATTTCACACCGTTATAATGAGTTGTTCTGAGAGTGGGGGACCTTGATATCGCGGCTCCACTTCGCACGCTCCCTACTGCGCAGACTCGGGCTCCAAGTTCACTATGCGCAGACTCGAGACTCAAGATGTCATGGCCATATAGAGCTCCGGAGGTTGACGTCACGTAATCTAAACTCCGCTATTTTAACAGGCCATCAGGAGAGGGTGTAGCTTTGGTACTGATAGTGGTTGAACAATTATTTAAAACCAGACTGTTTAGATCAGGAGTGTCCAAACTACTGTCAGCTGCGGCCCGGGGATGAATTTCAAACGGCCCCGCAGCCTGTCTATTAAAATCTATTATACGTGGCCCGCCATGCATAATTTACAAATAGTGCAGTTTCACAATGTCAACACACGGTGGCAGTACTAGAATTTAGGCCAGGGAAACATTAACGCGCCAAAACCGGAACGAAACAGCGCTACTTGTGCGCACCGCACAGGTGCGACTCACGAGCTCACAAATGAGTTTACTTGCGTGAGTGTCTCGATCACACGACCACTAAACAGCCAGTGAGAAGTGTTCGAGTTCGGCGTAGAGGTCTCAGGTACCTGCTGCAAACATCTCTGTGATTTAATTCAGCTCAAAGTCAGTTGAAACAGCGCTAACTTAATCAACAACACTAACGTGCAAATCAGGAGAAACATTGAGCCGATCCAGTTAGAATACTGTTCAACCACCTATTCAACAACAGTTATCATGGAATTACAGCGGTAACACTACCTGTAACTGTGGTGTTTTGTCAGAAATGTAGGTTAATATCTCATTTTATTTAATTTTTAATGTAGATATGTATTAAATGAGTAATAATGGCCAAATTACAGACTATTTTTGTCATAAACTTGCAGTTTTGTGTATTCGTATTTATATTAAATGTGTTTATAGACTAAATACCATAAAGCCATTCTAGACATAGAAACAATGTTTTTATGTAGTGAGGTGTCTTATGTGATATATATATATATATATATATATATATATATATATATATATATATATATATAATAGAAAAGGAACCGCCCCCAGATGTGTCCACAACATCGAATCTGGCCCCCTTTTAAAAAAGTTTGGGCACCACTGGTTTAGATCTTACAAACCTTACTATTTCAACATGCTGGACAGCTGCTGTGTGCCAGGATGTCAGAACAGGCGGGGGAAAGCAAAGAGGAAATCATTTTATCGTATTCCTAAGGATCCCGATAGACGACTGAAATAGTTAACTGCAATAAAAATGTGCTAACCAACGCAACAAAACAACAGATGGTTGTAATTTTATTTTTTTATTTTTTGTCTTTTATCTCAGTATTCCTATAAGTGTTGTATAAGGGTTTTTATGTTTAATAGTAATCCAAAATTTACATGAAAAAGTTTAAAATGTGTTAAATAACTGGGCTGATATAGGCTAACGTTATATAAGAATTTTCAGTATCCCACCGGTCACAATTGTGACTGAACATAAAACACAATTTCTTGACAAACTTTTCCATAAAAAATTCAAAAAATAATTATTGATTATTTCAAGGGGCAACTAATGACACCTCATTTGGATGTTTTCATGTCTGGGAAAAATTTGGGATTAAACGTGTTAAGATTTTAATGACATTTATGATGTCTGCTGTATTCACAGTGATATAACGTTAGCTATGCTGGCTACCTACAAATAAAGACAGCTAGGGTTGATTACGTTACCTAACTACACAGTTGACTTACCCTTCCAATGACGATGAAGCAGGTTTTAGCCGGCAGACTCCAAAGTTGAATATTAATCAGAAAATTAGATTGCGTCCATTTTTACCCCTCGAGGGAAAGTTGATGATGTAGTTGTAGATTTCAGGATACTGCAGGTCAAAAAATCTATTCGTTCCTTTATTGTTACACATTAAAAGCACCCTGGGGGCATTATTGGGATCTGTTATGTTTAATCTATTAAGTTTTGCAATGTACAGGTCTATGTTTTTTTTAATTAAAGTGCGCAGTGAACTCTGTTGCCTGAAACTCATGCTGGCGCATTCATTTCATATTCGCTCCCGGCTGTCACTGCCTGCCAGCATGGTGGTGTAAACAGAATGGGTCACGTGACGTCCGGAGCTCTTTTGGCACATTGGCGGCTTCAGTTGCTACAATGGAAGAGAGTGAAGGTGCGTCATCCATCTTTTTTTTACAGTCTATGGTGTGCCATGTATTTTTGAGTAGGCGTGGCTTTGGAGACTCTATGAAGGGAGGGTGGGATGTTATGATTTGAAAGCTAGCTCGTTATTGCTAGCCTCTCTGAAAATGTCCTATTCCACCTTTAAAAGCTACATGACATTTCTCACTAGCGAGGTAATAACAGTGCTGTTCTTGAAGCAGATAAACTTACAATTTTGCTTTTGTTGAGAGTCTGCTATCAATGGGTCAACCCTCCATTACTAGCTCTAAAAAGACGTTTTGCAATTAGCAATGGAGGCGTGGGATGAGGTGCGTAAGAAATTAGTCCTACAGACAAGAGCATTTTAAGGACAAAAACTTGACAGATGTCTTGAAATACAACATTTGAACAATGTCTTGAGGTGTGGTAACTGTAGTATAAGCAAAATAACTGACTCCAGTCCGTTGAATTATTAGAAAAAAATGCACACCGGAGGTGTAACAATTTTATGGCCCATCATCAGTTATTCCTTACATAATATAAAGATGTCAGGATAATAAACAAAATGTTTACTTTTTAATGATTTATTCCTTTAATTATTAGCAAATGCATAAACATGCAACAAACAACTATACACGTTATACAAGCGAAATCTTCACCTCTAATGAGGCATTCACACAGATGTGTAGTGTGCTCCCCACTGATTGCTGGAGTGTATCGTTTAAATGTGCCATATCCAATAATTCTTTCCAAATTTATGTTTGAAGAGCTCCATGCTCAAGATTTTGCCGTGCATTGTTAAACCATGTTATCTTTATCTGAGTAACATTTTGTTTTCAAAAAGCCACATCTCATGTATTTTTTTTAATGCTCTACATATGGCCTTGCTGACCAACACCAAATAGAAAATACTATTTGTGGTGACGGTTTTAATATGAACTCTCTTTACTGTTAATGCCATATAAGGTTTGAATGTTTTGTTAGGAGTTTGACATTGAGTCTCTATTAGGTAGGACCCTGCCCTATAAAATTTCTTTGGAGAATATATATGCGGCTGAAAAACAGTCTCTTTATACTGTTTGGAAGGCTGGTACCCCAGTACCAGCCTAATATCTTCCTTTCAAACCTCTTATAAAAGTGCAGTCTATGAATGACTTGCACATTCTGCCTGATTATTGGATAGATTCTGCTGCAAATAGATTAATAGTAGACCTATCCACAGTTCCCTCTGCAGTATATGATTGGCAGGTCGGTGTAGAAAAACCCAGTTAAAATGGTCTCGAGGGTATGAAGAGGAACTTGTTACATCCAAATTGCCAGAGGACTGCAGTTCTGCTTTGTGAGCCATGAAGCTAATGTTTATCTCTGGGCCAGACACAGTCAGCACAGTGTAATGAGCCACACAGCATTGAAATGCCCCAGAGAGGTGAACCTTAGTAATCTGATTTGATAGTTAAAAAATAGTGTTTAATTTGAGTATTTTGCATGTTCTATAAATTGTCTTAGAATTGGTAATGGAATGGAAAGAGTCATACAAGTCAACAACATTTTTATAAATTTAAATTCTCAGATTATATCAAGTTTGTTTTGATATGGTTGAGACCCATTCAGGATGATTTGCAGACCATTAGTAAACATAATAGAAGGGCATTATCACATTGGTAGGGGAATCAGCCAGTCAGTGTTGCATGTTCACATGACTTTTTGTAGGCTATTTACTCTTGACTTGTACTGCAAAAAATCTTTTACTTAAACAGTAGGAAGGAGTGTGGCTTTTGACAGAGGTTTGCAGGGAGGGTGGGATCGTATGCGTTTAATGCTAGCAGGCCAACATTAGCATTTCCAGATCACCTACTGCACCTTTATTATACAGTGCTGCTTGAAAGTTTGTGAACCACTTGCAGAATCTGTGAAAATGTGAATAATTTTAAAAACATAAGAGGGATCATACAAAATACATGTCATTTTTTATTTAGTACTGAGTAAGATATTTTACATAAACAATGTTAACATAAAGTCCACAAGACAAAAAAATAGCTGAATTTATAAATATGACCCCATTCAAAAGTTTATGAACCCTTGATTCTTAATACTGTGTGTTGTTACCTGGATGATCCACGACTGTTTTTATGTTTTGTGATGGTTGTTCATGAGTCGCTTGTTTGTCCTGAGCAGGTAAACTGCCCAGTATTCTTCAGAAAAATCCTCCAGGTCCCCCAAAATTCTTCAGATTTCCAGCATCTTTTGCGTATTTGAACCATTTCCAGCAGTGACTGTCATTGCATGATTTTGAGATCCATCTTTTCACACTGAGGACAAGTGAGGGACTCAAACACAACTATTAAAAAAGGTTCAAACATTCACTGATGCTCCAGAAGGAAACACGATGCATTAAGAGCCGGGGGGTGTAAACCTTTTGAATGTTGTACTTAACTTGTCTTCTGGCAAACATTTAAGTGTCTTCTGTTGCTTCAGAAGGGGAGTACTAAATGAAAAAAGAAAAGAAAAAGATATTTAAACAAAATAAGAAAAATTTGGACATCTTCATCCTGTTCAAAAGTTTTCACCCCTGACTCTTAATGCATCGTGTTTTCTCCTGGAGCATCAGTGAATGTTTGAACCTTTTTTAATAGTTGTGTTTGAGTCCTCAGTGTGAAAAGATGGATCTGAGAATCATACAGTCACTGCTTGAAAGGGTTCAAATACGCAAAAGATGGTGGAAATCTGAAGAATTTTCGGAACCTGGAGGATTTTTCTGAAGAATATTGGGCAGTTTATTGGGCTCAGGACAAAGGACTCATTTCAACCATCACAAAACAAAAAAAAAAAACGGTCATAGATCATCCAGGTAACCACACACAGTATTAAGAATCAAGGGTTCATAAACTTTTGAGCAGGTTGTTTTTATAAATTCAGCTAATTTTTTGTCTTGTGGACCATATGTAAACATTTTTTATGTAACATCTTACTCAGGACAGTACTAAATAAAAAAAAATGACATGCATATTGTATGATCCCTCTTATTTTGTTAAAATTATTCACATTTTCACAGATTCTGCAAGGAGTTCACAAACTTTCAAGCAGCACTGTATATAATTATAAAATATTTAAGTTTAGTTTTCTTGCCACCATTTTTTTCTTGTTTTAAGCATTAATTTTGTTTTAATTAATTTTTAATTAAACAAATATACGTCATGTATTTAATCTCACTTTATTAATCAATGTCTTTGCTGCTGACCTTTGATGATCCAGTTCAGCCACACTAATAAGCAAAAAGGACTTTAGAAAAACATCACATTTGTGATTAGCCTGAAGATTATTCATTTCACTTTTGGTGTAAAAGGGCCTTAACATTTGCCAAAAATAGAACTTTTTTGTTGTTATTAAAAAACAAACAAGAAAGCCCAGTCCAGGTAAGGAAAAAGTAATGCAAAAGTAAAATAACACATCACTTTACATAAAAAGTAACTGGTAAGTAATGCAATTAGTTACTTTATTAGGGAGTAACGCAATATTGTAATGCATTACTTTTAAAAGTAACTTTCTCCAACACGATCACCACATTATCAAATTATTTTATATATATATCATAAACCTCTTGTTTTAGGATGTTTAGATTTTTTTTTTTCTTTTTACAAGAAAATAGGACAAAATACTGATGTAGAAAAGTTTTAACACAATTTCACTAGAACTTGCAGGCTGCATTGCTGCCCAGGGAATGCATTTCAAACCCTGTTGTGCTCTCTTTGAGGGTAGACACACCTTTTGATGGACATCGGAGTGATGGCTCCACTCTCTGAATGTTATCTGCTTTGACCAAATCTGTTGAGCAGACTGTAAAGTGCACTTTCAATTCCTCAGAGCCATTGTTCCCTGTCCCACAAAACGTTGTTATTGCAGCCTCGTTTTGAAGCAGAATCTTGACTCGAATAAAATAGATCTATTTTTTTTTTTATATATATATACTGGTTTATTCTTGAGGTTTTTCAGGCACAATCTCCACTACTGACAAGCCAGGACATTTACTGCCTTTACTTTCCATGAACTGAGAATGGAGTATCGTTGCGCTAAATGTCTTTATTTACTCATCACTGTCACTGCTAACTACTGGCCTAAAAAACAGTGCAAAACTTCAGAATGTGTGTAAAACCATTTGCCGGCAGGTCTAGTCTTCAGATCATATTGTAGGTCTAGTATTGATTTTTTTTTCTTTCTTAAAATAGTCATTGACCAGCGAGCAATAGGTAATTATCCTGCTATTCAAATGACAAGAAGCTCAACAATGTTCATTTAAAATGACCCTTTGTGACAGAACATTTCTCTAATTAATATTATGCAAATACAAGAGTACATATGGCATTGGAAAGAATGGTAAAGTAATTATGGATTATGATGTTTGAAGATACATAAAACTAATTTCCTTATGCAAATTAATCCAATTAAAAATACCTAACCTTCCTTACAATCTCAGTCTTTAATTTGAATATGAATACTCTATACTTCACTCCTAAAATTAGTTAATGAACTCCGAAACAGTAACTTAGAGGTTGGAATTTGCAATACAGTGGGGGAAAAAATTAGCTTGAAAGATTTTATTGCAATGTTGCCACGGCACACTCTTGTGTATCTTATTTTATGAAACTAGGCTTTATGAAACTGAAAATGCAACTATGGTTATATGTGTATCAAGGGACACACTAAGTATGCTCTGTGAACCCTCTTCTTCCGCTGCCTGACTCTGAAATGTCCTGTTTATGATTACCTCGAAAGCCCTCCAATCAGTGTACATTGTTACTTGGTCATCAGTTTAAAAAAAAAACAAAAAAACTCTCAAGTACAACAAACACTTCGGTCCACCCCAGTATAGCACAGTTCAAAAATACAAATGAATAATTAATACACTGATCAGTCCAGCATAAAAAAGGGCCAAAATCACAAGCTAAAAATGTTTGTTTGTAATCACCGACCCTTACACTGATTGCAGATGTCACTTATGTACATTGATTTCAATCAAAAAGGTTGTTTAGGTCATCTAACTTTTGACATGTAGGTCAACTGGTTTTGCTTTTGGACAAAAAGTTTTACACGGTGATGACCAAAACAGAACCAAAATTATTTATCATACAAATGTAAATAAAAATGTAGGGTAAGCCTCAGAGTAAAAACAAGAGGTAATTGTGCCTTTATTTCTTGTAATTGTGAGTTTGGTAACACTTTACAATAAAGTCCCATTAGTTACCCAAAAATGGAAATTCTGTCATTAATTACTCACCCTCATGTCGTTCCACACCCGTAAGACCTTCGTTCATCTTCAAAACACAAATTAAGATATTTTTGATAAAATCCGATGCCTCAGTGAGGCCTGCATTGCCAGCAAGGTTATTTTCTTTTTCAATGCCCAGAAAGCTACTTAAAGACATATTTAAAACAGTTCATGTGACTACAGGGGTTCAACCTTAATATTATAAAGCGACGAGAATACTTTTTGTGAACCAAAAAAAAACTTTATTTAATAATATCTATTATTGAATAAAATCTATTATTCAATAATATCTAGTGATGGGTGATTTCAAAACACTGCTTCATGAAGCTTCGAAGCTTTATGAAACTTTTAAATCAGTGGTTCGGAGCGTGTATCAAACTTCCAAAGTCACGTGAACTATTGAAATTTCGAAACACTTATGACATAACAGCCTTTTTTACTGAAATCATGCAATTTTGGTGCTCTGAACTACTGATTCGAAACAACAGATTTGTAAAGCTTAGAAGCTTAATGAAGCAGGGTTTTGCAGTGTTTCTCGTCGCTTCATAACATTAAGGTTGAACCACTGTAGTCATGCTGTCCATTTCAACCATGTTTTTAACTACCTTTTTGGACGTCAAAAGGTGCAATGACGTTGCCGCTTATGTGTGGTTCACCCAAAAATAAAGATATTTCTGTCATTAATTACTCACCCTCATGTCGTTCCAAGGCCGTAAGACTTTCGTTCATCTTCGGAACACAAATTAAGATCTTTTTGATGAAATCTGAGAGTTTTCTGTCCCTCCACTGACAGCCTATGCAACTACCACTTTCAAGCCCCAGAAAGGTAGTAAAGACATTATAAAAAGTTATCCATGTGACTCCTGTGGTTTAACCTCAGTTTTATGAAGCGACGTGAGTGCTTTGTTTGTGCGAAAAAACATAATTTACCACTTTATTTACAAAATATTAATCTCCAATGTTGTTACATAACGTTGTTATAGCAATTTTAATTTTATTGTGAATAATTGTGACTTCATATTTCATAATGTCACTGGATCATAATTTATTTTACCTTGTTGTTTTGTTCATGCTTGTTGAGGATGAAGTTTTTGCGTAGAGTTTGATTGGCTGCTCCGCCTTCGTTATCCACAACAAGATATGGGAAGCACTTTCCTTTTCCACAAGTTGATAAACCTTTTTATCTACTTAAATTTAAAATGGTTTTGTCCCTGCTGTCTGAGAACAGATTGGAACCCAGTTGATAACCACAGATCTAGGTAATGTTCTTAAAACTTTTTTTTTTTTTCAAGTTTTGAAGCTGGTCAGTTGACAGGACAGGGTTATCCTTCAGTGTGTACTTTTGAGAATTTTTCAATATTAACAGAGCACCGTTAAATCAATACTCACAGCAAGAACATTTGCGTATTTCTTGTGCTTGCCTCTTCAGCACAGAGAAGACTGCAACACCAGCATTCAATAGATCATCCTTTGCACATCCATAAAAATACCCCTACAGGCGAAACCCATTCAGAAGCATCATATAAATTAAACAAAAGCTAATTAGGAAAGCGGTAAATAAAATGCATTATGTATTTTGTTATAAAACTGTGCTGTTTTATATCTACATGAGTTGGACAACTGCTTTCTTGAATGTCTTGAACAGCAAGAAAACACAAATAAAGGCAATAAATACCACAATGCCTTTGATGTTGACAGATTTCTCAAAATATATAACAGATATTTCATTCAGTCAATCTTGAAAGAGAAGCTGACAGGATCATAAAGGATCATCACGATCAGGCATGGAGGTTTATTTTATTCTATCAGAGAATGACTCACTGTATCTGCCAGAGTGCTGCACTTTAATACAACACTGCAGTTAGCAGGAGAAAAAAAAATGGTAAAATGTTTGCGTTTCACTAGGCAATGAATAGATGGTCTAGTTTATCACTGAGACTGTCATGTAATCACTGTAGCAAATGCCTTCCTAGAACACACGCACATTTATATGTTCGTCGGTGTACAAAAAAGAAAGTGCTTTTTCACCAATGTGACTTACAGGAGATGACGTGCAATTACAAGTACAATTGTCGCACTATTACTAATGAAATCATATTGTCTTTTAAAATGTAGTTAGCTACCGTCTAAGATATCTTTGAACCATGGAACCTCATAAGTGAACCACTACAAAATTTGAATGCACTACAAAAGCAACAACACAAAATAGTGTTCTAGACTAGTCTCACAATTTATTTCAGTAGAGTATGATGTTAGCTTGTTGCTAAGCTAATAGAATAACGCCGCGTTCACGCTATGTCGTAACCGTAATTATGAGATGACAACACGTGATGCTCTACTCAGAGCTGTTCACGTCCTCAGACTTGGAAGTATGCATTTCTATGGCAACACTATCAATGCCAAATTGAGTCTGCAGCAGTCACATGGTACAGTTGGAACTCTCAGAAAATTCCCAGTTTACAAGTTGTAATTACGAGTTCTACAAGTACGTGAATGCTTTTTACAAGTCATGTTATGTAATTGCTTTCTATTTGACTAAAACAAGTTATTATAAGACTGCTTAATTAAATTACACTCAAAACATGAATTGTTTTCTGCTTGTACAATTTACTTAAAATGAGCAAATGCAGCACAATACTTAATTTCTTTTCAAATTTAATTTAATTGCATTCACTTTATTTTGTAAAAAGGTTTACTTTGGTTAGTTCACCCAAAAATGAAAATTCTGTCATTAATTACTCACCCTCATGTCGTTCCACACTCGTAAGACTTTCGTTCGTCTTCGGAACACAAATGAAGATGTTTTTGATGAAATCTGAGAGCTTTCTGTCCCTCCATAGACAGCTATGCAAACATACAGCTGACTGCATCACATAAGTATCGCTGCGCCATTGAGTGTCTTAGCAACCACTCTTAGCAACGTAAACATATGTTTGTTCTCTATTGATTTTGTTCACTGAAGCTTACTGCATTATGTAGAAGAGTATTGTGAGAGAGATATCGAGTGACCGAGTGTCTTACCTGCATTCAGATTTAGCATTTTCCTTCAGGTCAGTCCTATGTTCATAATAAAAAATCCGTTTAAATGTCCGCTGCGATCTTGTCCTTTTAACATTTAATGGGTTTTCCTGTGTCCTGCTGACACTGACAGCACTAGTCAAAGCATTTGTCATTTGCGTCTTGTTCCGTGTTCACAACAAGTTTCAATGTAAAAGTCTTTATGACTAAGCGACTCCATGCTGCTATCTAATGGCATAATAAATGTAACTTCTGTTGCTGTTGCATGGTCAGGGACTATTTTTTCCAGCAGAAGGAAAGCTTTTAATGATTTTACTTCATGAAAGTTCCATTGATACATATTTTTTGGCTTTAATATTCACAATGTGTGGTAACCGTTTTATAAAAACAATAAGCCCCGTGAAGCCATGGTTTACAGTGAATTTATAACAGCTAAGGGGGTTTAACAACACCCTTAGCTGTTATAAATTCACTGTAAAACACGGCTTCTTGGGGCTTATTGCTTTAGTTACCCCCTCGTTGCTGAGAAATATAATGTAGTGAAGCTATTTTGTTAATGGCGTGGATAAGTTTCTGTGCTCCTGAATGTTTCTGTGTGTGCGCAGCGCAATCTACATGGTACAAATAGATATATGATATTATCTATAACGATTAGAGTTTTAGCATTGTTTAAAATCAACGTTTTTCAACGTCACAACTCTGTATGAACTAAAATTACAAGTTTTCTACTTGTAAATACAACTTCGCTTTGTGATTCGTAACTCTTAATTAGAATATTTCCGACTCCACCTGAAGGGCACATTACTCAGTTCCACTACACAAGGTATTTGATTTGAGTTATTTTGTAACTGCAATTCAATACCAAATCATATTGAATTAAACTACTTACCTACCTTTTGGAAAAGCCTTTCATGTTGGGAATGTACCTGAATGAATAAGTGATCTGTAAGTGATCTTATATATGTTTTACATTTATGCATTCATGCATTTTGCAGATGCTTTTATCCTGAGGAACTTGTTAGTGTATTCAAAGCATACATTTGTTTCAGGTTTCATATTCCCTGGGATTCGAACCCATGACCTTGGTGATGCAACTCCTAGTTTTTCTGAAAAACCTGTTTACATGCACCGCAGAATCACATTTAATCAGGCTTTCTGACAGGGTATCTGAAGAGAGAGGTCCCCAGACGGAGTGAACTGTTCTTTCTACATAGCGATATTTTTAATAGAGAACTCTGTAAACAAGGATGATCTGAAACGGTGATTTGAAACGGCCCAGAATGCTTTGTGTTTTTGATGCATGCCTCCACATCTATCGTGGAGGCCTGATAAATTGCTTAATGCCTTTTAAATCTGCCACTGCCATTGCACTGATACCATTGAGCTAGAGGAAATGTGTGGCACCCCAGTATGAGGAATTTATGAGTTTTGTCAGCATTCATTACGGCCATAGCCTCAAGGCAAAACAAAGGGAATTCAACTGTCTTGGCTCTCTGTTCCTCCTGTGGTTCCCCGGAGAGTTCAATGGCACACAGCGGTCAACCTGCGCACACAAACACACACACATACACAGTTTCACCAGTGGATAGGATTTGCGGTTCAGTGCTCTTATGTGCTACAGGGATCAGACTGAGCTGTGACCAGCCTGCACTACAGGGAAGCTTCAATCATCCAATATACCATCTCTCACATTTCCTTGTTTTGTATGATTTATGTTGGACCTAGAAAGATGGAAAAATCCTTAGAAAACCAACTGTCTGAATGGACTCTTTTCTTAAAGAGATCTCAGAATGTCAGAGTGCCGGAAGAGTTAGGGATGCGCAATATCTGTATCAAATATACTGTACTACCCTAACGAAAGCCAAATTTTTAACACTTTTTACTGTACCAGTCTTTTTTTATGGACCCTTGAACTTGTCAAATAGGACAATGCAAACAGCCGTATTGCGCCATCAGCCCATTTCACAGCGCGGTTTCTCGGCCGTCACAGAGGATGCAATGCATTAAAGCGGACTGTGATATTAGAGGTATACTGCCCTAAAAAAAGCCATCAAAAGATCTTTATTAATTCTTGCACATCCATAATCTTGTTTTCTTCATAGTAAAATGGCGTGAGCAAGCAAAAAATTCCTCTGCGCACATAAAAAGTTTCTTGCGCGCTTGCAGTAGTTTCACGTACACGTGAAAGTCTGTATACTTTTTATTTCTGCAAAGGTCCCTTTACAGTCTCCAATAGAGCCATTTAATTGTTTAAAAAAAAACCCAAACAAACAAGAAATTCACCATAAGAAATACTGTGACAATTTTTCCGGTATTACAGGATGATATATTGCTTCCTGTATATTTTACAACTTATAACTGTATATAATTAAGTAATGTAAACTACCAAAATCTGCTTTTTACCTTGAAATACACAGATAACCATGACTTAAAATTAACTTTTTTGCTCACCAGCTACTGTGGCTCCAAAGTTACTAGCCAGTAGTGTTGACAAAAGTACCGACTTTAATACCAAGTCGATATTAACATTTTAAAAATGTGAAACTTTGAGTACTGTTGAGCGGATTCTTAAATACCTCTGATTGGCCATTGTGTTCACATGCTCAACAGATACACTGTGTTCCAAATTATTATGCAAGTGACATATCAGTAGGATTTCAGTACAATAAACATTCAGATTTTAGTTTTTCTAAGAAAGTGTTTGTTTGTTCATTTATCCATGTCTTTTTAGATAACTGGTATCAATCTCAGACAAAATAATTTGCCAGGTCTACTTAGGTAAATGGAAACCCTATACTTAGAGGTTGTTCCACATTATTAAGCAAGTCACAGTTCTCATGCAATATGGGGAGGAAGAAAGATCTTTCTGAAGATGAAAAGCATGAAATGGTGCAATGTTGTGCAAAAGGCATGAAAACAACTAATATTGTGTGAAAACTGAATGCAGATCATAAGATTTGTGAGTGATTTGGAGCACAGCAGAACTCTTTCAGATAAAGGCTTATTAAGGAAAGTTCCTGTCAAAAAAATGAATTGTATTAAAAGGGCAGCTATAAAAAAGTTAGTGTTCAGCAGCAAACAGGTATTTGAAGCTCCTTGTGTCTCTGGAGTCTTGAGAACCTCTCCATGTTGGCTGGCAGTTGTGCGTAAAGATGCATCTCAGCCACCCCTAACCAAACCTCATAAAGAGAAACATTTACAGTGGGTGTAGAAATAAATTTTCAAACAGTTTTACTGTGGTGTTTTTTGCAGCATGGGATAGTGCATAGTGTATTGTATTTCAGAAGGCACTATCCTTCTTTTTATACCATAGCTGAAAATGGCCAGTTATAAACTCCACATATCTTGATGAAGTCATTTTGACACCTTAAAGGGACCTTCCATCTCACTTCCCAATATTCCAGCCCAAATCATCACCCGCCAGCTCCCTCCTGACGTCAAAGTCTTGTTGGAATGTGGTGGCCATTCACCAACCATCCAGAAATCCATCCATTTAGACTATCCATTGTAGTACATTCGTCAGTGAATAAAACTATTTAAAAATGAGTCTTCATGTATTTCTAAACTCACTGTAAATGTTTCTCTTTGTGAGGTTTGGTTAGGGGTGGCTGAGATGCATCTTTACGCACAACTGCCAGCCAACATGGAGAGGTTCTCAAGACTCCAGAGATACAAGGAGCTTCAAATACCTGTTTGCTGCTCAACACTGGCTTTTTTTTTTATAGCTGCCCTTTTAATACAATCAATTTTTTTGACAGGAACTTTCCTTAATAAGCCTTTATCTGACCGAATTCTGCTGTGCTCTAAATCACTCACAAATCTTATGATAGTTCAATAATCTCCATTCAGTTTTCACACAATATTAGTTGTTTTCATGCCTTTTGCACAATTTTGCACAATTTCATGCTTTTCATCTTCAGAAAGATCTTTCTTCCTCCCCATATTGCATGAGAACTGTGACTTGCTTAATAATGTGGAACAACCTCTAAGTATAGGGTTTCCATTTACCTAAGTAGACCTGGCAAATTATTTTGTCTGAGATTGATACCAGTTATCTAAGAAGACATGGATAAATGAACAAACAAACACTTTCTTAGAAAAACTAAAATCTGAATGTTTATTGTACTGAAATCCTACTGATATGTCACTTGCATAATAATTTGGAGCACAGTGTATGTCTGTGATTGGCTACATTGCTCAACGCTTCAAAAACATGTTGTAAATAGACATCAATGACGCTCTTCACCGAGTGCTTGCATAGATACACATGGGAGCGTTTAAAAGCAGGCGTCTACCTGCTTTCAAACGCTCCCATGCATTGATCATTGTAGCAATCACAGACACATACAGTATGTTGAGCGCGTGAACACAATGGCCAATCAGAGGTGTTTACAAATCCGCTAAACAGCGCTCAAAGCGTAACATTTTTAAAATTTCAGTACTGACTTGGTATCAAAGTCGGTACTTTTGACAACACTACTAGTCAGTCACAATTTTGACATCAGTACCATGAGGAAAAACTGCCGTATAGATATTTTTAATATTTTCACATAATTTGCCACCAGAGGCAGCTTAATGTGTGCGCACTTTGGGTGTGAGCCTCAACCAAACACCGAAATTCAACCCTTGTAACACCAACAATATCACCCGGAGCAAATGAAACGAGTGAATGAGGGGAGGCGGGTTTGTGTGTCAACTCACTGTTGGAGAGAAGAGAGCGAGAAAGCGCAGCTGGTATTGTGTATCTATTCTGTGGAAAATTAGTATTTGAAGCGCTATTTCAGTATCAATATGTATGGAAAAATCTACATTTTTGACACAACTACATTGCACTTAGTTTATTATTTCAGATGCCTTTTTAAAAGACTAAAATTTAAAAATGTATACATTGTAAAATTCAACCCGCCAAAGTGGCTAGTAGGAGAGACTACGTTACACACCACTGCTGAAATCCACCCACATTTGGAGGGCTGGCGGGTGTTAATGTCAAGCCCTGCCGATAACCACCGTGATAACACAGGTGGTCCAGTAAAAAGCCACGTGATGAATCAAATTCACTGCAAGTGGCCTGTTCATAAAACATGTCCAGTAGTCATATATAGACAGTGCCCAGGGTCATACACACAAAGACAAAACACCTGCAGGGTAACATGTGCACCAAAATAATGCAATAAATACTAACTAAATAACATAAAATTTAACATAAAACACCCTAATGTACATGACTGATAACAAAATTGAGAAGAAATAAAACTGTTTAAATAAAATATATGCACAGTTACCTCTGGGATTGTCCTTTTATTGCTTTTCACTGTAAATAATATGGTAATTCATATTTTTTATTTTATTTGCGAAAACCATAACTTTGATAGTATTTTGCAGTAAAATTACATATGATGCAATGTTCAACCATTTACAGTTTTTCACTGTATATGGTTATGTAACAGTTAACCAGGCTATACTGTAACATTTTGTCTTTTTTTTTAAAATGACAAACTTTTCATACAATGTACCTTTGCCATCAACTAATGCTCACATTAAGTTGATCTTTAAAAATTGAATCTCAAAATATACATTTTCATACTGTACATTATAATGTTGTGATGCCTAAATTGACTTTAAAATGAAAAACACTTAAAATTATTAACTTTTAGTTCTTTTTAATTTATTTACACAGTGGAGAATATTAATAACTGTAATCTTATACATTTAAAGTTGGTTATCAGTCATAAAATAAAAATAATTATTGGCCATAATTTTAATATTGATGTAAGGTATGTGACACCAACATTCAATAATCCATTAAATGAATTATTAATAATTATTGGAAAAAAAACAATTAATCTGAATTCATATGGGACATTAGCATAACTGTATGCTGTTTACAGTTGCCAAACAAAGTAACAACTCTACACATAGAATTCAGAGTCTGAACACTCTTCTTTATAAACTAGACAGATCCTGAGCAAGCCTTTTACAGTGATGTAAACTGAAATTTATTGATTAAAAATGAAGCCTGGGGATGCAAAAACACTGAGTCACATACAACAGCTCAGACAGGTACTCCCCAAAGCTTGTTATCATGCTGTTATACAATAACTCGCTGCAGAATTTGCTACCTTTAAGAACGTTAAAGTTGGCAGCCTGCCACGGATAATGATATCAAAAGTGAATTTGATGCGTGGAATTCAATCGTTGCAAAGAAAACTCGCTGGGAGATTAAAATTAGGTTCTAAATGCTATCTGTGGCTGCCTTAGAATGAGGATTGACATGAAACACTCGGAAAAAAGATGCAAATAGATTGAGCAATTAGATGGCATTCTGTCTGCTCGGTTACTGGTACTGCCATGGCAATACAGACAGGGCAGATAATGCACTACACTGTTCCAATCCCTGCACTTCTCTACTGTAATTTTCTGTTTATTTTTCCCTGGTTTCCTTTTTCTACACTGCTACAACTAGCACACAGCTATATGCTGCCATTCTTTAGTTAAGAATTCGATTACACTCAGCATTTAAACAGAGAAGTCTAGGCTTTGGTCTCTCAGGTCTGCTATGAATAGGGCTATTGATATGGATAGCTTCGCCTCTTTTTGGTGTTCCAGAGAAAAATGTGTATTTGTCAATGTAATTAATGAGTCCGCCAGTTCATAATTCTTGATAGTGACTGCTGAGTAAAAAGAAACCATAAACGAACAAAAAAAAAAGAATGTTTTTGTTGCAACCTTGAGCTACACTTGATTAAATTAGTGCTTGTATAGAACTGGATGTGGAACAAAAACATTTTGACTGGAATAGAGCTACAAATCACTGTAACAACTTGCAAAATTTTGGATTTTTTTTTAACAAAAGTGTTTCCCCATCCTCTTAAAAACTGTACCATGCTATAGTGACAGTATCTAATTGAAATAGTACTTGGTATTTTCTTCTAGTTGGCATACCATGATTCTGAATGATTATCATAAATACATTATACCATGCTTTTTACATAGTACTCCAAAGTATATCAGGGACTACCATGGTATTACATCCAACCATATCCTCTGCGCTTCTGCGTTCGTCATTGCATCATACATCGGGTCAGAGGTTACAAATCGATGCGCTCACTACATCACTAAATCACTTTGCTTCAGAAGACCTTTATTAACCCCCTAGAGCCATATTTTTTTGGGCTTCAAAATCTGGCCCCCTATTCAGTACCATTATAAATCTTGGAAGAGCCAAAATATTTTTGAATATATCTCCGATTTTGTTCATCTGAAAGAAGAAAGTCATATACACTTAGGATGGCTTGAGGTTGAGTAAATCATGGGACAATTTTCATTTTTAGGTGAACTTTTCCTTTAATATGTAATTATTTTGTGGATGGATGCATTTCATTGGGCTTCAAAATCTGGACCCCTATTCAGTACCATTATAAAGCTTGGAAGAGCCAAGATATTTTTGAATACATCTCAGATTATGTTCGTCTGAAAGAAGATTTATTTCTCAGATAACATTCACACTTAGGATGGCTTGAGGTTGAGTAAATCATGGGATAATTTTCATTTTTGGGTGAACTAACCCTTTAATATGTATATTTTGTGGAGTCATCTGCACATAGTTATTTATATTGGTATTGCAATTTATTATAGTAATATTTATGCAAATTGTAATGCAGACTGTTACAAAATTGTAAAAAAGACATTTAGTTAGACCATCAGTCAGCTCCAGCAAAGGATGTGAAAAGCAGGATCCATTTTGCATTTTGCTAACTTAAGATGACTGACGGGTTAATGCAGTAGAATGCAACAAAATGATTGCACTCATAAATCACTACAAATACTCATGCACAGATGGATGAGTATTCGGTGTGATTTATGGGTGGGCAGCTGGACAACTGCAGTGACATCACTATATTTTGCAGTGTCACTTAGGCCTATATTCTTCTTCTTTTTATAAAGGTTTCTATATTTATTATGTCTGGATCTATACTTCAAATATGTTTTTGTCTGAACATGCCATATGTAAGATATATTGGTGAGGAGGAGCTAATGAAAATCGTTTAAATCCTAGTCACCTCTGATAGTGGGTTGCGTTAAGGCTGCTCTCCCTCGCTTATGAACACAGGGGGCGCTGTTTGTGTGTGAAACACTGAAATTTAGAATGCGCTAGACTAGAGACTGGCTTGATTCACAAAAACCTTTTGACCAATTTATTCGTTTTGTTAAAAAAACGCACAAAAATGAAAATATTGTAAATCCTTTCTAAGATTTTTTTTTTTTATAGTGTTTTACTCACTTTGGAGATTATGAGCACGATAGATAGATTAAGTAGCATATCATGGGATAACTTAATAAAAGTAATATTTCGCTCAATGTGAATAAAACGGACACTTTCTGTAGGCTAATTGACAGATAACATGTTAGCAGAAGAATCGCATACTTTGTCTGCTCGCGCTCGTTTGTGTGTGTGTGTGTGCGTGCGCGCGCGCGTGTTTACTCCCTCCCAATTCTCCGCATCTCATGATCCTGTGAGCGTCTCTAGGTGATTTAGCGTCGCCAGTCCGAAGCAGGTGTTCAACATGGCGATCTCGGGACTCGGATCTCACTCTATTTCACTCTTTTTCTGCGTGGTTTTAGCAACATTTCTGCATAAAGGTAAGACAAGCGGAGCATGTATGAAAGCTTGTGTTTAGTATCGAAGCGAGAGCAGTGTGTAAACAACATGTAATACTTGCGCACGTCCCTGATGCTGTGCAAAGCGCTCATAGTTTACCTGCAACAGTCTGCATGGAAAAAGCTTTTACATGAAGAGTTCTTTAGCAGCACGTTTTGCTGTTCTGAATGGTGTTTTTGTTTGTTTAGCTGAAGAAAAGTACTGTCCAGATGCTTTACAGTAGGCTAACCCAGTGCTGCTGATGAGAGGGATGCAAGTCCTTATCACACAGCCCAGAAGTCAATACATGCTGGTGATCTGAAAGGATTAAACGAGTGTAGGGTGTCCTTATGTATTTAATACACGTGTAATGTAGATTTTAAACGAGTAACGCGCACATTGCAGAATAACACACACTTGCATCGACTTTATGGAGTGACAGCGGCATTGCGCGCACTTGTTTAATGTTTCTATAAACATACCGGCCATCTTCAGTTCTTTGTGTGATCTTATACGTACATTGTCATTTTACCGATTTGGCTAATGTTGCGTTGGTGTTGTTAAAAAGACTGTTTTCGGCTTAAGGTAGTTTTCCAGCCTTACATGGGAATCGCTCCTCTGTTAGAGCACGCTGTGAGATTCGCTTATGGCAAGCTGTGTTAACATTTATCACTTATAGCTACTAGCTAGCTCCACTTTAATGTTACTAGCAGGCCTACTTATTTTAATTACTACTAATCCAATGGTGACTACTATCTTTTTTTTAATGGTACAGCTATTCATTAGATACTACCAGGAAGTGAGGGAGTGGAAAAATCAAGTGTAATACCAGTTTATTCTGACCTTTGTCTAATTGACAGATTTTTATTTTTTTTTATTTTTTTTGACAGGTTTCTTTTTCTTATCTCTTTCTATAACAAATGATATGCACTGCTGAACAATAACCAATAATGTTTAATGTTCTATAATATTTTTATTATATTTTCCTAATGACAATTTTATAATTGGTTTATGGAGCCTTCTTACGAACACTTGTGCATTAAGGTTTTATACAATGTTAAAAAAATGTGTTTTTTTTAAAGCCACTTAAACACTTAATGAGGCTTTTTATGACAGAATAATTCAGAAAATGTATTTTATAATTTCTACTGTAATAAAGGGTATGTCATTATACCTGCATATATACTTTATTGTTATGAAAATACCCCGGGATAGCTTGAAAAACACACATAAACCATATATTGTTGCAATAATGTGGTTATTGTATTCACGTTTTTATTCAGCTACGGCGATAGATGGATGCCTTTGTCTAGGGCTGCTCTAGTCAAGTAGCCCAACTATTTCATCATTATTGAGATCTGTCATATCACCCTGAAGCCCAAGACTGGTTTCCCACTGAAGCTAAGCAGGGTTGAGCCTGGTTAGTACCTGGATGGGAGACCTCCTGGGAAAACCAGCTTGCTATACGGTGCTTGTTACACTATACTGTAACAAGCACTGTCCTTTGAACAAGATGTTAGGTCCTGACCGAGGTCCTGACTCTCTGTGGTCATTAAAAAGCCCATGGCACTTCTCGTAAAGAGTAGGGGTGAAACTCTGGTGTCCTGGCCAGATTCCCTTCATTGGCTTTTATCAGTCATGGCCTCCTGATAATTCCCATCCTTTGATTTGGCTCTATCACTATCTCTCTCCACTATCCACCGGTAGCTGGTGTGTGGTGAGCGCACTGGCACCGTTGTTCTGTGGCTGCAGTCGCATCATCTAAATGGATGCTGCACACTGGTGGTGGTTGAGGAGAGACCCTTGTTCACTTCTGACTAGGTTTTGTTAGTTTTACTATTAACTGTTTATTATGTAGTTATGTAATTTTAGCTATTTAAATAGTTAAAGTGACTAATAAATAAGTGAAAGTGCCTAATGAATAGTTAGTTGTTAAACTGGTCAAAAGTGTAAATACTAATGGAAAGTGAATAGTTTATATCTGAACAACAGATAACTACTCGTCACTATCAGGAAAGTGATTCTTGGCAAAAGAAGAAGTGAAATTGAAAAATATACTGTCAGTATTGGATTGCTTGCTAGTAATAATAGAATATACTATTCTACACTAGTATACTATACTTGTAGCAAAAATATACACAAGTTAGCTTTAAGGAATAAATGTTAAAATGGCTTGCCACATTAGCTCTTTCTGCCTGCCATCCATCAACAGGTTTTCTGCAAGATATTGGCTTTTTATTCTGTGTTCTATGAATGAGATTGCTGTATTCTGTTTAAAAATTGAAGTTTTTTATATTTCTGATATTTTGAGTGATTATACCCGATTTATTGATTGATAAAACCCCATTTGTAATAGACGTTAGTTTGTGGATGCTGATATTAACAACAGAGGCTTTTCGTTGTGTGAAGGATGCTTTTGTCTGAGGCAAGAGGTATATATAGGTTTTCCTTTAGAAGACTTCAAAGCCACTTGTCTTCCTGTAAGTGCTCTTGAATCCTCGTATAACCACCTAGAATATTGTGTAATGCAAAGACATGCTATTTGCTGGGGATGGATTTTGCCCATCCATTCCACCATCCTATACTTCCAGGTGAAATACTTTGGGGAAGATGATATGTCCTGCTATGTGACATGATAAACTCCATCTAAAATGATTTTAAACAGCATGTTTTTTTTCCTACTTCTTATGACCTCATATTTATTTAGTGACAACATGATGAATTTAAATTTTGAAATGTTACATTTAAACATAAAGTATACAGTTTCCCTTTTGCATTCATATAACTTTTAATCCTGAATAATCCTGATGTCTGCATCAGCTACCCATACATAAATGCTAGAAAGCAGCTAGTCATCTTCGTTCAACAGGCAGACTGCAGTTAACAGCATGAGCTGACAGGAGAACTGCATTGGCTTGAGAGGGAATGTATATTCTCTTAGAAGAAATAATAGAGATAATAATAATTCTGATATGGGACAATTCTCACTGGCAAACAATACTTTCGTAATGAGATGGGATATTCATGTAAATTGCCTCATGTCAAGGGTAATTTTCAGTCTGCGTGACTCACAGGTAGAGTTTCCATCAGTGCGAGAGGCTCGAGTTGTAAATATTAGAAACACACTGCAGCTTTTGCATAATTCACGATGCCCTGTGATGAATGTTATGGAAGATGAATGTCCTGACACTCCCCACAACAATCAGCACTAATTTAAAACCCTCTAAAAATCAAACGAGAAACCTTGTAAAACATACCCTCAGAGAAAAGACTGAGAGAAAAAAAGCTCATATATGACACATGCTCATATGTCAGAGGAACTGCATTTAAAACCATTTGTGGGGAAATTTCTGCACTTTTCTGCTGAGATTATACATATTTGTTTCCTCAAAATGGCCTGAATCCCAACAAACTGTTGATTGGAAGTAAATTAAAATGCTTTCCCTTGGTGCATTAACTTTCTAAGATTGTTTGTTAGAATTATTTTCTTTTCTATTTAAAGCGAAGAATTTATAGCTCATTAGATTTACATTATCCCTGCTTAATAAGCCTTGTGCTGATTGCTAAATAATGCACAGCACTACATTATGCTTCTACCAGATGCTAAAGTTGCCGAGATGGAAATGTGAGAGAACTTTCCATGGAAGCGAAGATGATGATGTGCTGTGTGAAAATGATGTTGCCCAGCACAATTATGAGATTTTTTTTTTTTTTTTTGCAATGTCATTAAGGGACTTGAATCAGAATAACCTCATCTTGCATCAAAGGAGTCTTTTTAAGATGAAGTTCAAAGCAGGCTTTAAAATTATGTAATTTTGAAAGCTCAACAATTCTGCTTCATTTTGTGTTTATTTCATCAAATATACGGACCGTATTTGAATATGAGTTCGCAATCTGTTAGTTGACTCCATTGGGGTTATTGCATATTGCTCATCCACTTATGTAACTTCACAACAGAAGCCTCTCTAGTGAGTCAACACCCAAGTACAGGGGATGATGTGAAGCACTGCGAAGACCTTTCCTGTCTTAGTTTTCTGTTTATACCTCCGTATTACTAAACATCAGAGCTGAAGTATCCTCTTGTCGGTACTAGACTGTGAGCAAAATGATGCTTGAAGCCGATAGACTATCGTTTCTGTAGGACAGATACCAGTTGAGCGCTATGCAGCAGCACACAGTCAATTAGTGGTAACAGATTGAAGGAAGCCCCAGTGGAGAGAGAATGCTTCATTCATGACACTGCTGGAGTAATGAGAGTGGAATATGATGAGGGGAGGGGGTTCCTGTCTTCTGTGATAAATATTGTCATTGTTCTCATTCTGCCCTGTCTTTCATGGACTGAGCTCATTGTCTGTCCTAGTTGGCAGAATTGTTTTGGCACAGACCATGAAAAAAATCAAATTATGTTGTTTTTCAGGGGACAAAGTGCACCGCTTGCTTGATTTACCAGCCGCTGAAGAGCTGCAGAAAGCTTTGTAGCATTGCAATGCTGTTGACACAATTGACCGGTTTTAAACTGTGCTTGTCATATTGGGAGAGATTTTGAATTATGCCACCTTTCAAATGTATTAGTGTTTTGTTTCCAATATCTTTCTTATAATATAATATAATATAGGCCTGGTTTCACAGACAGGGTTACATTAAGCCAGAATTGGGCCTTAGTTCAATTAGGACATTTAAGCAGCTTTTATAAATGTGTCTTAGGAAAAAATATTAGTGGTGTGCATCTATAGAGAAAACAATAGCACGGAGTCACTGATATATTTTAAGATATGTCAGTCCAAGTTACCTTCAGTTAAAACAGCTCAAAATGCATTTTAGTCTGGGACTAGGCTTAAAGGGTTAGTTCACTAAAAAATGAAAATTCTGTCATTAATTCCACACCCGTAAGACCTTCGTTCATCTTCAGAACACAAATTATGATGTTTTTGATAAAATCTGATGGCTCAGTGAGGCCTCCATGAACAGGAAGATATTTAACACTTTCAGATGCAGAGAAAGGTACTAAAAACATATTTAAAACAGTTCATGTGACTACAGTAGTTCAGCCTTAATGTTATGAAGCGACGAGAATACTTTTTGTGCACCAAAAAAAACAAAATGACGACTTTAATCAACAATATCTAGTGATGGGCGATTTCAAAACACTGCTTCATGAAGCTTCGAAGCTTTACAAATCTTTTGTTTCGAATCTACGGAGCCCCGCACATGAGATGCAAGAAAAAAAATTAAATCGTGCGCACGATTTAGTAAACCGAGGGAACGAAATAGTAAATCGTGCGCACGTTTTAGTAAATTGAGGAAACTAATTAGTAAATCGTGCGCACGATTTAGCCTACTATTTTTTTCCTGCATGTCATGTCTGGGGCTCCGTAAGAATCAGTGGTTCAGAGTGCATATCAAACTGCCAAAGTCACGTGTTTTTAGTAAACGAGGCTTCGTTACGTCATAAGTGTTTCGACACGTTATAAAAGTTCAGTGGTTCACGTGACTTTGGCAGTTTTTTTGCTGCACAAAAAGTATTCTCCTCACTTCATAACATCAAGGTTGAACTACTGTCACATGAACTGTTTTAAATATGTCTTTAGCAGCTTTCTGGGCATCTGAAAGTGTTAATTATCTTGCTGTCAATGCAGGCCTCACTGAGCCATTAGATTTTATCAAAAAAATCTTAATTTGCGTTCCGAAGATGAACAAAGGTTTTAGGGGTGTGGAACGACATGAGGGTGAGTAATTAATGACAGAATTTTCATTTTTGGGTGAACTAAACCTTTAAGCCCATAAGCCTTTAATATAATATACAAATAGTATTTATATTATTAGTATTTATATTATTAGTATTATATAGTATTTATAGTATTATTATATTATATTATATTTCTTATAATTATTATTATCTTTGAATTAATAAAAACTAAATTAATAATAATTAATAAAAATAGTATGATAAAATTATTTATTATACTTCATATATACAGTATATACAGTATTGTGTTCATCGTTTCACCCCTATCGTGTAATATGTTTCAAATATAATTAATAACAAATTAAATTAAATACAAATTGATTCTGTTCCTGGTCCTGTCATGGATAATTAAAAAAAAATGAATTATTTTTTTCTTTGAAAATATAGCATAGCATAGTAATTTTTCAACCACCTGTCATTCAGAGATCACTATTTATTATCCTAACAATTCATGATGGATAAAATCATGCCAATTCACACTTTTCTTTTTCTCATGGAAATATATCACATTATGGAAGCAAAATAGGTTTCGATTCATGTTATCCTCAAATAATAACTGAGTACAAATCATTTGCTCTTCATCCTTGCTCTCCTTGTTCCCAGAAACCCATAAAAACAGATTACAGTTTCTTCCTATAATGTGCTGATAGGTGTTTAGGTTCTGTTTACAGCTTGCGTGTTTGCATTAGACTCGTGAAACATATTTTTATACGTGTTATCATGACCTACTTCATCTCACCATGCTTAGAGAGTTGTTGTGAAAAATGTTCAGAAACATATGAATGGTGACATGCCCCCAAAGCTCAATGAGATGTGACCCACTTACAAACAGAGCTGCTGATAGAACCTATAAGGTCTCAGCATCATCTCCAGAGACCCCTGCGTTTACTCAGTCCCTGTTTTTGTGTTGGTCTCATGAATGCTAGAGAATACGGCTTCTCTTCCTCCATTTTTCTTCCAAAAATCCATCGCAGTCCCAATGTTTTTAATATTTAAACTGGCGAGATGCAAGCTAGTTAGAAACCACATTGGCATCGTCAATGCAGTCTCAACTGCTGATCACATCACCATCGATCACTTGAGACGTAGAGTGGGACTCCAGCTGTCTGAGTAAGAGAGAGTGACCAATCAATAGAACGTACAGATGGCGGCTCAGAGGGGAGGTGCTATTCAATTGAGCTGCTAAATACTTAAGAATGTCAGGACGCTGGATACTCGCAGTGGTTGATCTCATCACCTAGAGCAAAACGAGGTTCTGGGATAGCAACATCTGTCTGCACAGTCATGCTAACATCCGGTTGTGCTTTATTGGGATCATTGCTGTGGAATGAGCGTCATTGATTTGCACTGTTAAAGGTGATGCTTGGCTCTTTTTTTTTTTTTTTTTGGTAAAATCGAAATATTCCAGTTTAATACAGAAAACTACAAGTGAGCCATTTGTATGTTAACCCCCTCCTAATAAATTCCAGCACTGTGGCTCTGTAGTGCTTTCAGAACATTGCTTTATTTGTTTAAGTATCCTGACACAGCAACTGTGGCTCAACCAATGGTATGAGTTTGAGGGCAGGGCTATCTGTTTGGCTGACTAATTACAGCAGGAATTATTTTTCACTTCTGTTTGGTGTTGTTAGCAGTGTTATTTTTGTATTATTTATATATTATTTTAGATTTTATTATTTTTTTATAATATTAGAAATAAAGATTAGAAATATTTATTTTATTAATTTTATTTTGAATTGCTTTTATTTTTTTTTAAATTATTATTATTGTTATTATATTTTTAATTTTACTTTAATTTTTAGTAATTTTGCTAGATGCTTTTGACTTTTTTTTTTTAAACATTATTTTTTAGGTTTAATTTATTTTATTTCAGTTTTAGTTGATTTATTCCAAGTTAATAATTGTAGTGATTCTACTTAAATTTATTTCAGTTATTTGCCAAGGCAACATTTCTGTGCACAAGAAACTTTTTTGCATGCTCACGAGAAACTATTGCATGTGCACGAGAAACTTTTCATGTTTCCGGTTTATGTATACTGTGACCTATTTCCTTTGTTCGTCACTGCCATTTTACTATAAAGAAAAGAAAACGAGAGTATGGATACGCATGAATTAATAAAGATCTATTTGCTCAAAATTTGGCTTTCATTAGAGCAGTAAACCTCTAACATCATGGCCTTATGTCTGCTTTAACGCATCCTCTGTGATGGCCAAGAAACCGTGACATGAAATTTGCTGATGCCGTAATATATGGCTGTGTACATTGGGCTGATAAAAAGTGCTCAAATTTTGGATTTCATTAGAGCAGTTCGTCTAGTACGAGGCTGAATCCAGCTACTTATTCGTTTGTCATTTGTTGAAGCGTGTATAAATATACTGCCCTAACGAAATCCAAATTTTGATCACTTTTTTACTATACCAGTGTTTTTTTTTAATGAACCATTAAACTTAGCATATAAAATGCGCACTGAGCCACCTACTGCACCATCAGCCCATTTTGCGGAGCAGTTTCTTTGTTCTGCATTAAAGCGGACATAAGGCCATGATATTAGAGGTATACTGCCCTATAATGAAAGACAAATTTTGAGCAAAAGGTTCTTTATTAATTCATGTGCATCCATACTCTCGTTTTCTTCATAGTAAAATGTCAGTGAACGTGTGCATGTGAAAGTCTGTATCATTTTCATTTTTGCAAAGGTCCCTTTAGGGACTCTGTACTCATGCAATATTTATATTTTATTTCAGATTTATTTCTATTAACAAAAATGGTTGTAATATTTGTAACTTTAGTTAATGATAATAACCCTGGTTGCTAGAGCGGTGTTTTTTTACTTTATTTTGTTTTTTTAATTGTAAATATACTCAATGGCTACGTTCACACCGTCAGTTTTTGGGACTGACGAACGCGTTTGGTTACAAGAGTGAGTATCAAATGTCCCGTTCACACAGCAACTTATAGTAGTGTCTCGAATACTGTCTGTAATACGTAACTGTATTAAGGACTCAAATACAGGACTGACAACTGTATTCTGCTGCTGTGTGAACGTGGCCAATATTTATGTTATGTTATATTGATACATTTTTAGTCAGTTTTACTAGACATCCAATTTTGGGGGGCTAAAATAAATACCATATAACCTGAGCTCCTGAAATTAATTGCACAGTTTTTGCCAAGATGCCTCAATGGTGCATAAAAAAAAGTTTTTAAAAGGTTTAACTTTGCTCAAAAGCTCAGTGCTTTCTTTATCCTATTGAGACACACTCTCTTAATTACTGTAACAATAGGACTTTAAGTTATCATTTGTCACAGTTGAATCAGGACAATGCACCCCAAGCAATCATATTAATTCAACCGAATCAGCCATCTATTGATCGCCGGTCCAGTGGGAGAAAGGTGTCTGTGTAATGAAGCCCCCTTTGTGGTTGATTGAGGAAAGGCACAGTATCAAATGCTTCAGATTGAATCTCCATATATATCCTCAAAATAGCATGATGGGAGTTTTTTTCCTTCCTTCGCTCAGGTTTTCCTGTTGCACAGGCGTTTGTTAGGCACGACGTGTTATTAATGTCACCTCAAAGCATTAAGAGCAAAGCTAAAACCTCACGCTTGCGGTAGCTATTAAAGCTCGAATATGAGGTGAGAGCCTGTTTCATCCATTTAAACAGATGTTAACATGATGTAGCATGTCTCTGTGAAGGTCTCTGAACAATATTCCAGCTCTTTTCACAGAGACGGGTTAATGCAAGAGAACCATTCGGATAATAAGCACTGGAAGGTGTTGTAGATCAATGGTTCTCAGATGGTTTCACTTTACAACCCAGATTTTTACATTTTGCAAGTGATTTTGTGCAGTAAAATTGTTTATCATAAATGGTCTTAAACCAAACAATGAAGTTAATTAAAATGATAATTACCTCTGTAGGCCCAAAAGATTTTCATAAATGATGATTACCATGACATGTTGTACATTGGGATGGAAAAAAATGACCTTTTTATTTGCATTTATTTTAATAAAAGCACAGCCTTGATGTCAACAAAAGCATTATTTTTTTTTTTTTTTATCATATTTTCCCTGATAAATGTGACCTTCAGAATAGACTTAAAACCATATCAGTTAAGGACCATTGTTGTAGACCACAGAGGTGAAGCCTTTCCCTCATTTGATAATGATAATAGTAACAAAGAATATGATGCTGTCACTTCAATAAATCAGGTTTACCTTCATATTTTCCCGTTTGATGAAAGTCTGTGATGGTTTCAGAGAATCAGATGGGATTAAAAAGATAAACATCAGGATCTGAGCCGTCATGCTTTGGCTCAAAATCTCTTTTTTCTTTTCTTTCTTTCTTTTTTCTTTTTTTTTTTTGTGTGTGTGTTTATAGTACTTTACGTCTGTACAATAGGAATGTGATCTCTCTCCTCTACACATCAGCTGACAAGTTATTTTCTCATCTGGAGCTTTGATCACTCCACACAATAGCAGCATTTAATGTTATCTTAACAAGGTCATCGATTTGTGTGATACATTTGTGTAATACAAGGACAGGGATGTTATACAGTGAAGTAACAACAGCACAGTTTGAGTTAATTTGTAGTTTGTTTTTCAAATGTTGTATTTTTTTTGTGCAACATTTTCATAGTATCTTGATTGTAGTTGAACACAGAGCTGCAGTGATAGATGTGGTAACTGGATGACAAGCTTGAGAAATATCAGGAACTAAAGGAGAAGCTAGAGAGAAAGTGACAAGCCAGAGCCAAAGTAGATCCACTGCTGATATGGGCTCCTGGCACTTGTGCTGGAAAATGGTTTTAACAGACACCAGGAAAAACTCAATATCTCAATCTAGGAGAGTGCAACCTAAAGAACATCTAAGATACTGAATCCACTTGGTAGGATTGAGGGGAAAAAAGGCTGTGAAAGGAGGTTTTCTGTATTGCTCATTTTATATAGCATATACCTTTATAATGGCATTGTGTGTGTGTGTGTGTGTGTGTGTGTATATATATATATATATACATATACAGGGCTTGACCTTAACACCTGCCTACCTGCCAAATGCTGTTGGATTTCAGCAGTGGTGTGTAACGCAGTCACTCCTACAAGCCACTTTGGTTGAATTTTATATATAATATATATATCTTCAGTTGTAGTCTTTTAAAAAGGCATCTGAAATAATAAACTAATTGCAGTGTACTGTCAAAAATATTGTTTTTTCATTACACATCGATACTGAAATATCTGAAAAGCTTCCAATACTCATTTTCTGCAGAATAGATACATGATACCAGCTGTGCTTTCTCGTTCTCTCTTCTCTCCGACAGCGAGTTGACACAAACCCACCTCCCCTCACTCACTCATTTCATTTGCTCTTGATGAATATTGAATAAGGGCTTGAATTTCGGCGTGGGATTGCGTGTATTACTAATAATTTTACTCATTCTCACAGATTTTGTGCTTACACCCAAAGTGCGCGCACATAAAGCCGCCTCTAAGAACTAAATTGAGTTCTTTTTCGCTGTTTATTGCACTTAAACAGTTAAATACACATAAAATAATGTCAAAATGCCGGTCTTGGTGAGTACCCGTGTAAACACAGTCAGTTATGTTTTAAGTAAACGTAAACAGTTGAAAATGAAAAAAAACATGTGTAACAGTATAATGGATCCATGTGTCAGGTCTTAAAGTGACAGCAGCCTAATATACCTTCTGCCAAATTATGAGATAAAATTAGAAATATCTATATGGTAGTTTTCCCCGATGGTATCAATGTCAAAACCGTGGCCAGTGAAAATGCTGAGTGGCTAGTAACTTTGGAAAACCACTTGCCACAGTGGCTGGTGTGCAAAAAGTTGTATGTCAATAAGGGTAGGGTAGTACTCTGGGTTCGGCCAAATTCCAAGCTTGGAGCCCTCCCCTTGGACAGCACGCCAAATACGCATAACCTTTTATTCCATCTGAATATGTAGAAGTGCAAACTTGTGAAATTATTCATTCATTAAATATGCTTTTAATAAAGGATGGAGATTTCAGCACCTGGGCAAAAGTAATATTGGCTGGGGCTGTTTCTGAGCAAGATACTTAATTGATGGAATATGGTGGAGTAAGTACAAACCTGAAATTTTCTAAAATATAAATATGTATTTAGGGTAACTGTGGTATTAGGGGAATAATTATCTCTGGACTGTTATACATTACAATTTTGAATGAGTAGTAAATTTTCAATAATTCAGAGGTCCATCATCAATTATTCCTTACATATGAAGCACAGATGCTTGTAGAAGTATTTTTTTAACCATTAATTTTAATTAAGTAAAGAGTGCTACATTATGAATTGTTGATGTTTAATGATACAGAAATATTTGCTAAAGGCATAAAGGTCTGTTAGAATAGAGTTTCAGCATATAAACAGGGATCGATGATGCTTGAGATGAATAAAGCAGTCAAATGACATTGAAGTGCAGCGTTGTAAGAAAGTAGAAAGTATTCTCTGGGAGTGAGGGACAACATTTATCCATTTGCAATTTCATTCAAAATAAGTAATAACTATGTGTGTTGCATTGAGAATTGCGAATGATTCATGCCACATTAACGTTACATTAGGCAACAAGTGTGACGCAGATGCTCAAGAGCGCTGACTGGCCTTTGTGAAACAATGGTTAATTCCTCATGACAGGGAAGAGGTTATCTTAGCCTCAGTAATTGGTTTGCTGCCATGGAAGTTGGATTATTTGTAAAACCTCATTCAGAACCTCACATTTTATCAGTCGTGTGGCACAGACAGAAAAAACGTTGCCGAAAAAGGGAAGGTTATAACAGATGAATGAGGACATTGAAAGTACTGGAAGTCTGCATAAAAAGATTTACAAATAAAAAAACATTTTTATTTGATTAATTTTGTGAATTTGAGTTAAAGTTTTGTTCATATGTTTCTTATGATCATTACTTGATTTGATAGAAAGTATCATTTGATAAAAATGATATTTGTGTGTTAAGTTATTTTAAACATGTATTTTTTCAACAGCTCCTTATTTCTCTTTGCTCATCTTTTAAGAAGCACATTTATCTTTTCTGCAAACCAAAAATTGCAACTGTCTGACCATGAAGTGTTAGATAATTAAAGTTCAACGCACACGGTCATCCAATAACTGGTAATTAAATCATTTGATGAGATTTGTTCGGCCGTCACAGCTTAAGCATATTTGTTTATTCATGGTTGGACAAGAGATTTGACATACATAATTTACTTTGTGAATTTTAGATCTGATATTTAGATGTCTTTAGTCTGGTATTAACATCATAAAAAGATTCATTCTGACAGCTATTTGTTCCCACTTGAACTAGGTTTAAGTTGCTGGAACAAGGCAATTATCTGTCCTGTTTTTAGATGTAAGGAATGGCTATTATTTTATTTTATTTTATTTTTTTAGGGGCCAAGCCTCAAAGGTTCATAGGCACCTACTGTCATTGTTAGTTATCCAATTATTATAATTCTTCTTCTTCTTTTCTTCCGCTCTTGAGTCTGTTGCAGCCCATAGAACTGCTTGTGGGAAAATGATGAAATTTGGCACACAGATAGACAGGAACCACAGCAAATTTGGAGTCTCTAACTCATTCCTCTAACACCACCAACTGTCCAAAGTTGCATTCATATTTACACTAATAACTTTTGAACCACAAAGGCTGATTCCTTGGCTCAAGACGATTTGATTGCATTTTTCGTCATAAACATTTTTCCACCGAAAACCTACTTTTTCTGATTCATCGTAGATGGTTTGTTCAATTTTCACCAAAATTGGCTCATATCATCTTCAGACAGTGCTGGCATAAAGTTGTTAAAAGCTTTTTGATAAACCAAACTGTTCTCGAAAAACACATGAATGAAATGGACAAAGAGCACATCAAAATGAAGCTATATCTCTGCAGCGCTTTAGCGTATTAAGACAAATCTTGGTACATCATTTTTCCGATCACTGGTCTCTTTTAATTTAGTGCAGCATACTGAGTCAAAAGATATCCAATTTTCCCATATTGGCTGTTGGCTATTTTAAATTTTGTCAAAAAATCCTGTATTTTACACAAATGCATTAGCATATTACAAAACTTGGTATGAATTGGTATGGAATCACCACCATGCCCTGAATGTACTCAAAAGGTTTTGGAACAGTGCTACCTTGTGGTCAAAATTTGTAATGAAATTTTTAAAAATGCTAATAGCATTTGATTAGTTTTGCCTGTTTTAATGAAACTGGTCTTGAGATTCCTACTGAGAACAATAATAGCTATGCAATAGTTTTCGAAATTGCTGCCCGCCATTTAGAATTTCTTTGAAAACCTACTTTTTTTCAAACTCCTATTAGACTGTTGGTCTGATTTTGGCCAAAATCAGCTCAGAGCATCATGAGACCATGCCGGCAAAAGGTTATTAATTGGATTGACCAAACCATTTTTGAATAACGCATCAATGAAATTGATGGCATGATGCCAAGCTGATTCTAAAGCTGCAACGCTTTGGCATATTGACTCCAAACTTTGTATGTGTCATTGTCATCTCACACTGACCACAGAATATCAATTTGGTAACAGCGCCACCTGTTAGTCGAAAGACATAAGCCATTAAATCATTACTAGTTACTGTATTTATGATTTCTCTGCTGTTTTGCCTTACTTTGATTACTCATTGTTGCAGTTTGTCTGATGCTCCCAGCCATGCTTAATTGCATATTTCCTTATTAAGCTTTTTTTTGTGCTTGGCCCCTTCATTGCTGCTTATTATTTTATTTTCACTATACTAAATCCTGTGTCTTAATAAAAAATGTCTATTTCTATAGAAAATATGCAATTGCATTCATGTCAAAATAGCTATATATTTTAAAAGTGATGGCAGTGTGTGGTGGGGTGGTCACGTGTTTTTGATATTTCTCCCGAAAAATGACATATAGTAAAAATGAACGTGGCTGTAGAAGGTTTTGATTTTTAGGTTTTAGTTGATATGAGCATGGCATTAATCGTTATGGAAAACAAAAATCTAGTAGGTATTTTTTTCACCACAGTAATAACATTTTGTTTGGTATAAAAGGTTACTGCAATTGTTATCCGTATGATCTTCCACTTAAAGTTTAATGCACACAGCGGACCTTTGCCTCATTCTTTATTGGCCTAAATTGGTTAGTTAGTATAGCTATTATTATGATGAATGACATGTTTTAGGTGGCGTGGGATTTCTGTGGTGCAAGGTATTCCTTGTTCAGTGATTATGTATAATTATGCATGATGGTTCCAGAGACACAGGGGGACATCAGCTGCAGACAAAATGTATGTTTGTTTTTGTCTCCTGCTATTTGTCTTGTGCGAGTCAGTCACCTTCCATTATTCATTATCTCTCTTAACTGACATCAATTCAGTCTCTCTCAGCGAAACATCTCTGTCCTTTTGATCGCTTTGTGTGCCTTTCTGGTGCTATCAGAGTTTTACAGTGGTCTAATTATGGTGCATTAAGCCATCACAGTGACATATCAGCTTGTCACCGTATGCAGAGTGGTGTGACGGCACCGTTCATTGTTTCTTTTAATAGTTGTCCGAAAAGGCTTGTGAGAGGGCTTGTGTTCTTTCGCAGATGTAATTAGAGGCAGAATTTATGGGAGCTATCAGGCTTTCAGTCAAGCACAGCCTATTTGAAGGTGACATCAGGATGTATTGCTCTATGATGTAAACATCCTGTCAGAACCGAGCCGCTTGCCGGCGGGCTGTCACAACCCTTTTAGAGGGGCTTGTCTTCCCGAGCCTTTTAAATCATTATCAGTCCCACTGGTTAGTTCACATGATGTCTAATGTATACTAAATCCCACACATAGACCCCTCAGAGTGACTTTGAATCTGTCAAGGTGCAGAGTAGGGGAGGGTGGGGTAAGTTGTGCCACTTTTTGCTTAACTTGTCTTCTAGGCAAGGAGTAATTAGTTAGTAGTCAAACAAATATGTCTGGGGCCATAGAAATTTGTTAGGTGCAAGCCAACCCAAATGTTACAGGAAACGTAACAATTTTACAAGGTGGCGATTTTGTATGAAACATACGATTTTTAGAAAACAGTAAGCAGGAAGGTCCTCTCCTAACCCCACGCGTAAACTTAACCACCACTGGGGAGTAAGCAGATAATACATTTTTAAACCTTTTTTTTTAAAGATTTACGGAATTTAATTAATAGTAAAATTCCATCAAATTGAATTGAATAATCCTTACGTATTTGAATTGAATAATTGAAAAATCCTTAATCAGTTATTCAATTAAAATACATAAGGATTATTCAATTCAATTTGATTTAATTTCACTATTAATTAAATTGAGTAAATCTTAAAAAAAGACATTTTTTTTGTGTATGAAAACGTACAAATTCATATGAATTAGCCACCCACCAAAACATAAAATAATTATGAATTGCCATGAGATTATGTTGGGTTAGCTGTGTCATGTTGAGGGACATTATTAGGAAATATGAACATTTCAAATATAATTATGAACATCAATGAGGGGAAACAAAATTTACTTTTGTATGATGCCATATATTTTTTGCTGCATATTATTCACATTTCCATAAATCAGCAGGAAATGGTTTAATGCAATGAGAGAATTTTAAACATTTTGTAGAATTTGTATTACTATTAAAAAAGTATAAAAAGGTATTATGAAAAATTATTTTTTATTAATTAAAAAAATTCAAATATTTATAATTTATAATAATTAGAATGCTTATTGAGCAGCAAATCAACATATTAGAATAATTTCTGAAGAATCATGTGACACTGAAGACCGGAGTAATGATGCTGAAAATTCAACTTTGCCACAGGAATAAATGACAATTTTATATATATTACTAAAGAAAACAGTTATTTTAAAGCTGCAGTCCGTAACTTTTTTTGGTTAAAAATGATCCAAAATTAATTTTTGAGCAAGTACATATCCAGCCAGTGTTCAAAACCATCTCCTTATCTTAGCTCGATTCACAACGGTAACCTTGTAATAATGTTTTATAATAAGAGCGATCTGGTGGATTTCCGCGGGAAATTCGAGCATGCAGCAGTTCGTCTTTGCGTCATTACGTCACGTCTGTAAACAGAGTCCAGGCTAGTCGGCTTTATCATGTGAGGAGGATGCTGCTTTTAGCGGATCATTTATAGCCTGTTCTCACAGCAGCTGAAATAATTAAACTTATCATTTTGATGGCGGATTGTAATCCAGAAAGGTCCAAATGACAATCATCAGTGACAACTGGAGATTCAGCCGTAGTCAAAAAGCAAAAGATAAACAGGTAACACTAATACACACTAAATACACATAGTCACGCAATGCTGATGTTGTTAACATTAACAATTTGAGAACAAAGTATAACAGTAATAATTTGCACAGTTTGGCATGATCCAAGCTGAGTGATCGTTAGATTTAATCATCATTGGCAGCACGATTTATTGTAGGCCTAATGCTTTTTTCCTCTGTTGGTCAGAACAAAAGTAGCAGAAATGTTACTTACTTACTTACTTTATTTACAGTGATAATTATTCATTATAAATTGGAAAATTACTATTAATTTGTTTTTGCTTTTACCTGCCATGTTTTTACTGTAAAAAATGTGTATCACTTTGCTGACATATCTTTCACCACTTTTCCCTATATTTCTTCACCAAAGAAACAAGATGAGATGCTTATTGTTGTAATTCTCAGTGCTCTTTTGAGCGGATGGCACAGTTGATTCATGGAACTGCATAATGATGCTTAAGCGGCTGATTTCTCCTTTCATGCGTGCTTTGTGTTTTCAGGTCGACCTTTTCTGGCCAACTCTTATGGGTCCCTCACAAATTATTCCATGCCAGCCTTTCTCTGTGACCCTGTGTCTTTAGCAGTGTTGTTTTCCCGACAGCTCTTGGGCACAGAAAGACAGATAAAAACAGCTAAAATCACATTCAAAATCCTGGGTGGCTCATAATGAATATGTTTAAACTTTTTTTTCAAGTGTTTTCGCTTTCTTTACCCTGCCATGTTTGCTTGTGTTTCAAAGAAACAGAATCATTCATGAAGCTGTGCAAAGCTCTTCTCTGAATTCATAGAAGGCTGTGTAAAATATTCACTAGTGGAATGTACATATATTTCACAAACATCTTATTTTACAGAGCTTTGTTGTTCAAGCATCCCTTTGCCTCTTAAAGATCGTTTGACTCTTGGCTTTATGGATTCTTAAATAAAGTCCATGGCCTCGGCCTGACTTTCTTTTGTGGCAAGAGCCCATTATGAGCTAAAACGATAGAGCTGTCCTTTAAGGTGGGAGCGCATCTCCCCAGGTGAACCTGCTGTAGTAGCTCGGCCAGATATTTCCTATCTGCAAGGACATAGAAGGATAAATTACATCCACAGAACCTAAGCTCTCTCTAAAGCTTTCATTTGCACCTGCAATTAATCAGCCATCACTAGAGAGCTCCTTAATGTCAGGCCAAGGATCTTATTAGGGATGTCCTTTATGAGGCTTAATGAGACTTATGTCTTCCTTGAGTATTTCATTTTACTAACATTGGCTTCCTGTTTAAACCGTGGGGCGAGGGAAATGTCCCAGCTCAACCCTCATAAAGACCCCAGGCTCCTAATGCTCTTCCTGTGGTCAAATGTTCATTTTATGTATTTTGTATCTTCCTAAACTAAAGTGTTACCATATAATTTATTATGTTTTTCCTCACAAAACGGCATATGGTTGGCAATAAAATATGAGACACTAAAATAAATAGTTTTTATTTTATTTTATTTTTCTTTCAAGCTCTTGACAGGCACTACTTTTTCCTTGGTAAACAAGTACAACTTTTAAAAAATACAAAAAGGGTTTATGTTTATTTCTCTCTTTGTTTAGAATAGATTTGTTTAGAGTATTCAATCTTGATGTAGACATTGTAAAAAGTTTTCCAGACCTTCCAAGACAAAATGAAAACAGCTGAAATCTGGTAGTTTTAATAAAAAGCAACCCCTGGGACATAAAAAGTGCCCGAAGTTGAAGAAACTCCCACATATTTGGCTTTCTGTCCACAATAGACAATGCTTGAGCTTGAAACTCTGAACAAATTGTCCCCTCAGGATCTTAGTGTGGAAAGAAAAGCAGAAGATAGGATGGAGGAGGAATGCCGCAGGAACCACTGAAATAAGTGCAAGTTGCAGTTTAGATAGATAGATAGATAATTGGTAGGATTATATGTATAGTTATAGATTATATGGTTCTTTTAATCAAAATATTAACTAAAATTAATATAAATGCATTCAAATATTTAATTTATTTTTCATATAATAGTAAATGAAACAAAAATTTAAATTACCGGTAATGTGGGGTTTATAATATTTAAAAAAAAAATTGAAAAGTCTTTTATCACCTACTGTATAGGCTGCTTTTATTTGGTCAAAAGTACAATAAAAGCAGTAATATTGTGAAATATTACTTCAATTTAAAATAACTAATTTATATTTCTATTTGATTATATTTTAAAATGTAATTTATTCCTGTGATGCAAAGCTGAATTTTCAGCATCATTACTCCAGAGTCACGTGATCCTTCAGAAATCATTCTGATGCTGAAAAAACATGCTGATTTGCTGAACAAGAAATATTTCTTAGTATTAATGTTGAAAACAATTGTTCTGCTTAATATAGTTTTGTGGAAACCATGGGACATTGTTTTTCAGGATTCTAAAAGAAAGTTAAAAAAAACCAAAGCATTTATTTGAAATAGAAATCTTTTGTAACTTTATAAATGTCTTTACTGTCACTTTTGATAAATTGAACCTAGATAAAAATAAATAAAAATGACCCCAAACTTTTAAAGCTGTTTTTATTGACAAAAACTATTTCAATTCTTGCTGACTAAAATTAGCAATATTAAAAATGGGAGACATACAGTGCAGTGCAATACAGTGCAATCAGACTATGATGAAAACAAAAACAAATTTAGTTGTGGAAAAAATGCGGAAACAAACAAAAGTGAAAGCCATGGATAAAAGCCACTGGTTCCTGTGGTGTTTAGTGCTGCAACTGTGCGATTTTAATTAAGAAGTGTCGAGTCACATTAGATATGGTGATCTCTAACAGATACGTACAGTTTGGTGTTTGACAAATGTGCCATTCCTCTGCATGCGCACCCAGCATAAAGTTCCCAAACTGTTCCGTGCTCAGCATCCTCTTTTCAAAGCTGATGCTGAAAATATTTCCCCCTTAGAAACAGGAACAACAACTCCAAAAATACTTCCAAATGGGTGGTTTTCTCGCTGAGTTCCCTTGTTACCACAAAGGCTGCCAGTGAAAAGGTTGAGGAGCCATCTGTCAGCATTTGTGGTCTGCTGTAGCAATCTGCTTTGGTCTTGCAGAGACTGCCTCCTATCCGGTTACAGAGCGGGTCGCCACCGCGAGCACAGACCGCCGAAGCTCACACCTCTGCTACTGGGAGGACTAATAACAGGCTGGATCACATCTGTTTACCAGCATTGAACTCCAGGGGGGCTTTTCTAGTTTTAGGCTGTTTAGTTAAGATGGCAGCATGGCTTAATTAGTTTATTCATGTTAGACGGAAAAGAGGTAATTAGGAAAATGCAACAAGAGGCTTGCACATTCATGGATTTCTTTCTTTCTTTTTTTTTTTTTAACTTCACATGTATTGACAGGTGTTTGATGTCACAGAAATGGCTCAATCAAACCAATCAATCCCTCAATCAAACAAATATGTTTTTTGATGTTTTTATTCTTTTTGTTTCATTATCTGTGGAAAACACCAATATTTCTTTAAATCTGAAGGTGCATCAAGGCTTTTTAATTATCTACCTCAAAACATTATCTGCTAATAAATAACACATTTTTTATGTCAATACAGATCATATATTTTAAGATATATATATTTGAGTATTTTTCAAAAATGGCCAGATGTTGCTAGTATAGATTTTAAACTATTTTTTACATAAATGTATATTTGAATTAGTTTTTTAGTTTTAGTTTTCCTCATTTCCTCATGTATTTGGGTCATTTACAATATATTTTATTTTCCAAAATATTTTTTGAATTTAACCAAATATTGAAAATGTAAGTACATTTTGTAATTATATTTTGTAATTTCAAGGATTGAATGTAAATTTACACACGTTTTAATGTTGTCTCATGCAAAACAATGCTGCACTTATTTGATAAAAATAGAGTGATAAAACAGTAATATTGTGAAATATTATTACAATTTAAAATAACTGTGTTCTGTTTGAATATATTTTCAAATGTAATTTATTCCTGTGATGGTAAAGCTGAATTTTCAGCATCATTACTCCAGTCTTCAGTGTCACATGATCCTTTAGAAATCATTCTAATATGCTGATTTGTTGCTCAATAAACATTTATTATTATAATCAATGTTGAAAACAGTTGTGATGCTTAATATTTTTATGGAAACCATGATACTTTTTTTTTCAGTTTCCTTGATGAATAGAAATTTCTTGATGAAAATTTGATTGGTAGTGTAAATATAAATATGTGAAATATATCTATATGATATTTTGGCCAGACAGCTAATACACAGAGTACTTGTTCACATTCTGCTACATGGTAATGTTTCAGGCGCAGCATGCGATTGGCTCAATACTGGGCTCATTTTAAAAGTTAAGAGACCTTGTAATGACACCTGAGCTCGAATAAATGTAGCGTCCCTACCAAATTCAATTCTACAGTCCGTTTGAAAATGAAGGGAGGAAAATTGGAGCGTAACTTATAATAACCTCCCATCTGCTGGTACCAAAATAGAAGGGTATTATTATGTCCCTGCCAGAGGGAAACGCCCTGTGTTTAGCCTGGTGTTGCGGCTCTGTGGTGATCAGAGGGTGCGTTCTTGTGGTTTTTCGTTTTGAAATAAAGCTCAATTTAGACTGTCATGGTCAGGCCATGAAAATCTATTCAAACTTATGCTATATTGACTCCTCGGACTGAAATGTATGGGTAAACGATCGTCCTCTGACTTAAGTGGATTGTTTTTCATTTGTCGCTATCATTTGAACAATAACTTTTGTTTATGTTTACGTTGCAATGAGAAGAATGTTTGTGCATAAATATTCCATAGTCGCTCTCCCTTTCTCTTGCGTTGTTTGTCATCTAACTCATGTCAGACTGGATTAAACAAACCGTGATCAAGACAGTTTCTGAGGTTTTCATGGTCCTCTATTCATATCTGAGAGTCATATTCCTCAGGAACTGAATCTCTAGTGTCTCATATGATGCAATTCATTGTAATACGCCATCCCTTTGAACTTTGTCTTTCATGTCAGTCAGCCAAACAACCCATTTTCATTGTTTTATAATATCATTTTTTTGTCAGTTAGTGAATATGAAAAACAAGGTCAGAAGATAGAAGCCCTGGTTATCGGTTATATATTTTTTTGTAGAGCTTTCAATCCATTAAAATTTTAATCAAATTTATTACATGATATGCTGAGTAATTAATTGCAGTTAATCGCATATATCAGTAAAGCTCCCAATTGAAGACTATTCAAAGACATTATTGTTGCAGACAAATAAATCATTGAACTGTCAAGGGGCTTTCAAACTATTGTTATTCAAAATTATTCAAAGTAATATAAATTTAAATATTTCTTTGTATAGTACTTTTCACTGTACACACACTCTAACTTTCAAAAGTTTTTTTTTTTTTTTTAATAGTCTTATCCAGAATATTTTAAATTCAAATACATGCTGTTATTTTGAACTACATATATATATATTCAATCTTTTTGCAACCTCCTTTCGCCAAGATAACAGCTCTTCTACTATAGAGTCTTCACCTATAATGCCTGATGAGGTTTGCAGAACACCTGGCAAGAGATCATAGACCATTCTTCCATAAAGTATCGCTTCTGATCCTTCACATTCCCAGGTCCATGTTGGTACAATTCGATAGAGTTCAGGTCATGGCAGAAGCTTAGTTTTGTGCCCCATTTTTGTGTTGATATTGATGTTTGTTTTTGATTATTTTCCTGATAGAAGATCCAACCACGGCCCATTATAGGATTCTAGTAGAAGCGGTGAGGTTTTGATTTTTTTATCTGTTAATATTTGATAGAATCATGTATCTGAACAAGATGTCCAAGACCTCCTGCAGAAAAAACAGGCCCACAGCATTAAAGAGTATATTTAATCGTACACATGGGGTACTTTTTATCCGTTTGCACCAAACCCATCTTGTGGGTTAGCTGCTGAAAAGCTTTTTTTTTTTTTTTTTTTTAAGTTTCTTCTGACCATAGAACCCAGTCCCGTTTGAATATGCTGGAGTTTGTTTTTTGGTGTGAGCAGAGAATTTTTTCTTGAAACCCCCCCAAAACTACTTGCGGTGATGCGGGTGCTGTTTGATTATTTTTTTTAGGCTTTCTGACCCAAAGACTCAATTAATCTCTGCAATTCTCCAGCTGTGATTCTTGGAGAGTCTTTGGCCACTCTAACTATCCCCCTCACCATACATTAGGACAATATAGACACACGTCCTCTTCCAGGCAGATTTGCAACATCTTTAGTTGATTGGAACTTTTTAATTATTGCCCTGATGGTGGAAATGGTAATTTTCAATGTTTAGCTATTTTCTTACAGCCACTTTCTATTTTGTGAAGCTCAACAATCTTTTGCTGCACATCAGAACTATATTCTTTGGTTTTACTCATTGTGATGGATGATTAAGGGAATTTGGCCTTTGTGGTCACTCATATTTATATTTCTTTGAAATAGGAAGTCATGACTGGACATTTTCATGTTCCTAGTTACCCTGGTGTGCTAAAAATGTAAATATGAATGGGATGTACTTATTAAGAGATATTTTACTCTTATGAATTTGTAGGGGTGCCAATAATTGTGGCCAACATGTATTGAAGAAAAACATTTATTCAGCAAGGGTGCATTAAATTGACGGTGACAGTAAAGATGTTTATAATGTTACAGAAGATTTCTGTTTCAAATAAGACACAATGCGGTTCTTTTGAAGAATCTTAATTTTTTGAAAATTTCACAAAAATATTAAGCAGCACAACTGTTTAAAATATGAAAAACAAGATATGTTTCTTTAGCTCGGTTTATATGTATATATATAAGCCTTGGTGAGCATAAGAGACTTCTTTCCAAAACATTTTAGCATTTGTTTCCACAGAAATACTTAATATGGATTTTGCATACCGCCTAGAGCGATGATTAATTGCATCAATTTTTTTTGCATTATTTTCTTGATAATTATTCACTCTAAATAATCATGTTAAATTGACAGCATTAATTTTTAGTGTTTGTCAGTGCAGCTTTAATAACACACTGACAAATCTGATTGCTGCTTATCAGCCTGTTGAAAGTCAGCATATGTTGTGTTTGGGATGCTGGTTTCAACAAGCTCAACCAGCTTCAACAGAAAGACTGTGCTTGTTGCCTAGCATTTTCTGCCGATAAACAGCATAAACCAGCTTGTAAATTCATGCTGGTCTTGTCAGCCGGGCACCCAGATGGATAAATGGAGTCTCCGTTGGTTTTGCGTCACAGCCATAGAGGTATAGTTCTGCGGTGTGGGTTGGGCCTCACTTTGGCACTGGACATATTAAGAGAGACCTCTGAGTTCACCTCCAGCTGAAGGAGAGTCCCACTCGGTGACCGTATGGGGGGGTGGGATGCATTCTTGGAGGAGGAGGGTCAGCAGATGGAGCGGCGACACAGATTCCAGGCCCCTGAGCCTGAGATCTATGAGGCAGGAGGTGCCGGAGTGCCGGCCTACATGGGCAGCAACATTAGTCACGGTTCAGCACCACTACACTGACAACGATTCAAACTCTTTTTCAACACGGCCTTATTGCCACACCGACACAGATGGACATTTGTAGCAGGGCTGCATGAATAACTGAAATAAAACTGATATCGTAATATGGCTTAATGCAATTATTAAATTCCAAAGGCTGTGATTTAATCAAATAAATATATTCGCTGCGCGTTTTATTGTGTTCTTATATGTGAACAGCTCATTATCCGCTCCGTACACAGTAAATGCTGCTCCACACAAACTCCATCTCTGCATCTGCTTTGAGTTTGGGTCACTTTAAATGGGTCATGACATGAGAAATCATATTTGCCTTGAAATATAAGAGGTCTTTGTACCATTAAAGGCATAATATGTAAGATTTTTGGATTAAAATATCCAAAAACCACTAGAATAGTGGTATATATTTTGTTGACTTGTGTACTTACATTATCCTAAATGTTTCCAAGAATGTTTAAATTCAGAGAGTAAGCAATTTTAACCAGGGCACGGACCGTGTCCATGTGTCAACTATCAATGACATCATACCTTCGCTACCCTCGATTTCCGCTTTTATATTGTAAAAACCATGGAAACACCAAAGACGCTTTAATATATTATGTTTTATTAGACAAGGGAACAAATGTTTGGATACATTATATAGCTCAACACATTTTAAATCTCATTTTCTTGATTATATTAATATGATATTCTAATATCGATCTATCTTACTGCAGTGTGCAACAAGTGTCTCATAGCAGCCGTCGAACGAACGCACAGAGTAACGTTATAACATCATTTTCAACACACTCAAATGTATCTAATATGATAAAACAGTGCTGCGTTGCCCCACATACACTTGACCAGAAGAAGCATAAGTGGCGACTGTGGCACAATAAAAGTTCTGAGCTGTGTGTCACGCTCGTCTCTCATTATCAATCACTCCTGCTCTACTTCATACTACAGTAATGTTAATAATCTCATCCATGAACATGATTTCTCCCAGAGTCCCGTCAGATTATTTTCCTCAGGCTGTGAGGTGAAGATGACATCTCCCATGATTCTGTGCTGAATCTTGCTATGCCTTTGAATAGGCGTCCTCTAGTGGCAAAAAGTTACATATTGTGCCTTTAAAACATCCTACAGGTTTCATAGTTTAAAATGTCCTCCTCATTGCATATGACAGTTTCCAGAGCAAGACTTCGACAGTTGTACATCATCACACCATATGCTCCGCCCACTGGCATTCAGTCACTTAACTTCTAACATTTGTTTACACTTTGACACGTCCAGTCTCTGTACAGACTTGGGTCAGAAGATAGAAGTGGATGGTTTATTTTAATGCTGCTCTGGATCGCGTCTGAGGTTTATATGTTTGTTCAGAGGATTTGACTGCAGATGTTTAGTAAACGAGGCCCAGTGTAATGGAGAGCTCGCAAAGAAAATTTAGTTGACAGACTGTATTGGATCTGACAACAGCTGCATCACAAACCATAAGTAAATGATTTCATTTTATTGATGGTTTTCCATCAAAACAAAAGTTTTGAAATTTGAAAATGGAGAAATTAAAGGGTTAGTTCACCCAAAAATGAAAATTCTGTCATTAATTACTCACCCTCATGTCGTTCCACACCCAAAAGACCTTTGTTCATCTTTGAAACACAAAAGATATTTTTGATGAAATCCGATGGCTCAGTAAGGCCTGCATTGCCAGCAAGATAATTAACACTTTCAAATGCCCAGAGGCTACTAAAGACATATTTAAAATAGTTCATGTGACTACAGTGGTTCAACCGTAATGTTATGAAGTGAGGAGAATACTTTTTGTGCGCCAAAAAAAAAAAAAAAAAGACTTTATTGGACAATATCTAGTGAAACACTGCTTTATGAAGCTTCGAAGCTTTAGGAATCTTTTGTTTCGAATCAGTGGTTCGGAGCATGCATTAAATGATCTCAAGCTGCCAAAGTCACGCGATTTCAGTAAAAGAGGCTTTGTTATGTCATAAGTGTTTCGAAATTTCAATGGTTCACGTGACTTTGGCAGTTTGATACACGCTCCGAAACACTGATTCGAAACAAAAGATTCGCGAAGCTTTAAAAATATCTTAATTTGTGTTCTGAAGATGAACGAAGGTCTTACGGTTGTGGAACGACAAGTAATTAATGAGTAATGACAGAATTTTAATTTTTGGGTGAATACTTTTTGTGCGCCAAAAAAACAAAATAACGACTTTATTCAACAATATCTAGTGATGGGAAAATTCAAAACACTGCTTCATTAAGCTTCGAAGCTTAACGAATCTTTTGTTTCGAATCAGTGGTTTGGAGCGTGAAAGTCACGTGATTTCAGTAAAGGAGGCTTTGTTACGTCATAAGTGTTTTGAAATTTCAACGGTTCACCACTGGGGGGCGTGACTTTGGCAGTTTGATACATGCTGTGAACCACTGATTTGAAACAAAAGATTTGTAAAGCTTCGAATCTTCATGAAGCAGTGTTTTGAAATCACCCATCACTAGATAATGTTGAATAAAGTGAATTTATTTAATAATAATAATAACTATTACAAATTATTCACAAAACTTTGGCCAAATTGTGCAGTCCTACAACTTATCTGGATTTTTTATTGCATTTTTTTAACAGAAGAATCACAATTCAATTCCACAACCTCCCTCCCCCAAATCGTGCAGCCTTAATTTGTAGTACTTGATTATTTTTATTTGTTTTTGAACCTTGATTTGAGATAC